>LR738715.1:638699540-638717790 GCA_902687465.1 Secale cereale
AGGAAAGGGGGGGGGGGGGCGATTCCTACTTTGAGTAGGATTCCCCCCTTGGGCGCTCCCCTTAGCGCTGGTCGGCCTCCTCCCTGCCTCCTTTATATATGGGGGGAGGGGGGCACCCCATAGACGCACAAGTTGATCTTTAACCATGAGCCGTGCCCCCCCTCCATAGTTTTCCACCGCGGTCATATTGTCGTAGTGCGTAGGCGAAGCCCTACGTTGGTAACTTCATCATCACCGTCACCACGCCGTCATGCTGAGGAAACTCTCCCGTGGTCTCAACTGGATCAAGAGTATGAGGGACGTCATCGAGCTGAACATGTGCTGAACACGGAGGTGCCGTACGTTCGGTGCTAGGATCGGTCGGATCGTGAAGACGTACGACTACATCAACCGCGTTGATGTAACGCTTCCGCTTTCGCTCTACGAGGGTACATGGACACACTCTCCCGCTCGTTGCTATGCTTCTCCTAGATAGATCTTGCGTGATCGTAGGATTTTTTTTTTTGAAATACTACGTTCCCCAACAAAATCATGCATGGGTGGCTCAGGATCAGGCCACTCTCTCTGCCATCCAGTCCTCTCTTACGGAGGGGGTCTCGTCACTGGTCATCTTCGCTGCTACATCTCGGGACGCGTGGACGTCTCTTCATACCAGTTTTTCTTCGCAGTCTTAGGCACAAGCTCACGCCATCCACACTGCGCTTGGGAGGTGAAGCTCCATGATCTCACTGTCACCGACTACTTCAACAAAGTGACGGGTATGGCTGACACACTTGCCTCCATTGGCAAGGCGCTTGGTCCGGAGGAGTACACCTCTTATGTGCTCAACGGACTGAGTGACGACTATGATAATTTCATGGAGAATATCAATGGTCGTGGCACTCCCATCCAGCCGTGTGAGTTGTACGCGCGTCTCCTCGCTACGGAATAGTGCATCCATGCTCGCCCCTCTACGTCGAGTTTCCTTCTGCCAACGCTTCAACGCATGGCAAGTGCAAGCCCTACAAGCCACAAACTGGTGGCAAACCTCCGCCGCCTTCGGCAAACCCGTGGACCTCCACTACACCCGTGGGTGGCCATGTCTATGCCTGCTGCTCTTCATGTGGTGCTCAGGTCCCCTGCTAGCTATGTGGATTAGATGGTCACCTTGCCTCCCATTGTCATCGCCGCTTCAAGCAGGATTTCCTGGGGATCAGGAAAAATGCCAAGGGTAATGAGAAGCAGGATGCCCTGGTGAGTCATGAGCAGGTGCATACTCCTTCCTATCCAGTTGATGCATCTTGTTACATGGATATGGGAGCTACCAATCACCTGATTAGTGAGACGGGCAAGCTCTCTACACAAGAGCTGTACCATGGACATGATTAGGTTCGCACTACTAATGGGGAAGGTATGCACACCTCACGTATTGGTCAGGCATCACTTCTTACACATGCATCCAGACAATTACATCTTCTTAATGTCCCTCGTGTTCCCTCTGTTTCATGTAGTTTGCTTTCAGTTCCTAAACTTACTCGTGATAATAATGTTCTTGCTGAATTTCATCCTTTTCATTTTTTTGCTAAGGACCAGGACACAAGGGACGCACTCCTTACAGGCCTACTGCATCATAATGGTGTCTATGCACTTGATGTGCCACCAACCCCTAGTACTTTCAGCGGTGTCCGTGTGTCTTCATCACATTGGCATGCGCACCTTGGTTATCCTGCCACTCCAACTTTTTGCCATGTACTTCATCATCAGGAGCTTCCAGTCATGTCTAATAAACATGTAGATGAAGTTTGTGATGCCTGTCAGCAGGGCAAGAGTCACCGGCTTCCTTTTTCTGAGTCGAATCATGTAGTCAAAAAAACGCTTGAACTTATGTTTTTGGATGTATAGAGCCATGCCTAAAACTCTATCAGTGGTCATAATTACTATGTCGGTTTCATTGATGCTTGCAGTCGGTTCACTTGGCTTTATCTTCTTAAACGCAAGGCTAATGTGTTTAATGTTTTCTTGCAATTCCAAGCGCATGTTGAGCGTCTGCTTAGGCATAAACTCATTCATGTGCTATCCAATCGGGGGTGGGGTAAGTATCAAAACATGAATGCATTTTAATAAGCTTGGAATTACACATCGTGTGTCTTGTCCTCATACACATCAGCAAAATGGTGTAGCTGAGCATAAGCATTGTCATATAGTTGAGACTAGTTTTGCTTTGCTTGCCCATGCCTCTGTTCCTTTCTGATTTTGGAGTGATGCATTTTCCACCGCATGCTTTCTCATTAACAGACTCTCTACACAACTTCGTCAGATGAAAACACCACTTGAGCTCTTGCTGAATGAAGTTCCTGCTATACGTTTCTCAAGGTCTTTGGGTGTGCGTGATGGCCACATCTTTGTCCATATAACCAACGCAAGTTGGAGTTTCAGTCTAAACAGTGTGTGTTTCTTGGTTATAGTTCTCTTCATAAAGGGTACAATTGTCTTCATGTTCCCTCTAACCGAGTCTACATCTCACGTGATGTGGTGTTTGATGAGAATGTTTTTCCTTTTTCGCACTTCCGGTCACCTCCACCACTCCCACTACACCTGAGAAATATATTTTACCTTTGCTCGGTCAATTTGTTGATGTTGCATATGCCCCCTTGTTGCTACCTAACCATGGTGCAGGTACTGGGCGCGGAGCACGCCTCGAGCTTCTAGATGAGCAGTCGCCCACGTCCACTCAAACGTTCGTCGAGCCCGCTCGCGATGCTCCTCCATCACCTGGCTTGCCGACGGGGCTGGCCAAGCTGGTCAAGCTAGCCGAGCCAGCTTCGCCTGAGCCAGCCTCTACCTCGGGGATCGAGCCGGTGTCCCTGCCCGCATTGGTTCGCCCGAGCCAGCCTCTGCCATGGGGGCCGAGCCGGCATCCCTTCCCGCATTGGCTTAGCCGACGTTCACGCCTTCCTTGTTAGGCCAATCGTCTGGCACCACTAGCTCTAGGTCTGGGGAGCGGTCTGCCTCGTCATCGCCATCTTCATTGCCCCATCTTCGCCACCACCTCCACCACCTCTACATCCTCGTACGCATTGTCAGAGTGGTATTGTTCGGCCGAAGGAGCGCATTGACGGCATGGTTGCGTGGATTGCGGCGTGTATGGCACAGACAGATGCTGACCCCACTACTGAGCCTCGGCATTTTCAGGTGGCTCTTCGGATTCCTCATTGGTGCAGTGATATGGAGCAAGAATTTCAGGCAGTACTTAGGAACGATAATTGGTGCTTGGTTCCTCCTGTGTCTGGTGTCAACATCATTGACTCTAAGTGGGTGTTTAAGGTAAAGAAGCATGCTGATGGTTCTATTGAGCGATACAAGGCACGGTTGGAACAACGGTATGGTATTGATTATGAGGATACCTTCAGTCCACTTGTCAAACCTACCACCATTCGTCTGCTTTTGTACTTGGCTGTTGCCAAAGGGTGGTCTATGCGTCAGCTTGATGTTCAGAATGCTTTTCTTCATGGGGTCTTGGAGGAAGAGGTTTACATGCGGCAACCTCCAGGTTTTGTTGATCCTGCTCGTCCACATCATTTGTGTCGTCTTGTTAAGCCGCTTTATGGAATTAAGTGACACGTATCCAACGTATCTATAATTTTTGATTGTTCCATGCTGTTATATTATCATTCTTGGATGTTTTACAATCATTTTATAGTCATTTTATATCATTTTTTGGTACTAACCTATTGACATAGTGAAGGAAATATGCCCTAGAGGCAATAATAAAATTGTTATTTATATTTCCTTATCTCATGATAAATGTATTTTCTTCATGCTAGAATTGTATTAACCGGAAACTTGATACATGTGTGAATACATAGACAAAACAGAGTGTCCCTAGTATGCCTCTACTGGACTAGCTCGTTAATCAAAGATGGTTGTGTTTCCTAACCATAGATGTGTTGTCATTTCATCAACGGGATCACATCATTAGGAGAATAATGTGATGGACAAGACCCATCCGTTAGCTTAGCACTATGATGATTTAGTTTTATTGCTATTGATGTCTTCACAACTTATAAATATTCCCCCGACTATGAGATTATGCAATTCCCGAATACTGGAGGAACACCTTGTGTGCTATCAAATGTCACAACCTAACTGGGTGATTATAAAGATTCTCTACAGGTGTTTCCGAAGGTGTTTGTAGTGTTCGCATAGATCGAGAATAGGATTTGTCACTCCGAGTGTCGGAGAGGTATCTCTGGCCCCTCTCGGTAATACTCATCATAATATGCCTTGCAAGCAAATGACTAATGAGTTAGTCACGAGATGATGTATTACGAAATGATTAAAGAGACTTGCTGGTAACGAGATTGAACTCGGTATGATGATACCGACGATCGAATCTCGGGCAAGTAACATACCGATGGTAAAGGGAACAATGTATGTTGTTATGCGGTTTGACCGATAAAGATCTTCGTAGAATACGTAGGAACCAATATGAGCATCTAGGTTCTGCTATTGGTTATTGACCGAAGATGTGTCTCGGTCATGTCTACATAGTTCTCGAACCAGTAGGGTCCGCACGCTTAATGTTCGATGATAATTCTTATTATGAGTTATGTGTTTTTGATGACCGAAGATTGTTCGGAGTCCCGGATGAGATCGCAGACATGATGAGGAGTCTTGAAATGGTCGAGACAAAAAGAATGATATATTTGACGATGTTATTCGGACACCGGATGAGTTCCGGGGGTTACCGGATGACTATCGGAGTGCTGGGGGGGGGGGGGTTATCGGAACCCCCGGAGGAACTAATGGGCCTTAGTAAGATTTAGGTGGGAGAGACGAGAGGCCACAAGGGCTGGCCCCGTGCCCCCCATGGGCCTAGTCCAGATTGGACTAGGGGAGGGGCGGCGCCCCCTCTTTCCTTCTCCTTTCCCTCTCCTTCCTTCCCCCTCTCTTCCTTTTGGTGGAAACCTACTAGGACTAGGAGTCCTAGTAGGAATCCCCACTTGGGCGCGCCCTAGGGGCCGGCCGGCCTTCCCCTCCTCCCTCCTTTATATACGTGGGGAGGGGGGCACCCTAGAAGACACAAGCCAATCTTTTAGCCATGTGTGGTGCCCCCTCCACAGTTTCACACCTCGGTCATATCGTCGTAGTGCTCAGGCGAAGACCTGTGCCGATAACTTCATCATCACCGTCACCACACTGTCGTGTTGATGAAACTCTCCCTCGTCCTCAACTGGATCGAGAGCTCGAGGGATGTCATCGTGTTGAACGTGTCCTGAACACGGAGGTGCCGTACGTTTGACACTTGGATCGGCTGGATCGTGAAGACGTTCGACTACATCAACCGCGTTACTAAATGCTTCCGCTTTCGGTCTACGAGGGTACGTGGACACACTCTCCCTGCTCGTTGCTATGCTTCTCCTAGATAGATCTTGCGTGATCGTAGGAAAATTTTAAAATACTACGCTCCCCAAAAGTGGTATTAGAGCTAGGTCTATGCGTAGATGATATGCAGGAGTAGAACTTAAAGAGTTGTGGGCGATAATAGTCATACTGCTTACCACCAACGTCATACTTTGATTCGGTGGTATTGTTGGATGAAGTGGCAAGGACCGACATTACATGACTGCGTTCATGAGACTGGTTCTGTAGACGTGCTTTGCACACAGGTGGCTGGCGGGTGTCAGTTTCTCCAACTTTAGTTGGATTGAGTGTGACTATGGCCAGTCCTTGTTGAAGGTTAAAACATCACACTTGACAAAAAATCATTGTGGTTTTGATGCGTAGGTAAGAACGGTTCTTACTAGAAGCCCATAGCAGCCACGTAAAACTTGCAACAACATTGTAGAGGACGACAAACTTGTTTTTGGAGGGCATGTTGTGATGTGATATGGTCAAGACGTGATGAGGTATACGTTGTTATATGAGATGATCATGTTTTGTAAATTATCGGCAACCGGCAGGAGCCTTATGGTTGTCTCTTTACTGTATGAATTGCGATCGCTATGTAATTGCTTTACTTTATCATTATGAGTTAGCAATATTAGTAGAAGCAATAGTTGGCGAGACAACCACGATGCTATGATGATGATCATGGTGTCAACCGGTGACAATGGAGATCATGACGATGGTTTGGAGAAGGAGATCAAAAGCACAAGATGATGATGGCCATATCATGTCAGATATTTTGATTGCCTGTGATGTTTATCTTATTATGCTTCTTATTTTGCTTAGTACGTCGGTAGCATTATAAGATGATCCCTTACAAAATTTCGAGGTACAAGTGTTCTCCCTGAGTATGCACCGTTGTGACAGTTCGTCGTGCCAAGACATCACGTGATGATCGGGTGTGATAAGCTCTACGTTCACATACAACGGGTGTAAGACAGTTTTGCCAAGTAGAATACTCGGGTTTAACTTGACGAGCCTAGCATGTACATACATGGCCTCAGAACACTGGAGACTGGAAGGTCGAGCGTGAATCATATAGTAGATATGATCAACATAAGATGTTCACCACTGAAAACTACTCCATCTCACGCGATGATCGGACATGGTTCAGTTGATTTGGATCACGTGATCATTTAGATGACTTGAGGGATGTCTATCTAAGTGGGAGTTCTTTAGTAATATGATTAATTGAACTTTAATTTATCATGATCTTAGGCCTGATAGTTTTTGCATATCTATGTTGTTGTAGATCAATGGCTTGTGCTACCGTTCCCTTGAATTTTAATGCGTTCCTAGAGGAAGCTAAGTTGAAAGATGACGGTAGCAACTACACGGACTGGGTCCGTAACTTGAGGATTATCCTCATTGCTGCACAGAAAAATTATGTCCTTGAAGCACCGCTAGGTGACACGCCTGCTGCAGGAGCAACTCCGGACGCTATGTACGTCTGGCAATCTCGATCTGATGACTACTCGATAGTTCAGTGTGCCATGCTTTACCGCTTAGAATCGGGACTTCAAAGACGTTTTGAACGTCATGGAGCATATGAGATGTTCCAAGAGTTGAAGTTAATATATCAAGCAAATGCCCGAGTCGAGAGATATGAAGTCTCCAACAAGTTCAATAGCTACAAGATGGAGGAGAACAGTTCCATCAATGAACACATACTCAGAATGTCTGGGTACCACAACCACATGACTCAACTTGGAGTCAAAGTTGGTGATGATAGTGTTAGTCACAGAGTTCATCAATCACTACCACCAAGCTATAAAGGCTTCATGATGAACTATAATATGCAAGGGATGCAAAAGAAAATTCCCGAGCTCTTCGCTATGCTCAAAGCTGCGGAGGTAGAAATCAAGAAGGAGCATCAAGTGTTGATGGTGAACAAGACCACTAGTTTCAAGAAAAAGGCAAGGGAAAGAAGGGGAACTTCAAGAATAATAGCAAGCTAGTTGCTGCTCTCGGGAAGAAACCCAAGTGTAGAGCCAAGCCTGAAACTGAGTGCTTCTACTACAAAGGGACTGGTCATTGGAAGTGGAACTGCCCCAAGTATTTGGCGGATACGAAGGATGGCAAAGTGAACAAATGTATATTTGATATACATGTTATTGATGTGTACCTTACTAATGCTCGTAGTAGCGCCTGGGTATTTGATATTGGTTTGGTTGCTCACATTTTTAGCTCGAAACATGGGCTACATATTAAACAAGATTGGCTAAGGACGAGGTGACGATAAGCGTAGGAAATGGTTCTAAAGTCGATGTGATCGCCGTCGGCACACTACCTCTACTTCTTCCTTCGAGATTAGTTTTAGACCTAAATAATTGTTATTTGGTGCCAGCGTTGAGCATGAACATTATATCTAGATCTTGTTTGTTGCGAGACGGTTATTCATTTAAATCAGAGAATAATGGTTGTTCTATTTATATGAGTAATATCTTTTATGGTCATGCACCCTTGATGAAAGGTCTATTTTTGTTGAACCTCGATCGTAGTGATACACATATTCATAATTTTGAAGCCAAAAGATGCAAAGTTGATAAGGATAGTGCAACTTATTTGTGGCACTACCGTTTAGGTCATATTGGTGTAAAGCACATGAAGAAACTCCATGCTGATGGGCTTTCGGAATCACTTGATTATGAATCGCTTGGTGCTTGCGAACCATGCTTCATGGGCAAGATGACTAAAACTATGTTCTCCGGAACAATGGAGAGAGCAACAGACTTGTTGGAAATCATACATACTGATGTATGTGGTCCAATGAGTGTTGAGGCTCACAGCGGGTATCGTTATTTTCTGACCTTCACAGATGATTTGACCAGATATGGGTATATCTACTTGATGAAACACAAGTATGAAACATTTGAAAAGTTCAAAGAATTTCAGAGTGAAGTAGAGAATCGTCGTAACAAGAAAATAAATTTCTACGATCTGATTGCGGAGGCGAATATTTGAGTTATGAGTTTTGTCTTCATTTGAAACAAAGTGGAATAGTTTCGCAACTCACGCCGCCTAGCTAGAACACCACAGCGTAATGGTGTGTCCGAACATCGTAACCGTACTTTATTAGATATGGTGTGATCTATGATGTCTCTTACTGATTTACCACTATTGATTTGGGGTTATGCTTTAGAGATAGCTGCATTCACGTTAAATAGGGCACCATCTAAATCCCTTGAGACGACACCTTATGAACTGTGGTTTGGCAAGAAACCCAAGTTGTCGTTTCTTAAAGTTTGGGGTGGCGATGCTTATGTGAAAAAGCTTCAACCTGATAAGATCGAACCCAAGTCGGAGAAATGTGTCTTCATAGGATACCCAAAAGAAACTGTTGGGTAAACCTTCTATCATAGATCCGAAGGCAAGGTATTTGTTGCTAAGAATGGATCCTTTATAGAGAAAGAGTTTCTCTCAAAAGAAGAGAGTGGGTGGAAAGTAGAACTTGATGAGGTATTTGTACCTTTTCCTGTATTGGAAAGTAGTTCATCACATAAGTCAGTTCCAGTGATTCCTACACCAATTAGTGAGGAAGCTAATGATGATGATCATGAAACTTCAGATCAAGTTACTGCTGAACCACGTAGGTCAACCAGAGTGCTTCCGCGCCAGAGTGGTACAGTAACCCTATTCTGAAAGTCATGTTGCTAGAACATGACGAACCTACGAACTATGAGGAAGTGATGATGAGCCCAGATTCTGCAAAATGGCTTGAAGCCATGAAATCTGAGATGGGATCCATGTATGAAAACAAAGTGTGGACTTTGGTTGACTAGCCCCACGATCGGCAAGCCATTGAAAATAAATGGATTTTTAAGAGGAACAGTGACGCCGATGGTAATGTTACTATCTACAAAGCTCAACTTGTTGTGAAAGGTTTTTGACAAGTTCAAGGAGTTGACTACGATGAGACTTTCTCACCCATAGCGATGCTTAAGTCTGTCTGAATCATGTTAGCAATTGCCGCATTTAATGATTATGAAATCTGGCAAATGGATGTCAAAACTGCATGCCTTAATGGATACCTTAATGAAGAGTTGTATATGATGCAACCAAAAGGTTTTGTTGATCCAAAAGGTGCTAACAAATTGTGCAAGCTCCAGCGATCCATGTATGGACTGGTGCAAGCATCTCAGAGTTGGAATATACGCTTTGATGAAGTGATCAAAGCATATGGTTTTATACAAACTCTTGGAGAAGCCTGTATTCACAAGAACGTGAGTGGAAGCTCTGTAGCATTTCTGATATTATATGTGGATGACATATTGTTGACTGGAAATGATGTAGAATTTCTGGATAGCATAAAAGGATACTTGAATAAGAATTTTTCAATGAAAGACCTCGGTGAAGCTGCTTATATATTACGCATCAAGATCTATAGAGATAGATCAAGATGCTTAATTGGACTTTCACAAAGCGCATACCTTGATAAAGTTTTAAAGAAGTTCAAAATGGATCTGTAAAAGAAAGGGTTCTTGCATGTGTTACAAGGTGTGAAGTTGAGTCAGACTCAATGCCCGACTACTTCAGAAGATAGAGAGAATATGAAAGCCATTCCCTATGCTTCATCCATACGTTCTATCATATATGCAATGATGTGTACTGATACGTCTCCAACGTATCTATAATTTTTTATTGTTCCATGCTATTATATATTCAGTTTTGGATGTTTAATGGGCTTTATTATACACTTTTATATTATTTTTGGGACTAACCTATTAATCCAGATCCCAGTGCAGATTCCTGTTTTTTTGCCTATTTCAGGGTTTCGCAGAAAAGGAATATCAAACGGAGTCCAAACGGAATGAAACGTTCGCGAGAGTTATTTTTGGAACCGTATCTAACCAGAAGACTTGGAGTACACGCGAGGGAACGAAGGAGGCGGCCACGAGGGTCCAGGGTGCGCCCCCACCCTCGTGGGCCCCCTCTGGCTCCCCTGATGCCATCCTTCCTCCTATATATATCCATGTACCCTGAAAACATCGAGGGAACAGAGAAATCCTGATTCCACCGCCGCAACCTTCTGTTCCCGTGAGATCCCATTTTGGGGCATGTTCCGGAGCTCCATCGGAGGGGGGGTCTACCACGGAGTGCTTCTAGATCATTGCCATAGCCTCACCAATGAGTTGTGAGTAGTTTACCACATACCTTCGGGTCTATAGTTATTAGCTAGATGGCTTCTTCTCTCTTTCTGGACCTCAATACAAAGTCCTCCTCGATCTTCGAGGAGATATATTTGATGTAATCTTTTTGCGGTGTGTTTGTCGAGATCCGATGAATTGTGAGTTTATGATCAAGATTATCTATGAGAAATATTTGATTTGTTTCTAAAATCATTTATTTATGATTATAATATCCTTGCAAGTCTCTTCGAATTACCGGTTTGGTTTGGCCTACTAGATCTATAGTTCTTGCAATGGGAGAAGTGCTTGGCTTTGGGTTCAATCTTGCGGTGTCCTTTCCCAGTGACAGCAGGGGTAGCAAGACACGTATTATATTGTTGCCATTGTGGATAAAATGAAGGGGTTTATATCATATTGCTTGAGTTTATCCCTCTACATCATGTCATCTTGCTTAAAGCATTACTTTGTTCTTATTAACTTAACACTCTAGATGCATGCTGGATAGCGGTCGATGTGTGGAGTAATAGTAGTAGATGCAGAATCGTTTCGGTCTACTTGTCGCGGATGTGATGCCTATATATAATGATCATGCCTAGATATTCTCATAAATATGCGCTTTTCTATCAATTGCTCGACAGTAATTTGTTCACCCACGGTAGAATTCTGCTATCATGAGAGAAGCCACTAGAGAAACCTATGCCCCCCGGGTCTATTCTCAACATATTAATCCTCTATGTACTTTACTTTGCTTTATTTACTTTTTGTTCTTATATCCAAAAAATACCAAAAATATCATACTATCCTATCTATCAGATCTCACTTTTGCAAGTGACCGTAAAGGGATTGACAACCCCTTATCGCGTTGGCTGGGAAGTTCTTATTTGTTTGTGCAGGTGCGAGGGACTCACGCGTGGTCTCCTACTGGATTGATGCCTTGGTTCTCAAAAACTAAGGGAAATACTTACGCTACTGTGCTGCATCACCTTTCCTCTTCGAGGGAATACAACGCAAGCTCGAGAAGTAGCAAGAAGAATTTCTGGCGCCGTTGCCGGGGAGGCTTACGCAAAAGTCATACACCAATTTTGTGTTGTGAAGTTTTCAAGTTTTGAGTATGGCTTTGATGAACTATGGAACAAAGAGTGGCAAGAGCCTAAGCTTGGGGATGCCCAAGGCACCCCGAGGTAAAATTCAAGGACAACCAAAAGCCTAAGCTTGGGGATGCCCAGGGAAGGCATCCCCTCTTTCGTCTTCATCTATCGGTAACTATACTCGGGACTATATTTTTATTCACCACATGATATGTGTTTTGCTTGGAGCGTCATGTATGATTTGAGTCTTTGCTTTTTAGTTTGCCACAATCATCCTTGCTGGACACACCTTTTGAGAGAGATAAATATGGTTTAGAATTTTTTAGAATACTCTATGTGCTTCACTTTTATCTTTTGAGCTAGATAGTTTTGCTCTAGTGCTTCAGTTATATCGTTTAGAGCACGATGGTGGTTTTATTTTGTAGGAATCGTTGATCTCTCATGCTTCACTTATATCTATTTGAGAGTCTTTTAGAACAGCATGGTAATGTGCTTTGGTTATAAAACTAGTCCTAATATGATAGGCATCCAAGATGAGAAAAAACTTTCATATAAAGTGCATTGAATATGATGAGAAGTTTGATACTTGATGATTGTTTTGAGATATGAGGATGTTGATATTAGAGTCATGCTAGTGGAGTAATTATGAATTTGAGAAATACTTGTGCTCAAGTTTGTGATTCTCGTAGCATGCACGTATGGTGAACCGCTCCGTGACAAAGTTAGAGCATGAGGTATTTATTGAGTGTCATCCTTTGTGTGGAGGTCGGGATCGTGCGATGGTTAACTCCTACCAACCCTCCCCCTAGGAGCATGCGTTGATTACTTTGTTTTGATGACTCGTAAATTTTTGCAATAAGTATATGAGTTCTTTATGACGAATGTTGAGTCCATGGATTCCCTTCCACCATTGCTAGCCCCGCTTGTACCGCGCAACTCTCACCGGTACCATACACCCACCATATACCTTCCTCAAAATAGCCACCATACCTACCTATCATGGCATTTCCATAGCCATTCCGAGATATATTGCCATGCAACTTTCCACCGTTCCGTTCATATGACACACTTCATCATTGTCATATTGCCATGCATAATCATGTAGTTGACATCGTATTTGTGGCTAGGCCACCATGCATAATTTATCATACATGTCACTCTTGATTCATTGCACATCCCGGTACACCGCCGGAGGCATTCATATAGAGTCATACTTTGTTCTAGTATCGAGTTGTATCTTTGAGTTGTAAGTCAATAAAAGTGTGATGATCTTCATTATTAGAGCATTGTCCCATGTGAGGAAAGGCCATAAAAAAGAGATGGCCCAAAAAAAATTTAAAGACGGGCTAAATAAAACAATAAAAAAAGAGAAAGCCCCTCCAAAAAAAGAGATAAAAGATAGAAGGGACAATGCTACTATCCTTTTCCACACTTATGCTTCAAAGTAGCACCGTGATCTTCATGATAGAGAGTCTCTTGTTTTGTCACTTTCATATAATAGTGAGAATTTTCATTATAGAACTTGGCTTCTATATTCCAATGACGGGCTTCCTCAAATGCCCTAGGTCTTCATGAGCAAGCAAGTTGGATGCACACCCACTTAGTTTCTTTTGATGAGCTTTCATACACTTAGAGCTCTAGTGCATCCGTTGCATGGCAAACCCTACTCACTCACATTGATATCTATTGATGGGCATCTCCATAGCCCATTGATACGCCTAGTCGATGTGAGACTATCTTCCTCTTTTTTGTCTTCTCTACAACCACCACTCTATTCCACCTATAGTGCTATATCCATGGCTCACGCTCATGTATTGCGTGAAAGTTGAAAGGTATGAAAAAATTTGAGTATGAAAACAATTGCTTTGCTGAAACCGAGGTTGTGCATGATATGAATATTTTGTGTGATGAAGAGGGAGCATAGCCAGACTATATGATTTTGTAGGGATAACTTTCTTTGGCCATGTTATTTTGAGAAGACGTGATTGCTTTGTTAGTATGCTTGAAGTATTATTATTCTTATGTCAATATAGAATTTTATCTTGAATCTTTCGGATCTGAACATTCATGCCACAATAAAGAAATTACATTGAAAATTCTGTTGGTTAGCATTCCACATCAAAAAAATGTTTTTATCATTTACCTACTCGAGGACGAGCAGGAATTAAGCTTGGGGATGCTTGATACGTCTCCAACGTATCTATAATTTTTTATTGTTCCATGCTATTATATATTTTGGTTTGGATGTTTAATGGGCTTTATTATACACTTTTATATTATTATTGGGACTAACCTATTAACCCAAAGCCCAGTGCAGATTGCTGTTTTTTTTCCTATTTCAGGGTTTTGCAGAAAAGGAATATCAAACGAAGTCCAAACGGAATGAAACCTTCGCGAGAGTTGTTTTTTGGAACCGTATCTACCTAGAAGACTTGGAGTACACGTGAGGGAACGAAGGAGGCGCCCACGAGGGTCTAGGGCGCGCCCCCTCCCCCTGGGCACGCCCCCACCCTCGTGGGCCCCCTCTGGCTCCCCCGATGCCCTCCTTCCTCCTATATATATCCATGTGATACGTCCAAAACGTATCTATAATTTCTGCTTGCTCCATGCCACTTTTGGGTGATATTGCTATGATATTCATACACTTCCATACACTTTTGATCATATTTGGACTAACTTACTAATCCAGTGCACCCCAGTGCCAGTTTCTATTTTCGGCTGTTTTTGTATTTCAGGTTTTCACATTACGAGAACTGCCAGGAAAAATCCAGAAAAATTATATAAAAAATCAGCATTTCGGAAACTACCGTGCGTCCGAAGGACAGCCGGGGGGGCCACCAGGGCTCCAGGCGCCCTGGCGGCGCGCTACCCCCCTGGGCAGCGCCGGGGGGGCGCCTGGGCCCCCCGAAGCTTCCCCGATGCCCCCCTTTGGCATATATTTAAATCGTCCTCCGAAACCCTTAGAACAGGAACTCTTTTCGCGATCCCATCTCTGTTCCGCCACCGCCGCCGCTTCCAAGATCGGGAGCACCAGGAGAACTCTTCCCAGCACCCTGCCGGAGGGGAGGATCATCACCGGGAGCTTCTCCACCACCATGGACGCCTCCCGGATGACTCGTGAGTAGTCTCCCTTGGACCATGAGTCCATGACCAGTAGCTATGTGATGTTCTCCTCCCATTCTTGTGCTTCACTAATTAGTCCTCGTGAGCTGCCCTACATGATCGAGGCACATATATAATCCTTATGCTGTTGCTATGTTGAGTTTGCTGGGATCCGATGGATTATGAGATTATGTTCAGATTGATCTTGAGTAATATATTTGATCTACCTCTTTTATATTTATGTTCATAAGTAATTCTTGCATGTTCTCCATTGTTATTTATTGCTTTGGCCAAGTAATACGACTCCAAGAGGGAACGTTATGCTCGATTGTGGGTTCATGCCCCTCGATGACTAGCTTGAGTGACAGAAACATGATTCTAGGGGATGTGTTGTTGCCACAAAGGGGAAAACAACGGTGCTTGTGCCCGCGGGTGCAAGGATTGTTTACTTTACGCAAAGTTCTTTTAATGCAGTTGTCTGTTGCTTTGAGTTTACACTATGGGTGGGGCTCGCAACTTAATACCAGCGAGATGTTCTGGATAGATATCTCAAGGTGGATGATTAGTAGTAGGCATTGATGGATTTCGGTCTACTTACTTTGGCGTACCGCCCATGCTTTGAAGCTCAACCTTTCTTGCAATGTAGTCAACATTGGTTAGCGTTCGTGGTCCTGTCAATTGCCCAGCTGTAATTTGTTTACCTCGCATAGCTGTTTTATCGTCTTTTGGGAGAGAGACATCACTAGTGAACATCATGAGATTCCGGTCCATATTAGCATCATTGATCACACCCGCTATTTACTTTTCGCTTTTATTTACTATTGCAAAACATTATCTATCACTACTATCATTGCTTTTAATCTTTGTGAACTACAAGGCCGAAGGGATTGACAACCTCTCTATACTCGTTGGGAGCAAAGTTATTTGTATCTGTGTGCAGGTCCACGTTGATTGCTAATATCTGGTGCCGTTAGCAGTTGACACCTACTTGTTGAACCTAGGAGTCTCTGGGGATTCGATCCTTGGCATCTTTGCTAAGGGAAAAACTTCCACAACACTGCATCTTACACCTTCCACTTGGGGTAACCAACGAGGGGTTAGAGGCCCATCACCATGTACCCTGAAAACATCGAGGCAATAGAGAAAACCCTAATTCCTCCGCCGCAACCTTCTTTTCCCGTGAGATCCCATCTTGGGGACTGTTCTAGAGCTCCGCCAGAGGGGGGGATCTACCAAGGAGTGCTTCTACATCAACGCCATAGCCTCACCAATGAGTTGTGAGTAGTTTACCACAGACCTTCGGGTCCATAGTTATAAGTTAGATGGCTTCTTCTCTCTTTTTGGATCTCAATACAAAGTTCTCCACGATCTTCGAGGAGATCTATTTGATGTGATCTTTTTGCGGTGTGTTTATCGAGATTCGATGAATTGTGGGTTTATGATCAAGATTATCTAGGAGAAATATTTGATTCTTTTCTGAAATATTTTATGTATGGTTATAATATCCTTGCAAGTCTCTTCGAATTATCGGTTTGGTTTGTCCTACTAGATCTATAGATCTTGCAATGGGATAAGTGCTTGGCTTTGGGTTCAATCTTACGGCGTCCTTTCCCAGTGACAGTAGGGGTAGCAAGGCACATATTGTATTGTTGCCATCGAGGATAACAAGATGGGGTTTATATCATATTGCTTGATTTTATCCCTCTACATCAGGTCATCTTGCTTAAATAATCTGTTCTTATTAACTTAATACTCTAGATGCATGCTGGATAGCGGTCGATGTGTGGAGTAATAGTAGTAGATGCAGAATCGTTTCGGTCTACTTGTCATAGACGTGATGCCTATATATAATGATCATGCCTAGATATTCTGATAACTATACGCTTTTCTATCAATTGCTCGACAGTAATTTGTTCACCCACCGTAGAATTCTGCTATCATGAGAGAAGCCACTAGTGAAACCTATGGCCCCCGGGTCTATTCTCAACATATTAATCCTCTATCTACTTTACTTTGCTTTATTTACTTTCTGTTCTTATATCCAAAAATACCAAAAATATCATACTATCCTATCTATCATATCTCACTTTCGTAAGTGACCGTAAAGGGATTGACAACCCCTTATCGCGTTGGCTGCAAAGTTCTTATTTGTTTGTGCAGGTGCGAGGGACTCGCGCGTGGTCTCCTACTAGATTGATGCCTTGGTTCTCAAAAACTAAGGGAAATACTTACGCTACTGTGTTGCATCACCCTTTCCTCTTCGAGGGAATACAACGCAAGCTCGAGAAGTAGCTTTACCAGACATGATGTGTGCCTTCTATAAGTCTGGCAGGGAGGTACCAAAGTAATCCAGCAGTGGATCACTAGACAACAGTCAAGAACATCCTGAAGTACTTGAAAAGGACGAATGATATGTTTCTCGTTTATGGAGATGACAAAGAGCTCGTTGTAAATTTACGTCGATGCAAGCTTTGACACTGATCCGGATGACTCAAAGTCACAAACCGGAGACGTATTTTTGTTGAACGATGGAGCTGGCAGTTGGTGTAGTTCCAAGCAGAGCATCGTGGCGGGATCTACGTGTGAAGCGTAATAAATAGCAGCTTTGGAAGCAACAAATAAAGGAGTCTGGATGAAGGAGTTCATATCCGATCTAGGTGTAATACCTAGTGCATCGGGTCCAATGAAAATCTTTCGTGACAACACTGGAACAATAACCTTGGCGAAGGAATCTAGGTTTCACAAGAGAACCAAGCACATCAAGAGATGCTTCAACTCCATCTGCGATCAAGTAAAGGAGGGAGACATAGAGATTTGAAAAATACATACGGATCTGAATGTCGCAGACCCGTTGACTAGGCCTCTTCCACGAGCAAACCATAATCGGCACCAAGACTCCATGGGTGTTAGAATCATTACTATGTAAACTAGATTATTGACTCTAGTGCATGTGGGAGACTGAAGGAAATATGCGCTAGAGGCAATAATAAAGTTGTTATTTATATTTCCTTATTTCATGATAAATATCTTTTATTCATGCTAGAATTGTATTAACCGGAAACTTGATACATGTGTGAATACATAGACAAAACAGATTGTCCCTAGTATGCCTCTACTAGACTAGCTTGTTAATCAAAGATGGCCGTGTTTCCTAACTGATACGTCTCCAACGTATCTATAATTTTTTATTGTTCCATGCTATTATTTATGAAGTCTTGGATGTTTAATGGGCTTTATCATATGCTTTTATATCATTTTTTGGGACTAATCTACTAACCCAAAGGCCCAGTCCAGATTACTGTTTTTTGCCTATTTCAGGGTTTTGCAGAAAAAGAATATCAAATGGAGTCCAAACGGAATGAAACCTTCCCGAGAGATATTTTTGGAGAAAATCACGCACGAGGGACTTGAGAACCACGTCAGGGGATCAAGGGGCTGCCCACGAGGGTGGGGGTGCGCCCCCCTGCCCAGTGCGCGCCCCCTGCCTCATGGGACCCCGAGCAC
>LR738715.1:638717800-638727893 GCA_902687465.1 Secale cereale
CCCCCCCCCCCCCCGGTGTCCTCCGTCTTCCTATATAAGTCTACGTACCCCAAAACCTTCGACAACAGAGAGAAACCCCTAATTCCACCGCCGTAACCTTCTGTTCCCGTGAGATCCCATCTTGGAGCCTGTTCCGGAGCTCCACCGGAGGGGGGTCCATCACGAAGTTCTTCTTCATCATCATCATAGCCCTCACCATGAGTTGTGAGTAGTTTACCACAGACCTTCGTTTCCATAGCTAGTATCTAGATGGCTTCTTCTCTCTCTCTGGATCTCAATACAAAGTTTGCCTCGGTCTTCAAGGAGATCTATTCGATGTAATCTCTTTTTGCGGTGTGTTTGTCGAGATCTGATGAATTGTGAGTTTATGATCAAGATTATCTATGAAAGATATTTGGTTCTTCTCTGAACTTTTTATGTGTGCTCATAATATCCTTGCAAGTCTCCGAATTATTGGTTTGGTTTGGCCTACTAGATCTATAGTTCTTGCAATGGGGGAAGTGCTTGCCTTTGGGTTCAATCTTGCGGTGTCCTTTCCCAGTGACAGTACGGGCAGCAAGGCACATATTGTATTCTTGCCATCGAGGATAAAAAGGTGGGGTTTATATCATATTGCTTGAGTTTATCCCTCTACATCATGTCATCTTGCTTAAGGCGTTACTCTATTCTTATGAACTCAATACACTAGATGCATGCTGGATTGCGGTCGATGTGTGGAGTAATAGTAGTAGATGCAGGCAGGAGTCGGTCTACTTGTCTCGGACGTGATGCCTATATACAATGATCATGCCTAGATAGTCTCATAATTATTCGCTTTTCTATGAATTGCTTGACAGTAATTTGTTTACCTGCCGTAGAATATCGCTATCATGAGAGAACCCACTAGAGAACACTATGGCCCCCGGGTCTATTCTCCATATCAATCTACATCTACTTTACTTTTTATGCTTTTATTTTCTGTTCTTATAAACCTAAAATACCAAAAATATAAACTATCATCTCTATCAGATCTCAATTTCGTAAGTGACCGTAAAGGGATTGACAACCCCTTATCGCATTGGCTGCGAAGTTCTTATTTGTTTGTGCAGGTGCGAGGGACTCGCGCGTGGTCTCCTACTGGATTGATACCTTGGTTCTCAAAAACTGAGGGAAATACTTACGCTACTGTGCTGCATCTCCCTTTCCTCTTCGAGGGAATACAACGGAAGCTCGAGAAGTAGCAAGAAGAATTTCTGGCGCCGTTGTCGGGGAGGCTTACACAAAAGTCATATACCAAGCACCTATCACAAACCCTTATCCTTCGCATTACATTTATTTGCCTCTCGTTTTCCTCTCCCCCACTTCACCCTTGCCGTTTTATTTGCCCTTGTTCCGCCGTGTGTTTATCGTTCACTTGCTTCTTGTTTGCTCGTGTGCTGTTTGCTTTCCTGATTGCCCTCATGTCTGAGATGGGGGACGATCCTATCAAGAAGGGTAGTAATGTCGAGGGCAACATCTATGTTGATCCCCCAGATGAAGCTACCACTTTACATATTAAGAAGTTCCGGGTTAGTAGTGGCAATATCATTGGAAAAGGAGTTCTTCAAGACTTCTTTACTTGTGTCGGTGCTTTGCCCACTATGGGTGGCTCTATTCTTCACAGAACTAGTAGCCTTGCGGATGTTGTATCCATGCTTATAGTAGAAATTGAAAGGCATTTATCCATATGCATCCCTGTATTCAGAGAATATTTTTGGAGTTTTCCAATATCGAGCATTCTTCTGTTAAGCGTGCCGCTACTATTATTTTGGCTCATGAATTTATATATATCATGAAAGAGGCCAAAGAAATCTTTGCTCATTACGGGGTAGATGCCGGTCGGCCTCCCATAGAGGCTATCTTGTTCAATCAAGAAGACATAATGCGGTTACGATCACCTGATCATGTTGCTTTTAATGAAAACCTTAGGGAAAAGGTTCCTATTGAGGTCTTGATTGATAGAATTTCTGAGATGAATGATGATTTTGCTGTTCAAAACAATGGGTTAGGCTTCTCCCATGAGCGGAGGCTTATGACCTTCTGCCAAAAGAATGCCTATAATGATGAATTGGTTGTCCACTACAAAGGTCCAAAAGAGGAACCTATTCCTCCTGAGATTGATGTAGGGGACTTTTGTCCCATTAAATTTAGCCCTTTTGATTACTTTTGCTTGCCATAAAGGAAGCTTGCTGCTGAACGTAGGGAATATGAGATGAGCTTTCGCGACATATCATATCATTATGGCATTCCCTAGACCTATCTTGTATCGTGCCTGGCTAGGGGCGTAAAACGATAGCGCTTGTTGGGAAGCAAACCAATTTTATATTTTTTTGTTGCTGTTAGGGAATAAATATTGCATCTAGCCTCTGATTAGATGTGGTTTCATGTTTTGTTTAGTGTTTGTGCCAAGTAGAACCTTTGGTAAGACTTGTGTGAAGTTTATGTGATCTTGCTGTGAAAAACAGAATCGTTAGCGCTTTCTAAAGTAGTCGTCAGATTTTACTGGAGCCTGATATTTAGTTGATTCTTTTTGCAGATTATTGGTAGGAAAATTCCGCAAATTTACCAATTTAGTTTGAATTTTTTGGAGTTCCAGAAGTAGGCGAGACCTGCAGATTACTACAGATTGTTCTGTTTTTGACAGATTCTGTTTTTCGTGTGTTGTTTGCTTATTTCAATGCATCTATGAGTAGTATTGGGAAGTATGAACCATAGATAAGTTGGAATACAGTAGGTTTAACACCAATATATACAAAGAATGAATTCATTGCTGCACCTGAGTAGTGGTTTGCTTTCTTATACTAACGGAGCTAACGAGAATTTTTGTCTAAGTTTTGTGTTGTGAAGTTTTCAAGTTTTGAGTATTGCTTTGATGGACTATAGAACAAGGAGTAGCCAAGGCATAAGCTTGGGGATGCCCATGGCACCCCATGGAATTCAAGGATAATCAAAAGCCTAAGCTTGGAGATGCCCCGGGAAGGCATCCCCTCTTTCGTCTTCATCCATCGGTAACTATACATGGAGCTATATTTTTATTCGCAACATGATATGTGTTTTGCTTGGAGTGTCTTGTATAATCTGAGTCTTTGCTTGTTAGTTTGTCACAATCATACTTTCTGTACACACCTATTTGAGAGAGTTAAATATGGACTAGAAATTGTTAGAACACTCTATGTGCTTCACTTATATCTTTTGAGTTGAATAGTTTTTGCTCTAGTGCTTCACTTATATCTTTTAGAGCACGGTGGTGGTAATATTTTGTAGAAATTGTTGAACTCTCATGCTTCACTTATATCTATTTGAGAGTCTATTAAAACAGCATGGTAATGTGTTTAGGCTAAAGAAACTAGTCTTCACATGATAGACATCCAGTGTCAATGTAGTAAAAAAATTCACAGCAAGTGCATTGAATAGAATGAGATGTTGGATGCTTGATAATTGTTTTGAGATATGAGGATAGTGATATTAGAGTCATGCTAGTGGAGTTATTATGAAATTGAGAAATACTTGTGTTAAGGTTAGTGATTCTCGTAGCATGCACGTATGGTGAACCGCTATGTGACGAAGTTAGAGCATGAGGTATTTGTAGAGTGCCGACCTTTGTGTGGAGGTCGGGGGCGCACGATGGTTAACTCCTACCAACCTCCCCCCTAGGAGCATGCGTTGATTGCTTTGTTTTGATGATTCGTAGATTTTTGCAATAAGTATATGAGTTCTTATGACTAATGTTGAGTCCATGGATTATACGCACTCTCACGCTTCCACCATTGCTAGTCTCTCTTGTACCGCGCAACTTTCGCCGGTGCCATAAACCCACTATATATCCTTCCTCAAAAACAGCCGCCATATTTTTCCTCAAAACAGCCACCATACCTACCTATCATGGCATTTCCATAGCCATTCCGAGTTATATTGCCATGCAACTTTCCACCGTTCCGTCTATATGACACGCATCATATTGTCATACCGCCATGCATGATCATGTAGTTGACATCGTATTTGTGGCAAGGCCACGATGCATAACTTTTCATACATCTCATTCTTGTTTCATTGCACATCCTGGTACACCGCAGGAGGCATTCATATAGAGTCATACTTTGTTGTTGTAGTATCGAGTTGTAATGAAAGTGTGATGATCATCATTATTAGAGCATTGTCCCATGGGAGGAAAGGCTAAATCTATAAAGCCCCTCCGCAAAAAAAGAAAAAAAAGGAAAGGCCAAAGAAAAAAGAAAGGCCCAAAAAAAGGGGGGACAATTGCTACTATCTTTTTTTCCACACTTGTGCTTCAAAGTAACACCATGTTCTTCATTGTAGAGAGTCTCATGTTTAGTCACTTGGCTTGTATATTCCAACGATGGGCTTCCTCAAATGCCCTAGGTCTTCGTGAGCAAGCAAGTTGGATGCACACCCACTAGTTTCTTTTGCCGAGCTTTCATTCATATTTAGCTCTAGTGCATCTGTTGCATGGAAATCCCTAATCACTCACATTCATATCTATTGATGGGCATCTCCATAGCCCGTTGATACGCCTAGTTGATGTGAGACTATCTTCCTCTTTTTTTTCTTCTCCATAATGATACGTCCAAAACGTATCTATAATTTCTGCTTGCTCCATGCCACTTTTGGGTGATATTGCTATGATATTCATACACTTCCATCCACTTTTGATCATATTTGGACTAACCTACTAATCCAGTGCACCCTAGTGCCAGTTTCTGTTTTCGGCTGTTTTTGTATTTCAGGTTTTCACATTACGAGAACTGCCAGGAAAAATCCAGAAAAATTATATAAAAAATCAGCGTTTCGGAAACTACCGTGCGTCCGAAGGACAGCCGGGGGGGCCACCAGGGCTCCAGGCGCCCTGGCGGCGCGCTTCCCCCCATGGGCCGCGCCGGGGGGGCGCCTGGGCCCCCCGAAGCTTCCCCGATGCCCCCCTTTGGCATATATTTAAAGCGTCCTCCGAAACCCTCAGAACAGGAACTCTTTTCGCGATCCCATCTCTGTTCCGCCACCGCCGCCGCTTCCAAGATCGGGAGCACCAGGAGAACTCTTCCCGGCACCCTGCCGGAGGGGAGGATCACCACCGGGAGCTTCTCCACCACCATGGATGCCTCCCGGATGACTCGTGAGTAGTATCCCTTGGACCATGAGTCCATGACCAGTAGCTATGTGATGTTCTCCACCCGTTCTTGTGCTTCACTAATTAGTCCTCGTGAGCTGCCCTACATGATCGAGGCACATATGTAATCCTTATGATGTTGCTATGATGAGTTTGCTGGGATCCGATGGATTATGAGATTATGTTCAGATTGTGCTTGAGTAATATATTTGATCTACCTCTTTTATATTTATGTTCATAAGTAATTCTTGCATGTTCTCCGTTGTTATTTATTGCTTTGGCCAAGTAATACGTAGTGACTCCAAGAGGGAACGTTATGCTTGATTGTGGGTTCATGCCCCTCGATGACTAGTTTGAGTGACAGAAACATGAGTCTAGGGGATGTGATGTTGCCACAAGGGGGAAAACAACGGTGCTTCTGCCCGCGGGTGCAAGGATTGTTTACTTTACGCAAAGTTCTTTTAATGCAGTTGTCTGTTGCATTGAGTTTACACTATGGGTGGGGCTCGCAACTTAATACCAACGAGATGTTCTGGATAGATATCTCAAGGTGGATGATTAGTAGTAGATATTGATGGATTTCGGTCTACTTACTTTGGCGTACCGCCCATGCTTTGAACCTCAACCTTTCTTGCAATGTAGTCAGCATTGGTTTGCGTTCGTGGTCCTGTCAATTGCCCAGCTGTAATTCGTTTACCTCACATAGCTGTTTTATCGTCTTTTGGGAGAGAGACATCACTAGTGAACATCATGAGACTTCGGTCCATATTACCATCATTGATCACATCCGCTATTTACTTTTCGCTTTTACTTACTATTGCAAACATTATCTATCACTACTATCATTTGCGTTTAATCCTTTGTGAACTACAAGGCCGGAGGGATTGACAACCTCTCTGT
Organism: Secale cereale; assembly: GCA_902687465.1. Taxonomy (NCBI): domain Eukaryota; kingdom Viridiplantae; phylum Streptophyta; class Magnoliopsida; order Poales; family Poaceae; genus Secale; species Secale cereale. Next base: position 638,723,841 of record LR738715.1, read on the forward strand.
ACTCGTTGGGAGAAAAGTTATTTGTATCTTTGTGCAGGTCCACGTTGATTGCTAATATCTGGCGCCGTTAGCAGTTGACACCTACTTGTTGAACCTAGGAGTCTCTGGGGATTCGATCCTTGGCATCTTTGCTAAGGGAAAAACTTCCACAACACTGCATCTCACACCTTCCACTTGGGGTAACCAATGAGGGGTTAGAGGCCCATCAAGGAGTTTTTCTGGCACCGTTGCCGGGGACTCCACTCTTCAGGATAGGGGAGTTGCATGCTATCTTTTACCTTTGCTTTTTAGTCTTGTTAGTTTACCTTTCAGTTTTTGCTTTAGTATCCTTTATCAAAAATTACAAAAAAAAAATTATTTTGCCTTCCTGTTAGTAGTCCTATCTGTTTAGCTAAACATGTTAGGATATGGTGCTTTGAGGGAATCAGAAGTTCTAGATTTCCATCAAAGGGATGGAGAAAATATGAAGAAGGCATGGGACAGAATTTCTGATGCACATAGGAGAATTATGCCTTGGATACCTATAAAAATTGTGCTTAGGAATTTTTACTAGGGTCTTTTTAAATGGTGTAAACACTCTGTTGATATTATAGCCGAGGGAGATTTCCTAGAGTGTGATGAAGCTAGAGCTCTTGAAATTATACATGGTCTATCTAGTTACTTTGTTTATGATCATAATTTTGATACTGTCATAGATAGACTTGCTACTATTGAAAAGAGAATGGATGCTCTAGACTTAATGAAGGTAGAGAAACCCAAACCCAATAAGAGAGATATTTTGGAAATAGATAATGACTGGGAGCCTCTTGTTAGGATTAGCATCTCTAATCAAGACTTCCTTGCTTATTGTGATATTGGATCTATGGTTTCTACTATGCCAAAAATTGTTCATGATTCTTTAAAATTTAACATGGATAGATTACCATCTTATCATGAACATACTAATGGAGATATTTCTGAAATCCAGGGAAGAATAAAAGATGTGCCAGTTAAATTCCTTAAAGGGATTGCAATGGTTGATTTCTTCATCATGGAGCCAAACCAAGGAAATATAGTGCTTGGAAGGGACTTCCTCCGAGCGGTAAAAGGCTTCATCGATATAGGTAAGGGACAAATCCGCTTACGCGGGAAGGCAAAAGGTGTGTACCCCTTTCCTAGAAGGAACAAGAGTGAACTTGTTGCGGAACCATATGAATCAATTTATAACTCCGATTATTATGATGGTTATTGATTCCTTTTTGCATTATGCCTAGCTTAAAGGCATAAAAGAAAGCGCTTTTGGGAGGCAGCCCACATGAATAAATTTTTATTTTGCTTTTTTTGTGTCTTGATGTTTTTTACTGTTGTAGCATCATCATTGTATCTTTGCTTTTCATATTTGTGCCAAGTATAGCCTCTGATTGCTAGAAAGTTCAAAAGTTGTGAGGTGCTGTCCAGGAAACAGATTCTGTCCTTGGATAGAAAAATTCGTATAAAATCACCAGATTATCTTTTTGGTCTGAATGTTTTCGACAGCGTTCTCTATATAATTGTCTTTCGTGCTTCTGTTCTGAGTTTTTTGATTTGAGTTGCAGAAGTACCCCGAACAAATCAATTACTACCTGCTGTTCTGTTTTTCACAGATTCTGTCCTGTTTTGCCTTTCCTTCATTTTGCAAACCAAGAGCTTGCTTTTTCTTTGCAAAAACCTTTTGGCAATCTTGAGAAACAGTAGAACTTCAAGAATATCTTTATTTCCAGCAAGGTGCAATTATTTTATTAAGGGTACTAACCTCGCTAATCAGATTATGATGAGTTATGTATGAAGGGAGTTTTCAAGTGTGCGAGGGAAGATGATAAAAAGATTCAGGAGTGTCAAGCGCTCAAGCTTGGGGATGCCCCCGTGCACCCCCAAGAAATATTCAAGGAGACTCAAGCGTCTAAGCTTGGGGATGCCCCCGTGCATCCCCTTCTCCATCAACATTATCAGTTCGTCTTTCGTTCCGCTATATTTTTATCACTTCATGTGTTATGTGCTATGCTTGGAGCGTCTTGCTTTTAGTTTTCTTTTTAGTTTTTCATAACGAGTCGGAACTCGGCGTTCTTTAGGTGGGAGAGAAACACGCTCCACTTCTACCTAGAACATAACATAGAATTTTCATGTCTATCTTTGCTGTGTGTGTTCTTTGTCTTTTAATAGCTACTATCATGCTCTACTCTTAGAATTCATGCTTATCTTTTCAAAGAGCTTTTGTTTAGTTGGTTGCTTGAACTCTCTTTAACTACCATGCTCACCTTATTAAGAGAGTTTGCTTCCGTTGCATTGGTTAATATGTCTATGATAAAGATGCTACGTGCATAATGGCGCTTAGTAGTTCAGGTTTTCATATGGTTAATCTCAAATAGCGGGGGGATTCCCAATGTGTTATTGGAGTACCAACTTGATTTGTTTGCCTATGATGTGGTATGGTTTAGTAATATCTTCCTTCGAGAATTTATTTTGATTGACTTGCCGTATGCTCACGCATATTTAAGACTGTAAAGAAAGTCTGTCAAGCCTTGATGATCTTTTATTTCTGAGTAGCGATATAACTACCATGCCTGATTCAATGTTGCTTTGTCGCTCTGCATGATTATGACCGTCATTGCTCTCTTAGTTGGTTGCTTCCAGTCTTTTGCTAACCTCCACCTGTACTAAGCAGAATAACTTTGCAATACATAGCTCATGGGAAAGTAGCTTAAAAACTATTGTGGTAAAGAATATGTTGCCTATGTATCTTATTTCTTATAAGTTGCTTGCTGAGCGGTAACCATGTTTCTGGGGATGCCATCAACTGTCACACTTTTGTTGAATATCATGTGAGTTGCTATGCATGTTCGTATTGTCTGAAGTAAGGGTGATTTGCCATGGGTTGAATGGTTGAGTATGCATATTGTTAGAGAAGAACATTGGGCCGCCAACCAAAGCCATGTATCATGGTGGAAGTTTTAGCTTGGACATTAATCCTCAATCTCTTATGAGAATATGCTTATGCATTGAAGAGGAGTCCATTATCTATTTTCTATGTTGTCCCGGTATGGATGTCCTCAAGTTGAGATCTATCAAAAACGAGAAATCAAATGCGATCTATCTCCTTGGACCTTTGTACAGGTGGCATAGAGGTACCCCTTTGTGACACTTGGTTGAAACATATGTAATGCAATGATAACCCATGGAAATCCGAGCTAATTAGGACAAGGTGCGAGCACTATTGGTATACGATGCATGAGGCTTGCAACTTATAGGATGACTTATGCATGACACATATGACGTACTACTACCGTTGACAAAATTGCTTCTATGTTTTCAAAATAAAAAGCTCTAGCACATAACCATTCTTTTACTTTTCGAGTCTCCACCTTCTTTCTTCAAGCACCAACTACTGAGAGCATGATTGTCATTCTAAGTGTAATGTGCATTGTTCCAAAGTAGCATTGTCTTTTGCATGATTATGATATCATTTATTCTGAAATCATTGTATCTAGTCATCACTTAAACCATGAAGGTGCCCCTGCATTTATGTTTTGCTTCACTGAAGGGGGCAAGCTAGATATCACTTTATCATATTTGCACATCATGTTCATTGCAAATCTTTTTGATGTTTCAGTTTCATATTGTAAAACTTTTAGTCCTTTGTGATTTTCTCATGAGGCAACTTAATTACTACAGATTCATTATCTCAGTAAGCTTTTGTCATATGACTACAAAAAGTCCTATATGGTTAATAGCATGTCACCACAGAAATTATTCTTGTTATCATTTACCTACTCGAGGACGGGCAGGAATTAAGCTTGGGGATGTTGATACGTCCAAAACGTATCTATAATTTCTGCTTGCTCCATGCCACTTTTGGGTGATATTGCTATGATATTTATACACTTCCATACACTTTTGATCATATTTGGACTAACCTACTAATCCAGTGCACCCCAGTGCCAGTTTCTGTTTTCGGCTGTTTTTGTATTTCAGGTTTTCACATTACGAGAACTGCCAGGAAAAATCCAGAAAAATTATATAAAAAATCAGCGTTCCAGA
>LR738715.1:638728029-638743941 GCA_902687465.1 Secale cereale
CGAGCCCCGTCTGGTGCCCCCCTTTGGCATATATTTAGAGCGTCCTTCGAAACCCTCGGGACGGGTAATCTTTTTCGCGATCTCATCTCTGTTCCGCCGCCGCCGCCGCTTCCAAGATCGGGAGCACCAGGAGAACTCTTCCCGGCACCCTGCCGGAGGGGAGGATCATCATCGGGAGCCTCTCCACCACCATGGACGCCTCCCGGATGAGTTGTGAGTAGTCTCCCTTGGACCATGAGTCCATGACCAGTAGCTATGTGATGTTCTCCTCCCATTCTTGTGCTTCACTAATTAGTCCTCGTGAACTGCCCTACATGATTGAGGCACATATGTAATCCTTATGTTGTTGCTATGATGAGTTTGCTGGGATCCGATGGATTATGAGATTATGTTCAGATTGTGCTTGAGTAATATATTTGATCTACCTCTTTTATATTTATGTTCATAAGTAATTCTTGCATGTTCTCCGTTGTTATTTATTGCTTTGGCCAAGTAATACGTAGTGACTCCAAGAGGGAACGTTATGCTTGATTGTGGGTTCATGCCCCTCGATGACTAGTTTGAGTGATAGAAACATGAGTCTAGGGGATGTGCTGTTGCCACAAGGGGGAAAACAACGGTGCTTGTGCCCGCGGGTGCAAGGATTGTTTACTTTACGCAAAGTTCTTTTAATGCAGTTGTCTGTTGCATTGAGTTTACACTATGGGTGGGGCTCGCAACTTAATACCAGCGAGATGTTCTGGATAGATATCTCAAGGTGGATGATTAGTAGTAGATATTGATGGATTTCGGTCTACTTACTTTGGCGTACCGCCCATGCATTGAACCTCAACCTTTCTTGCAATGTAGTCAGCATTGGTTTGCGTTCGTGGTCCTGTCAATTGCCCAGCTGCAATTCGTTTACCTCACATAGCTGTTTTATCGTCTTTTGGGAGAGAGACATCACTAGTGAACATCATGAGACTCCGGTCCATATTACCATCAGTGATCACATCCGCTATTTACTTTTCGCTTTTACTTACTATTGCAAACATTATCTATCACTACTATCATTTGCGTTTAATCCTTTGTGAACTACAAGGCCGGAGGGATTGACAACCTCTCTGTACTCGTTGGGAGCAAAATTATTTGTATCTGTGTGCAGGTCCACGTTGATTGCTAATATCTGGCGCCGTTAGCAGTTGACACCTACTTGTTGAACCTAGGAGTCTCTGGGGATTCGATCCTTGGCATCTTTGCTAAGGGAAAAACTTCCACAACACTGCATCTCACACCTTCCACTTGGGGTAACCAACGAGGGGTTAGAGGCCCATCACGTAACCACCTCTATTCCACCCATAGTGCTATGTCCATGGCTCATGCTCATGTATTGCGTGAAAATTGAAAGGTTTGAAAGAATAGAGTATGAAAACAAGTGCTTGGCTGAAATCGGGGTTGTGCATGATATGAATATTTTGTGTGATGCAGAGGGAGCATAGCCAGACTATATGATTTTGTAGGGATAACTTTCTTTAGCCATAGTATTTTGGGAAGACATGACTGCTTTGTTAGTATGCTTGAAGTATTATTGTTTCTTATGTCAATATATAATTTTATCTTGAATCTTTCAGATCTGAACATTCATGCCACAATTAAGAGAATTACATTGAAAAACTATATTGGTTAGCATTCCACATAAAAAATTCTTTCTTTATCAGTTTTGCATATCATTAGCATCATGGATATTGAAAGAATTCATACCAACAACATTGCAATCATGCTCATCGTTTATGGCAAACATTTTATTGAATTCTTCTTCTATCAATTGAGCACAATTTTCCTTTCCATCATTCTCACGAAAGACATTATAAAGATGATCAATAATATGATGCAACCTAAATTCCATTTTTTTAGTTTTCTTTTTATAAACCAAACTAGTGATAAAACAAGAAACTAAAAGATTCGATTGCAAGATCTAAAGATATACCTTCAAGCACTCACCTCCCTGGCAATGGCGCCAGAAAAGAACTTGATGTCTACTACGCAACTTTATTCTTGTAGACACATGTTGGTCCTCCAAGCGTAGAGTTTTGTAGGACAGTAGCAATTTTCCCTCAAGTGGATGACCTAAGGTTTATCAATCTGTAGGAGGTGTAGGATGAAGATGGTCTCTCTCAAACAACTCTGCAACCAAATATTAAAAAGTCTCTGTGTCCCCAACACACCAAATACAATGGGAAATTGTATAGGTGCACTTGTTCGGCAAAGAGATGGTGATACAAGTGTAATATGGATAGTAGATATTGATTTTTGTAATAGTAACAATAAAAAACAGCAAGGTAGCAATTGATAAAACGGAGCACGAACGGTATTGCAATGCTTGAAAACAAGGCCTAGGGTCTATACTTCCGCTAGTGCAATCTCTCCGTAGTGCTAATATAATTGGATCATATAACCACCCCTCAAAGTGCGATGAAAAATCACTCCAAAGTTCCTATCTAGCGGAGAACATAAGAAGGAATTGTTTGTAGCTATTCTTTCCGATGGATCTATCAAGAGTTCGTACTAGAATAACACAAGTTATTCTTTCCGATCGATCTATCAAGACCCTTGTACTAAAATAACACCAAAATAACTTCATATTCATAATAATGAATCCAACACAATGAACTTCAAAGAGTGCCCCAAGATTTCTACCGGAGAAACAAAGACAAGAACGTGCATCAACCCCTATACATAGATTACCCCAATGTCACCTCGGGAGTCCGCAAGTTAAGGGCCAAAACATATATCAAGTGAATCAATACGATACCCCATTGTCACCACGAGTATTCAGTTGCAAGAAATATATCAAGTGTTCTCAAATCCATAAAAGTATTCAATCCGATAACAACGAAATCTCAAAGGCAAAAACTCAATTCATCACAACAAGATAGAGAAGGGAAAACACCATATGATCCGACTATATTGACAAAGCCCGCGATACATCAAGATCGTGACATCTCAAGAACACGAGAGGGAGAGAGAGAGAGAGAGAGAGAGAGAGAGAGAGAGAGAGATTAAACACATAGCTACTGGTACGAACCCTGTCGGGGGAAACTGTCCACCACGAGCACCTATGGGACCGGAGCCCCTTGTTCGTGCGGTGAGGGAGCGGAGGGAGCACAAAGAGCAGATCGTGGTGAGCACGCGAGCAGTTTACCCAGGTTCGGGCCGCGATGGACGCGTAAAACCCTACTCCTGCTTGATTGTATTGAGTGTTGGAGCTCGGGAGCTTGAAGAACTAGCTACACCGAGCGAATGAACGATCTAGGTTCCGAACCCCTTCTACGTTGTGCATGGGCCTCCTTTTATAGCTCAAGGGGTCACCGACAGGTGTCAACATAGGAGAAAGGGTAAAAAATGTAATAGTGGTGGTAGTTGTAACAGTGCGGGAACAGTGGATGAACAGTGCATGAACAGTGGTCATCACCTACTTTGATAGTGGGGGACAAGAGCATTAAATGCCCGTCACCGTTGACCCCAAAAGCGCCCGCCCTTGCGCCTCCGTTTGCCACGGCGATGGCATAATCACCGTGGAGTGCCACCGTGTCCCCCAGGCTGCACAGCCATCCGCCACGCGTCCCTGGAGTGGCCCCAGGGCGACGCGTGGTTCGATGAGCTGGAGCGTGGGCACACAGCGTAACTCTCCCCGGCAAGCACCTTGCCGGGGCCTTGACCTTGCCGGGCCCGGAAGCTTGTCGGGCTCTGAAGCTTGTCGCTCCCCGGGCCCTGCCGGGGCGCACGCTGCGCCGAGGCATGTCTTCTGAAATGTAATCTTCTAGTCTTCCTGGCAAGCTCCTCTTGCCAGGGTCTTGTGCTAGTGAGGTAATCTTGAGCCTGGGACGGCCTTCCCGGCAAGCTCCACTTGCCAGGGCCTCGATCTTCTGCCTTGTATACTTTGTTTTTGAATGGCTTTATATGGATCAGAAGAGGTCTCCGGCGAGCACGTGGTAGGCCCTGCCGCGGGAAGCTGCTACTGCCCGTGCACAAGTTGGGGTACTGAGGTACCCCTACCTTAGTACACCGACAGGAGCCCCCGGGCATGGGCCACACACGGTGCCGAGCGTTGTTGGGCCAGGCTCAAAACAGTGCACGGGCACGCGTGGCCCACGGCACGCCGAATCCCCTTCCGCATCAGCCGCGTCCCTCCGTAACGGCACGCGTCGATTGCGGCGTCGTGGGAGGGAACGTGACCACGTTCTTTAATGGGAAATGCGGAGCGTCCCCCACTTCCCCCTTAAAAGCAGAGGAAGCAGGGGCCGTTACCTTACTTCGTCTTCATTGCTTCTTCTATCTCCAGAAATTCCCCTTTGCGCTCCGACTCCACACCTCCTCCGTCGTCTTCCGCATCTGCGGCGCTGCCGGACTCTTCGCTCTCCACCCCTCGCCGCCTCCGCCATGGCCCCGAAGACCGAGAAGGCGAAGGCGGAGAAGACCAAGAATGAGAAATCCGAGCAGGCGGCGAGGCTTGCCCTTTTGCGGAAGAGGAACGTCGTCTTCGCGCCAAGGCTCGGTGCGCGGGAGCTCTGGAACAAGTATTACTTGTTCTGGGCCAAGGAGACCAAGGCGCATCCCCAGACCAGAGCTTATCCCGCCGCCGCCAAGGACATGTACCCCGGCGGGTACTTCTTCTTCGCTGTTTTCTTCCACTGCGGCCTTTGTCCCCCCTTTTCTGAATTTTTCTGCGATATCATGAACACCTACAACCTCCACCTTCTAGACTTCACCCCCAACGCCATCCTCACGATGGCGGTTTTCGCACATCTGTGCGAAAACTATATTGGGATCTATCCGAATGTAGCGTTGTTTAGGCATTTCTTTACGCCTAGAGTAGAGGCCGGCGCCCCCCTCTCCGGAGGAATTTCTTGGGTATTCCGCTTGAACAAGAAGGAGTCCTATCTGCGAGGGGAGCTCCGCGGCAAGTGGGAGGAGTGGCGCGCGGACTGGTGCTGGATAGTAGAGGACGAGCCGCTGCCCTTCACCGCGCCGCGCACAACCGCCATAGTGCGCGGCAGGGACTGGAGTGAGCTGGACTCGGACGACGTCAAGCTCAACGTCGCCCTTGTCAGAATTCTTCGTCTCCGGGCAGCCAAGTTGTCTATGGGAGAAGTAAAAGCAGACTTCCTCCGCCGCCGCATTGCCCCTCTACAGGATAGGAAGAGGCCAGCGTGGGAGTACGGCAACGAGGCGGACATAATGAGACTGCGCCCGGGACTGAATTTCAACTTCACGTCGCTGGAGCTGAAGGGGATGGTCCGGGAACTTTTTAAGCACGACCCGGCCCACCCAGAGTGGTTCAGAGCTCCCCGAGGAGTGGTGCCCCTATGCAACAGCACGGCTCGGGATCCCCTACGCGCAATGATGCCCGCATGTGACTCGCATGGCGTCTGCCGCACATGGATACCGCCCAAGCTAGCAGACATCATGAGCTTCTTCGACAACCTGGTGGAGGTGCTGAAGAACAAGGAGGAGATCAAGGGGCTCACCCGGGACACCACTGACCAGGAGATTGCTTATATAGCTTCTCGGGTAGAAGAGGCCGCCGCAGCCGCAGCGGCAGGAGAGTTCGGCTTCACAGTTGAAGAGGCAGAGGCTGCGGATGCGTCCTGCCAAGCAGAGGCGGCGGAGATCCGCAGGCTGTTGCAGCTTCCTCCCGACGAGCTCGCCGGGGTCCCTTCTCTAAGGCACGCCGGGATCCCCGGAGTTGTGACCGAGGCCGCGGCGAGAGGCGAGGTTGCCGGAGGAAACAGGGGCGCCGGAGGGAGCACGGCCGCAGGGCAGGGCGCCGGGCCCAGTGAGCCGGCCGAGGAGGAGGAGGACGCCGGAGCCAGCGAGGACTCCGACGGATCTCTGGGGCTCTACAACGACGACGTCTCTTCGTCATCGGAGACCTCCCCGCCTCGGGCAAGTCCCAGACGATCTCCGCTGAAGCGTCTCCGCAAGGCGACGACGGGGACGAGGGCGCAGGCGCCCCGACAACAACCAACTCGCCGGGCGGCGCGAGCTACCCGGGGGAGCCAAGCTGCGACGGGGGCGCCCGGCGCACCAACCACGGCGGGGGCGAACCGCACACAGGCCACGGCGGAGGCACCCCACACGTCAGCGCCAAGCGGAGGAGGGTCTTCTTGTTGGGGAACGTTGCATGGAAAACAAAAAATTTTCTCTACGTTCACCAAGATCAATCTAGTAGATGCAACTACGAGGGGAGAGTAGGATCCACATACCCTTGTAGATCGCTAAGCGGAAGCGTTATGAACGCGGATGATGGAGTCGTACTCGCCGCGATTCAGATCGCCGAAGATCCTAGCACCGAAGCAACGGTGCCTCCGCGTTCTTCACACGTACGGCTCGGGGACGTCTCCTCCTTCTTGATCCAGCAAGGGGTGGAGGAGAGGTTGATGGAGAACCGGCAGCACGACGGCGTGGTGGTGATGGTGGAGGAGAATTCCAGCAGGGCTTCGCCTAAGCACCGCGGGAGAAGAAGATGTTGTGGGAGAGGGAGGGCAGCGCCGAGGCACGAACTTGTGTTTGCTGCCCTCCCTTTGCCTCACTATATATAGGGGGGGTGGAGAGGTGAGGGGCGCCCTAGGGTTTCCCCTAGGGGCCGGCGGCCAGGGCAAGGGGAGGGGGCGGCGGCCAAGGCAGGGGGGGCGGCGGCCAAGGGCCAGGCCCTAGGGTTTCCCCCCCTAGGTGCCTTGCCCCCCACTCCAAAGGGGTGCGGCTGCCCTAGGGGGTCCCACCCCCTTAGCCGCATGAGGAGAGGGCCCAGGGGGGGGCGCACAGCCCCCTGAGGGCTGTGGTGTTCCCCCTTGTGGCCCATTAGGCCCAGAACTACTTCCGGACCCCCCGAAACCCTTTCCGGTACTCCGCCGATTTCCCGATGCTCCCCGGAACACTTCCGGACTCCGAAACCTTTCATCCTATATATCAATCTTCGTCTCCGGACCATTCCGGAGACCCTCGTCATGTCCGGGATCTCATCCGGGACTCCGAACAACCTTCGGTAACCATACACTTTTCTCTCTAACAACCCTAGCGTCACCGAACTTTAAGTGTGTAGACCCTGCGGGTTCGGAAACCATGTAGACATGACCGAGACACTCCCAGGTCAATAACCAATAGCGGGATCTGGATACCCATATTGGTTCCCACATGTTTCTCGATGATCTCATCGGATGAACCACGATGTCAAGGATTCAGGCAATCCCGTATACAGTTCCCTTTGTCTCGTCGGTATGTTACTTGCCCGAGATTCGATCGTCGGTATCTCTATACCTAGTTCAATCTCGTTACCGGCAAGTCTCTTTACTCGTTACCGTAATACATAATCCCGTGACCAACTACTTAGTCACTTTGAGCTCATTGAGATGACGTATTACCGAGTGGGCCCGGAGATACCTCTCCGTCACACGGAGTGACAAATCCCAGTCTCGATCCATGTCAACTCAACAGACACCCTCGGAAATACCTGTAGAGTACCTTTATAGTCACCCAGTTACGTTGTGACGTTTGGCACACACAAAGCACTCCTACGGTGTCAGTGAGTTACATGATCTCATGGTCATAGGAACTTATACTTGACATGCAGAAAACTATAGCGATAACTGACACGATCAAAAGCTATGTTAACGTTTGGGTCTCGTCCATCACATCATTCTCCTAATGATGTGATCCCGTTATCAAATGACAACTCATGTCTATGACCTGGAAACCGGGGTCATCTTTGATCAACGAGCTAGTCCTGTAGAGGCTCACTAGGGACACAAAGTCTGTCTATTCATCCACACGTGTATTTGAGTTTCCAATCAATACAGTTATAGCATGGATAATAAACGATTATCATGAACAAGGAAATATAATAATAACCCTTTTATTATTGCCTCTAGGGCATATTTCCAACAGTCTCCCACTTGCACTAGAGTCAATAATCTAGCATTACAAGGTAATGAATCTAACACCCATAGAGTCTTGGTGTTGATCGTGCTTAGCCCGTGGAAGAGGCTTAGTCAACGGATCTGCAACATTCAAATCCGTGTGTACTTTGCAAATGTTTATGTCCTCCTCCTTGACCGAATCGCGGATGGAATTGAAGCGTCGTTTTATGTGTCTGGTCCTCTTGTGAAACCTTGGTTCCTTGGCTAGAGCAATGGCACCAGTGTTGTCACAGAACAGAGTCATTGGGTTCAGTGCACTAGGCACAACTCCAAGATCTGTCATGAACTCCTTCATCCAGACACCTTCCTTCGTCGCCTCCGAGGCAGCTATATACTCCGCTTCACATGTAGAATCAGCTACCACGCTCTGCTTGGAACTGCACCAGCTCACCGCTCCCCCGTTGAGAATATATACGTATCCGGTTTGAGACTTAGAGTCATCCGGATCAGTGTCAAAGCTTGCATCGACGTAACCCTTTACGACGAGCTCTTGATCACCTCCATAAACGAGAAACATATCCTTAGTCCTTTTCAGGTACTTTAGGATATTCTTGACCGCTGTCCAGTGATCCATACCAGGATTACTTTGAAACCTTCCGGCCATACTTATGGCAAGGCTGACATCTGGTCTCGTGCACAGCATTGCATACATGATAGAGCCTATGGCTGAAGCATAGGGGACGACACTCATCTTTTCTCTATCTTCCGCAGTCACTGGGCACTGAGTCTTACTCAACTTTGTACCTTGCAATACCGGCAAGAACCCCTTCTTGGATTGATCCATTTTGAACTTCTTCAAAACTTTATCAAGGTATGTGCTTTGTGAAAGTCCTATCAAGCGTCTTGATCTATCTCTATAGATCTTGATGCCCAATATGAAAGCAGCTTCACCGAGATCCTTCATTGAAAAACTCTTGTTCAAATACCCCTTCACGCTATCCAAAAATTCTATATTGTTTCCAATCAGCAATATGTCGTTCACATATAATATTAGAAACGCTATAGAGCTCCCACTCACTTTCTTGTAAATACAAGCTTCATTGTAAACTTGTATAAACCCAAACGCTTTGATCACCTCATCAAAGCGAAGATTCCAACTCCGAGATGCTTGCACCAGCCCATAAATGGAACGCTGAAGCCTGCATACTTTGTCAGCATTCTCTGGATCGACAAAACCTTCTGGTTGCATCATATACAACTCTTCCTTAAGAAAACCGTTAAGGAACGCTGTTTTGACATCCATCTGCCAAATTTCATAATCGAAATATGCAGCTATTGCTAACATGATTCGGACGGATTTAAGCATCGCTACGGGTGAGAAAGTCTCATCGTAGTCAATCCCTTGAACTTGTGAAAAACCCTTTGCCACAAGTCGAGCTTTATACACGGTGACATTACCGTCAGCGTCCGTCTTCCTCTTAAAAATCCATTTATTCTGAATGGCCGTCCGCCCTTCAGGTAATACCTCCAAAGTCCATACTTTGTTTTCATACATGGATCCCATCTCGGATTTCATGGCCTCTAACCATTTGTCGGAATCCGGGCCCACCATCGCTTCTCCATAGCTCGTAGGTTCACCGTTGTCTAACAACATGACCTCCAAGACAGGGTTACCATACCACTCAGGTGCAGTGCGTACCCTTGTCGACCTACGAGGTTTGGTAGTAACTTGATCAGAAGCTTCTTGATCATCATCATTGGCTTCCTCTTCAACCTCTGCAGGCTCCACAAAAACATCTTTCTGTGTTGCGCTACTTTCTGGTTGAAGCAGAGGTTCAATAACCTCATCAAGTTCTACCTTCCTCCCACTCAATTCTTTCGAGAGAAACTCTTTCTCGAGAAAGGACCCGTTCTTAGCGACAAACACTTTGCCCTCGGATCTGAGATAGAAGGTGTACCCAACTGTTTCTTTTGGGTATCCTATGAAGACACATTTGTCCGCTTTGGGTTCGAGCTTTTCTGGCTGAAGCCTTTTGACATAAGCATCGCAACCCCAAACCTTGAGAAAAGACAACTTCGGTTTCTTACCAAACCACAGTTCATACGGTGTTGTCTCAACGGACTTAGATGGAGCCCTATTTAAAGTGAATGCAGCTGTCTCTAACGCATATCCCCAAAACGATAGTGGCAAATCGGCAAGAGACATCATAGAACGTACCATATCTAATAGGGTTCGATTACGATGTTCGGACACACCATTACGCTGTGGTGTTCCAGGTGGCGTCAACTGTGAAACAATTCCACATTTTCTTAAGTGATCACCAAACTCATAACTCAGATATTCTCCCCCTCGATCAGATCGTAGGAACTTGATCTTCTTGTTACGATGATTTTCTACTTCACTCTGAAATTGCTTGAACTTTTCAAAAGTTTCAGACTTATGCTTCATCAAGTAAATATACCCATATCTACTTAAGTCGTCAGTGAAGGTGAGAAAATAACGATATCCACCGCGCGCCGTTACACTCATCGGACCGCACACATCAGTATGTATGATTTCCAATAAGTCACTTGCCCGTTCCATTGTCCCTGAAAACGGGGTCCTTGTCATCTTGCCCATGAGGCACGGCTCGCACGTGTCAAGTGATTCAAAATCAAGAGACTCCAAAAGTCCATCAGCATGGAGCTTCCTCATGCGTTTTACGCCGATATGACCCAGACGACAGTGCCACAAGAAAGTGGTATTATCATTATCTACTCTACATCTTTTGGCATCAATGTTATGAACATGTGTATCATCACTATCGAGATTCAATAAGAATAAACCCCTAACTTCGGGTGCATGACCATAAAAGATATTACTCATATAAATAGAACAACCATTATTCTCTGACTTAAATGAGTAACCGTCTCGCAATAAACAAGATCCAGATATAATGTTCATGCTTAACGCAGGCACTAAATAACAATTATTCAGGTTCATAACTAATCCCGATGGTAATCGAAGAGCGAGCGTGCCGACGGCGATCACATCAACCTTGGAACCATTTCTGATACAGGGTGGAACCCTAATCAGCGGATCTTTCACGTTTGGAGGTTGGCACACGATGAACACGGGGAATCACAAGGGAAAGATGGGGGAAACACAAGAGGAAAACACTCAATCAACACGAAAGCAATCACACAAATGCTAGATTCGCGTTACAAGGTTGAGATCCATGATCCAAGGTCAACAACGGTGATACAGATAGTCTTCTCCCGGAGGAGGTCTTGATATCCCGGGGGATCTTCTCCGATGAAGGAGGTCCTGAATCCGAAGTGGATCTTCTCCGTAGAGGCGCACGGTCTCGTGGGAGAAATCCACACAAGTGTCAAATGAGCTAAACCACAGCTAACCCTAAACGGAATGAGGAGAGGAGTATATATAGTCTACGGGGCGAAGGGGATACACGGGCCTCGGCCCAAGTGCTGCGCGCAGGCAGATCAGGAGCCGGACGTCCGGGCGGCGGGCCGGATGTCCGGGGCTTCGCGGGGCGCCGGATGTCCGGGGCGGGGACCCGGATGTCCGGGCTAGGGCGGTCGAGCCTCGGGTGCTCTCTGGACAGAGGCGCCGGATTTCCGGGCCCGGGGCCGGATGTCCGGGCCGTGCTTGGCCGGATGTCCGGGCCCTGGCCGGATGTCCGGGCCCTGTAGCTTCTGCTGCAGGAGGCCTTCTGTAGTTGAACGCCCAGGTGCCGGATGTCCGGGCCATGGGGCCGGATGTCCGGGGCCTGGAGCTTCCTTCTGCCCTTCTCGATGCATCAGCTCGTCCGTGGCCTTGGGGACTTGTCCATCTTCAAGCTCTTCTCCGAAGCGGTCTCCTTCACACCTGAGCACACAAAGCACACTCGCTTGAGGTAGCAACCATGTCTCGCAAGATTCATAAGGAAGTAGGGCTAGGAGTGACGTCACCTCGGTCTCGAAAGCTCTAGTACGAGCACGTGTCATCGGTCCTTGAGGCACTTGAGGGGGTGAAGGAGGGTCCATGGGGATGGCCCTAGGATACACCGTATCATTGTATAAACCCAAACGCTTTGATCACCTCATCAAAACGAAGATTCCAACTCCGAGATGCTTGCACCAGCCCATAAATGGAACGCTGGAGCTTGCATACTTTGTCAGCATTCTCTGGATCGACAAAACCTTCTGGTTGCATCATATACAACTCTTCCTTAAGAAAACCGTTAAGGAACGCTGTTTTTACATCCATCTGCCAAATTTCATAATCGAAATATGCAGCTATTGCTAACATGATTCGGACGGATTTAAGCATCGCTACGGGTGAGAAAGTCTCATCGTAGTCAATCCCTTGAACTTGTGAAAAACCCTTTGCCACAAGTCGAGCTTTATACACGGTGACATTACCGTCAGCGTCCGTCTTCCTCTTAAAAATCCATTTATTCTGAATGGCCTTCCGCCCTTCAGGTAATACTTCCAAAGTCCATACTTTGTTTTCATACATGGATCCCATCTCGGATTTCATGGCCTCTAACCATTTGTCGGAATCTGGGCCCACCATCGCTTCTCCATAGCTCGTAGGTTCACCGTTGTCTAACAACATGACCTCCAAGACAGGGTTACCATACCACTCAGGTGCAGTGCGTACCCTTGTCGACCTACGAGGTTCGGTAGTAACTTGATCAGAAGCTTCTTGATCATCATCATTGGCTTCCTCTTCAACCTCTGCAGGCTCCACGAAAACATCTTTCTGTGCTGCGCTACTTTCTGGTTGAAGCAGAGGTTCAATAACCTCATCAAGTTCTATCTTCCTCCCACTCAATTCTTTCGAGAGAAACTCTTTCTCGAGAAAGGACCCGTTCTTAGCGACAAACACTTTGCCCTCGGATCTAAGATAGAAGGTGTACCCAACTGTTTCTTTTGGGTATCCTATGAAGACACATTTGTCCGCTTTGGGTTCGAGCTTTTCTGGCTGAAGCCTTTTGACATAAGCATCGCAACCCCAAACCTTGAGAAAAGACAACTTCGGTTTCTTACCAAACCACAGTTCATACGGTGTTGTCTCAACGGACTTAGATGGAGCCCTATTTAAAGTGAATGCAGCTATCTCTAACGCATATCCCCAAAACGATAGTGGCAAATCGGCAAGAGACATCATAGAACGTACCATATCTAATAGGGTTCGATTACGACGTTCGGACACACCATTACGCTGTGGTGTTCCAGGTGGTGTCAACTGTGAAACAATTCCACATTTTCTTAAGTGATCACCAAACTCATAACTCAGATATTCTCCCCCTCGATCAGATCGTAGGAACTTGATCTTCTTGTTACGATGATTTTCAACTTCACTCTGAAATTGCTTGAACTTTTCAAAAGTTTCAGACTTATGCTTCATCAAGTAAATATACCCATATCTACTTAAGTCGTCAGTGAAGGTGAGAAAATAACGATATCCACCGCGCGCCGTTACACTCATCGGACCGCACACATCAGTATGTATGATTTCCAATAAGTCTGGGCTTGCCGGACCCGAGCGCTGCTCCGAGGAGCAGCCCCCAGCGTAAGTCTGGGCTTGATCTTTCCACTCGTCGGGCGCGCTTGAGGATCTTGTTTATATTAACATCTTGTTGTTCTTGATTGTCTTGTGCAGAGGTGGAGCCGCAGTCGCAGGAGCACCCGGAGATCACTCCCGAGGAGCTGCAGGCCCCGCCGTCCCCGCCAAGGACGAACTCTCCGGCAAGGGAGAGCGCTCCGCCAAGGGCGGGTACTCCGCCAAGGGCGAGTACCCCGCCAAGGGCGAGCAGCCCAGCGAGGGTGGCCACCCCGCCAAGGAAGAGCTCCCCGGCGAGGGAGCCCGCCGTCGACGAAGTCCGCCAAGGTAGGTCTTGTAACTCCGTCTTCTCGGGTTTGTCTTTTTTGGATATTTGCTTGAACTTCTTCTTTTTCTTCTTCTTCTAGATCCTCCTCCCCCTGAGCAGATGGAGACGGAGATCGTCGTCGAGGAGGAGGGCGCGCAGGGCGACGGCGGCAACGCCCCTGTCGTCGAAGACATGGCGGGAGCCGCCGAGCCCGCCGCGGAGGAGACTGCCCCGACCGCAGACGCAGCGGCCGGGGAGGGGGACGGCGACCGCACTGCCGGCCCGGAGGCGGCAGGAGCATCGAGTGCTGCACCAGCCGCCGACCCCTCCGCCGGAAAGGAGCAGTCGGGCTTCTACCTCGAGGCTCCCAACGGCGTCTTCATCCAAGTGCCGTGGGGATCCTCGTCGCGAGCCCCCGCGGAGGGAGAGGCCTTTGATGGGGAGGTCCTCGCCTCCGCGGGTCTGAAGATTGTCGAGGCGCCCGGCGGGAGCGACGAGCCCGAGTAGGAGAAGTTGCTCCACCGGCTCCTGGCCCTTTACCGGGCCAGGCAGGCGAAGCTCGAGTCTCGGGAGGCCCTCACCGCCAAGGCCGCAGCTGACATGGAGAAGCGCGCCGCGGAGCTCCGCGCCGCCAACCAGGCGGCCCTCCGCGACGTGGCGGAGGAGCGCGAGAGGCTCGCCAGAGAGTACCAGGAGTGGCTCTTGGAGAAAGCCGAGGCCGAGGAGCAGCAGCGACTCGCCGGAGAAGAGCATTCCCGGCGAGAAGGAGAGCTCACCCAACGGAAGGTCAACCTCGACGCCCACGAGGAAGACCTTACCGCCCGGGAGCAGGCCCTTAGCGGAGAGCTGAAGGAGGCGAAAACCGCCGCAGCCACTGCGGAGACCGCCAAGAAGGAGCTCGAGGCCAAGGTTGCGCAGCTGGAGGAGTTCCTGAGGGCGAGCACGGAGAGGGTCACCGCGCTCAACATAGAGCGCGAGAAGGACGCCCACACAAACTCTGAACTCTAGGTGCGCCTTTCCAAGCAAGGCGACGAGCTGAAGGCCGCCAAGGATTCAATTACAGATCTGGAACTGAAGGTTTCCACGTTGAAGGACTCTCTTGACGCCGTCCGGGACCGCGAAACCAAGCTGAAGGAAGAGCTCCGCAAGGAGCGAGGCTTGGTGGAGAGCGCCACCACAGCGGCCAACAACTTCCGCCAAACCGTCGAGGTATGGACCGAAGACCTGGTGGCCTCTGCAGCCAGCATCGACAAGGAGCTGATGGCGCTGAGGGTGGAGCATCTCATATACTCTCCGGATCCAAACCTCCCCCACAGCGCCAAGCTCAGTCTCTTCTTCAGAGGGATCGCGCCGGCTCTTGCAGATCTTCAGAAGAAGCTCCCCGTGCAACTGGCCGAGGAGTCACGCCAGCTCTGCGCGGGAACCTTGGAGCGCGTTCTGACGAAGATAGTATACCGCAATCCTGGTATAAACCTCGCCAACGTTCTCCGCAGCTTGCCGGCCGACGCGGATATGGAGGCACTGAAGGCGCAGGTCGCCCACATTATCGCCAAAGTGAACAAGATCTCTAGGATTGAAGGCGACCGCGTAGATTAGGCCTCCTTTTCTTTATCTCTTTTGTTGCTGCATATTGTGCCATGAACTCATTAGCCATTGCGACAAGTTATCCCTTGTAATATATTATCTTTATTTTGATCAATCGATGCGGTGTTATCTCCCTTGTTTTGGTCCTCCACTTTGTACGTTTTCAACCCTACGCTTCTAGGGAACCTGCCGGCAAGGGGCCCTTGCCGCGAGCGCTGAGCACTGGACTCCGAGCAGCCTGCTGGCCAAGGCTTTACCGGCAAGCAACCTTGCCGCGGCTAGTCGCAACGCACTTAGCTTGCTGAGTGAACTCGAAAACGAAGCAAGGGCGCGACACTTGTCGCAGCTCACTTGCATCGTTGAGCGTACTCGAAAACAAGATAAAGGTGCGGCTAGCCACGGGTAGGTTCCTCCGCGCACAGTTTTTCCATACAAAGTGTGGTTGTTCAAGGAAGACAACTTAAAATTTAAAAATTTGAACTGCTCAAATTCTGGTAACTTAGCTTTCATGATCTGTGCGTTCTCCGGCAAGCTTCTCTTTCTTGAACAGCACTTGGTTCACCTTCCATCTCCTT
>LR738715.1:638743951-638758135 GCA_902687465.1 Secale cereale
CCCCCCCCGGCAAACTTGTGCGCGAGGAACATTCCTTCTGCTTAAGAGGCAAGGAAAAAGAAGAGGGAAACAAGTATATGGCCTTTCGGCGTGCTAATGCTTACCGGATACGTGTGTTGCACAAGAAATGCCAAATAACACATGCAAATAGCGAAGAAAAGCATGGAAAAGGCAAATAGCGCAAAACACAAAAGCATTACTGATGCACGGGATCTGCGCCCGGCTTTGTACAAAGGGTTACATGCAACAGCGGCAAAGCTTGTACAAAAGGTGGTTGCCGGAGCGGATCACGGCAACCGCGCCTTATGGGTGAAACTTGCGAAGATGCTCTATGTTCCAGGAGTTGCTCACCGGTAAGCCTTCTTCGGTCTCAAGGCGGACAGCGCCGGGCCTTGTGACTTGTCTCACCTGATAAGGGCCTTCCCACTTCGGCGTCAACTTGTTGGAATTCTTGGCGGACTGAACACGCCGAAGAACAAGGTCACCTTCCTCGAGACTCCTGGCCTTAACCTTGCGGCTATGGTAGCGACGCAAGGCTTGCTGGTATCGAGCAGCTCGTACAGCAGCCTGGAGACGTTCCTCCTCGAGGAGCAATGCATCATCTTGTCGCAGTTGCTCTTGCTCGAGCTCATCGTAAGCGAGCACTCGAGGAGACACGTATACGAGTTCCGTGGGGAGAACTGCCTCTGCTCCATAGACTAGAACAAAGGGTGTCTGTCCGGTGGCTCGACTTGGTGTCGTTCTGATTGACCAAAGAGCCGCCGGTAGCTCCTCTATCCAGTTTCTTCCGCACTTGCGCAGCCTGTCAAAGGTCCTTGTCTTGAGTCCGCGCAGCACTTCAGCATTTGCCCTCTCCGCTTGACCATTGCTCCTCGGGTGAGCAACAGAAGCGAAACAGACCTTGGCGCCAAGGTCTTGGACGTACTGCATGAAGGTGCGACTAGTAAATTGTGTACCGTTGTCGGTGATGATCCTGTTAGGGATTCCGAAACGGCAAACAATCGACCTGAAGAACCTGACCGCTGACTGTGCTGTCACCTTTCTCACTGGTTCCACTTCCGGCCACTTTGTGAACTTGTCGATTGCAACGTACAAGTACTCAAAGCCCCCGACGGCACGAGGGAAAGGTTCGAGGATATCGAGCCCCCAGACCGAGAAGGGCCAGGACAAAGGGATTGTTTGGAGAGCTTGAGCTGGCTGATGAATTTGCTTGGCATGGAACTGGCACGCTTCACACTTGGTTACTAGTGCAGTTGCATCTTGGAGGGCTTCTTGCCAAAAGAACACTTGCCGGAAAGCTTTCCCGACAAGCGCCCTTGCGCCAATGTGGTGGCCGCATATGCCTCCGTGTATTTCTGCCAACAGCTTCTGTCCATCTTCTCTGGAAATGCACTTCAACCTGACACCATTGAGTCTTCTTCTATACAGCTCGCTATCCACGAACTGGTACATACTTGACTGCCTGGTTATCTTCTCTATCTCTTCTGGGTCGTCGGGAAGTTCTCCAGTTTGCAGAAAACGAACGATCTGCTGCGCCCATGATGGAGCCTGAGGCTCAACGGCAAGGACTAAAGGCATGAGGGCCGCTGCGGGAACCTCGGCTTCTACGGCAAGAACCTCTGGTTCTGCCGGAGCTGATGGTCCCCCGGCAAGCTCGCCGGGGCGAGGCTTGTCGGGAACGCTTGCTTCAACTGTACAGATCCGAGGATCTGCAGGAGCAATCTGTTCCTCGGCGTTCTGACCGTTGATCTTGGGGACCTTGGTGGCGGCCTCGGGGAGATCCGCCGGCAAGTAATCGCCGGAGACCAACTTTCTCTTCTTGGACTGCCCGATTGATGGTGTAACGGATGGCTGAGTCAGCTTGAGCAGGAAGGTCCCTGGTTCCACAGGTAACTTCATCGAAGCACACTTTGAAAGGCCATCTGCAATTTCATTTTGAGCTCTCGGGACGTGCTCCATTTGCAGACCTTCAAAGTGCTCTTCAAGCTTCCTTACTTCATCTACATAAGCTTCCATCAAAGGGCTCTGGTAACTCTTGTTGACTTGTCGGACCACCAACTGAGAATCTCCCCGCACAATTAGCTTCCTGATCCCAAGTTCGGCCGCAATCCTGAGGCCGGCAAGCAAGCCTTCATACTTAGCAGTATTGTTTGTCGCTTGTTCTCTGGGAAAGTGCATCTGGATAACATACTTGAGGTGTTCACCGGTGGGTGCTATGAGTACCACACCGGCTCCAGCGCCTTGCAGCGAGAAGGCACCATCAAAGTACATTACCCATTCACTTGTCGCTTCTTGTACGGGTACACTTGTTTCTAGAACTTCTTCATCGGGCGTTGGGGTCCATTCGGCTATGAATTCTGCCAAAGCTCGGCTCTGTATGGTTGAGGTACTTTCAAACTTGAGTCCGAAGCTCGACAGCTCCAGTGCCCACTCAACGATCCTGCCTGTTGCTTCTGGATTGTGCAATATTCTCTTCAGCGGAAAGCGAGTGACCACTGTTATCTCATGTGCTTGGAAATAATGGCGCAGCTTTCTCGAGGCCATGAGGAGGCCGAAAAGCAACTTTTGCACCCCGGAGTATCTTGATCTAGCCCACTGCAAGAGGGAACTCACAAAATACACCGGACGCTGCACCATCTTTCTTCGCACCTCTCCTTGTTCCTGCGCAAAGTTGTCCTTGTCGGGGCCAGAGCTTGTCGGAGGAGCCCCCTGCTTGCCGCTGGATTCGCTTGCCGGTGGTGCTGATTCCTCGTCGGCCTCCCTCTCCGCTACTAACGCAGCACTAACCACCTGGTTGGTTGCCGCTAGGTACAGCAGCAACTTCTCCTGTGGCCTAGGTGCGACAAGTATTGGAGTAGAGGATAGGTACCGTTTCAAGTCTTGCAGCGCTGCCTCCGCTTCCGGAGTCCATTTCATAGGACCTGCCTTCTTCAAAATTTTGAAGAAAGGAAGGGCGCGTTCTGCAGACTTCGAAATGAACCTACTGAGGGCAGCCACACAACCTGCAAGTCTCCTGACATCGTTGACGCGCTTCGGGGCCTCGATCTGCTCGATGGCTTTTATCTTGTCGGGATTGGCTTCAATCCCCCTTTGTGACACAAAGAATCCGGGAAGCTTGCCGGAGGGGACTCCAAAGACGCACTTCTCGGGGTTCAACTTAAGCTGGATCTTGCGCAGATTCTCGAATGTCTCTTCCAAATCTTGGATCAATGTATCCTTGCTCTTGCTCTTCACCACGATATCATCCATGTAAGCCTCTACATTTCTGTGGATCTGTGGCTCAAAAGCAGTGTATACTACCCTTGCAAAGGTTGAGCCGGCATTCTTCAGTCCAAACGGCATGCGTATGAAGCAATACGTGCCACACGGAGTGATAAATGCAGTCTTCTCTTCATCTTCCTTGGCCATGAAAATCTGATGGTAGCCTGAATATGCATCAAGGAAAGAGAGCAGCTCACATCCGGCAGTGGAGTCAACAATCTGGTCAATGCGCGGCAAGGGAAATGGATCCTTGGGACATGCTTTATTCACATCAGTGAAGTCTATACACAGTCTCCACTTCCCGTTGGCCTTACGCACGACGACTGGGTTTGCTAACCACGCCGGATGGATCACGCCTCTAACTAGGCCTGCTGCTTCTAGCTTCTTGATTTCTTCGGCAATAAATTCTTGGCGCTCCACGGCATGCTTTCTGACCTTCTGCTTGACGGGCCGCGCATGAGGACATACAGCAAGCTTGTGCTCAATTACCTTCCTGGGAACACCGGGGATGTCAGATGGTTGCCAGGCAAACACATCGACATTCGCCCGCAGGAAGGCAACGAGCGCGCTTTCCTATTTGCTGTCAAGTATGGCACTGATGGTGAAGGTACCACCAGTGCCGTCCTCCTTGGCGGAGACCTTCTTGGTTGCCGAAGGAGCGGCCATCCCCTTCTTACACTTGCCGGTGGAGCTCGATGGAACGTCCTCGACGGCAGCGCAGCACTCCGAAGAGGTGCGGTTGCCGGAGTGGGCCCCAGAGCACTTGCCGGACTTGGTCTTGGTCTTCTTCCCCCCGGGAGCTTCAGCGGCAAGTGTGTCCTTCTCTGCCGCGGCTGCTGCATCCCGGTAGATCTTGTCGGCGCAGACAAGCGCATCCTTCTTGTCGCCATGGACAGAGATGACGCTTATCGGCCCCGGCATCTTCAGTACGTTGTAGGCGTAGTGGGAAGCTGCCATGAACTTGGCGAGGGCGGGACGGCCGAGTATCCCATTATATGGTAATGGGATATCGGCGACGTCGAAGGTGATGCGCTCAGTTCTGAAGTTGAGCTCCCCGCCAAAGGTCACCGGCAGAGTGATCTTCCCCTTGGGCTTGCTCCTTCCCGGGTTTATTCCTTGGAACAAACCGGTCTCTTCGAGCTCGCCATCTGGGATCTGGAGTTTCTTGATCACAGCAGAGGAGATCAAGTTCAGCCCGGCCCCGCCGTCAACCAACATTTTGGTGACCTTGAGGTTGCGGATGGTGGGTGAGACCAGCATCGGCAAGCACCCGACCGCAGTGGTGCGGTCAGGGTGATCCTCAAGATCAAAAATGATGGGCGTGCTGGACCATTTGAGGAGCCTGCGCGACTCCACGGGCGGCTCTGCTGCATTCACTTCCCGCACCCACTGCTTGAGTTGGCGGTGGGAAGTATGCAGAGAGGCGCCGCCGTCGACGCACAGGACCTCCGTGGCCTTCTGGAACTCCTGCTCGCTGTTATCCTCATCCTCCATGTCATCGTCGTCGTCTTCTTCATCCTTGTCGCGGCCCCGGGGAGGTCGGTCACCTTGCCGCTGCTTGGCCTTTCCGCGGCGTCCTCCCCGGCCATTGAATGGCCGCTTCTTGCTTGGCTCTCCTCCGCCACCTTGGGCCCTCTCCTTGTCGCACCGCTCGTACTCAGCTTTCTGCTGCTCGATGAGGTATTCAACGCGTTTGCAGTTGGAGAGGTCGTGGCCCTTGGTGCGGTGGATTTTGCAGTATTGCTTGTCGGAGCCGTCCTGCTTGTCGGCTGCCGCTACAGGGGCAGGCTCCTTGCCGGAGCCGCCAGCCTGTGTTTTCTTGGCGGGAGCCTCCTTGCCGGACTTCTCGACGGCAAGCACTTCCTTCTTGTTCTTTCTTCTGTTGTTCCGCCGCCGGCTCTTCTTTGCCGGGGCGGCGTCGTCGCTGTCGCTTCCTCCTGCGCCAGCATCCTCCCCGGGGAGTTTCCTCCCCTCCTCGGCGCGCGCGCACTTATCAGCTAGAGCGTAGAGCTCGCTGATATCCCGTATCTTGGTCATGGCCATCTCCTCACGCATGCGGCGGTTACGTACGTTCTGGTGGAACACACTGATAACCGCAGCAGGGTGGACGTCGGGGATGTTGTGCTGCACGCGGCTGAAGCGCTGGATGTACTTGCGCAGAGGTTCTCCTTCCTTCTGGGCCAAGATGTGGAGATCGCTCTCCTGGCCATGGGGTTTGTGGCCGCCCGTGAAGGCGCCAACAAACTGGTGGCAAAGGTCTGCCCAAGAAGAAATGGAGCCTTCCGGCAAGTGCATAAGCCAAGAACGAACGTTCGGCTTAAGCACCAGCGGGAAGTAGTTCGCCAATATCTTCTCGTCGCGCCCCCCGGCAGCCTGCACCGCGATGGTGTAAATGCTGAGGAATTCTGAGGGGTGCGTTTTGCCGTCGTACTTCTCCGGTACGTCGGGCTTGAAGTTCTTCATGCTGGGCCACTGGACGCGCCGCAGCTCACGGGTAAACGCAGGGCAACCTGCCGCGTACGGCAAGTCGCCTGGTTCACCGGGCGCGTGCGTATCGACAGTGGTCCCAGCTCGCTGATCTGATTGTCGCCGAGCTTCTCGGCGGCGCTCGATCGTCGTCCGAGCGTCTTCTTGTCGCCGATCGTCAAGGACCTGGCGCTGGTCCCGACGAGCCCGCGGATCCGACGACGCTGTGGAGTCGTCGTCGACGTTGATCCGGCGGGGAGGCGTCTTCTGCATCCGCGGCGGGGAGTGCACGGTGGTTGCACCCCCGGCGGTCTTGTCGCCGTCGGCCTTCGTCTTCTCGACTTGCCGTGGCCGCGAGGTCGCCGGCTGTTGCGGCGTGTCGTTGTTGGCGAAGGCGATCAGGCTCTGGATGGTGGCCCTCCAGTCTTCGGCCTTGTCCGCCGCTGGAGGGAAGTCGAGGAGCAGTTGCGCCCTTGCGAGCGCTTCTGCTGGAGAGGAGGGGAGCGGGGGAGAACGGCGCGAGGAGCGGGATATGCTCGGACTCCTAACAGGGTTAGAAGGAGCAGGGTCCCGCCCTGGCGACCGCGCTTTGCTCGTGCCAGAACGATGGCCCGGAGCATCCCGCGAGCCTCCGGTTTGCCCTTGGCCCAGCTAGCGGATGCCACCTCCTGTGGCATGGCGCTGCTGGGTTGTTGTTTGCTGAGATGGACGTGGTGCATCTACGGAGACCGAGGCTCGGTCATCCGTCTTGTCCTTGGATTTGGTGGCGCCGCGAGTCTCCTCGCCGGCGACCACCCTTCCGACGGCGTCTCCTCCACCCACCGTTGGATCAGGTGGCGGTGGAACAGACGCGGATGGGCCTCCGACCTCCGAAACCTTCTTCTTCGGGGCCATGCTGTTGTTGCTGATGAAGTTGATGTAGCTGGAGAGGTTGATGAAGAATGCGCCCGCGTGAACGCCGAATCAGGTTCGCACAACCTCGACGCCCCCTACCTGGCGCGCCAAAGATGTCGGGGGAAACTGTCCACCATGAGCACCTATGGGACCGGAGCCCCTTGTTCGTGCGGTGAGGGAGCGGAGGGAGCACAAAGAGCAGATCGTGGTGAGCACGCGGGCAGTTTACCCAGGTTTGGGCCGCGATGGACGCGTAAAACCCTACTCCTTCTTGATTGTATTGAGTGTTGGAGCTCGGGAGCTTGAAGAACTAGCTACACCGAGCGAATGAACGATCTAGGTTCCGAACCCCTTCTACGTTGTGCATGGGCCTCCTTTTATAGCTCAAGGGGTCACCGACAGGTGTCAACGTAGGAGAAAGGGTAAAAATGTAATAGTGGTGGTAGTTGTAACAGTGCGGGAACAGTGGATGAACAGTGCATGAACAGTGGTCATCACCTACTTTGACAGTGGGGGACAAGAGCATTAAATGCCCGTCACCGTCGACCCCAAAAGCGTCCGCCCTTGCGCCTCCGTTTGCCACGGCGATGGCTTTATCACCGTGGAGTGCCACCGTGTCCCCCAGGCTGCACAGCCATCCGCCACGCGTCCCTGGAGTGGCCCCAGGGCGACGCGTGGTTCGATGAGCTGGAGCGTGGGCACACAGCGTAACTCTCCCCGGCAAGCACCTTGTCGGGGCCTTGACCTTGCCGGGCCCGGAAGCTTGTCGGGCTCTGAAGCTTGTCGCTCCCCGGGCCCTGCCGGGGCGCACGCTGCGCCGAGGCATGTCTTCTGAAATGTAATCTTCTAGTCTTCCTGGCAAGCTCCTCTTGCCAGGGTCTTGTGCTAGTGAGGTAATCTTGAGCCTGGGACGGCCTTCCCGGCAAGCTCCACTTGCCGGGGCCTCGATCTTCTGCCTTGTATACTTTGTTTTTGAATGGCTTTATATGGATCAGAAGAGGTCTCCGGCGAGCACGTGGTAGGCCCTGCCGCGGGAAGCTGCTACTGCCCGTGCACAAGTTGGGGTACTGAGGTACCCCTACCTTAGTACACCGACAAACCCTCAGTCCCGATGGTGGACTACTCGCTCCTCACCATGGTGGCCGCCGAGATGATGAAAATGGCCACCGGCGATGGTTTCCCCCTCTGGCGGAGTGCCGGAAAGGGCTCTAGATTGGATCTCGTGGACTACAAAGCCTTGCGGCGGCGCAACTTCTGATCAAGGTCTACCCCGAAGGGTTTCCGAATATTTGTGAATTTATAGGGTAAAGAGGCGGTGCCGGAGGCCACCGAGGTGGGCACAACCCACCTGGGCATGCCAGGGGGGCCTGGTACGCTCTGGTGGGTTGTGCCCCCCTCGGGGCACCCTCCAAGTGCAGCTCTGGCCCATCCTGGGTGTTCTGGCCCATAAAAAATCTCCAAAAAGTTCCGCGGTGTTTGGACTCCGTTTGATATTGGTTTCCTGCGATGTAAAAAACAAGCAAAAACAGCAACTGGCACTGGGCACTTGGTCAATAGGTTAGTCCCAAAGAATGATATAAAGTAGCTATAAAATGATTGTAAAACATCCAAGAATGATTATAAAACAACCTGAATACTTTATAAATTATAGATACGTTGGAGACGTAT
Organism: Secale cereale; assembly: GCA_902687465.1. Taxonomy (NCBI): domain Eukaryota; kingdom Viridiplantae; phylum Streptophyta; class Magnoliopsida; order Poales; family Poaceae; genus Secale; species Secale cereale. Next base: position 638,752,241 of record LR738715.1, read on the forward strand.
CAGCATCCTCAAGCTTAATTCCTACTCGTCCTCGAGTAGGTAAATGATAAAAGAAATAATTAATGAAGTGTGAATGCTAGCAAAGTGTACAAGTTTGATCAATGATAATTTCAATCACTTTTCCTAGCATCATAACAACAATTCTTTCCTATAAAACTTCTCATACTAGAGTAGCAACCAATCCACATGTTAAGGTTCAGACAATGAATTCTCTTGAAACTCAACAACCTATGTTCTGAGTCACCAAGCAATTGTAATTCAAATTATTCAACAGAGTTTAAGTAAGAGCTCCACATACTCAACCATAATATAGTCTTCTATGATTGCTAACACTCACCTCATACACATGAGCAAAATGTTTCAACCGGACACATAGAAAGATAGGGGCATGTAATTTCGCCTCCCAACGTATTCTCGTTTGGGTGGTGTCAACAATAATAACTCATGCTACCCATATCCAGTTGGACATATGTGCCTAGATCTTTCCTCGCCACATGATGCTTGCCAATGGAGAAAAATAAAAAAGGAATAGAGAGAAAAACTTTGACTCTTTGCATAAAAGTAAATACTGAAAAGTAAAAGATAGGCCCTTCGCAGAGGGAAGCACAGGTTGCCATGCGCTTATTTGTTTGTATGCTCAATCCCTTAGTGCAAAAGAACATCACGTTATATTTCCCCTTATGATAGCAACCTTTATTATGCGGTATGTCTCTTTTATTCTTTGCCATCACAAGTTCGTACAACGCTCAATTCTCTCTTACACTAAATGATCTAACACTTTTAGAAGCATTTTTTATTGCCGTTTTGCACCGGTGAAAACTTACTTGAAGGATCTTGCTCAATCCTTAGGTAGGTATGGTGGACTCTTGAAGATAAGATTTGGGTTTAAGGGTTTTTGGATGCACAAGTAGTATCTCTACTTGGTGCAGAATTTTTGGCTAGCAAAGATGGGGGGGCAAGCACCACATGTTGAAGGATCTATGACAATATAACTTCTATGTGAGTATAAACAAACATAAACCATTATGTTGTCTTCCTTGTCCAATGTCAACAATTTTGGCATATAATATTTTGATGGGGGCTCACAATCACAAAATATTTCCAAGATAGTGTATTTGCATGTGAAAGTTCTCTTCCTTATACTAATTATTTGTGAATTGCTTGTATGACCAATATTGTGATTGTCAAGCCTCAACAGATTTCACTTTCTAAACCCAATGTGAAGCTACCACTAGGCATGATATGATTTCAACTTCATGACATTCAATTTACTCAAGAATTTACTCATAGGGTATAAGTGAAGCACAATAGTAAATGATAAGCTACTCCAAAATGATATAAATGAAGATCATGAGCATAATATTTTTTCTCACAAATTAATTTAAGTGAAGCAAGAGAGAATTTATTCAAAAATACTAAAGCACACTGTTCTCAAAAATATATAAGTGATGCACTAGATCAACGGTGCCCGAAAAGAGCTTCGTTGACGGGGTGTGAATGCCGCTTACCTAGCCTCCCTGGCAACTATTTGGGGGCTCTATTTTATTTAAAAGCTTTCAGATCTAAGTATTTTATTAAAACATCAAGCAAACAAAATAAAATGACATTTCAAGAATAGCACATCTCATGTGAAGAAGCAAAAACTTAGGATCAACCGATACTAACCGATAATTGTTGATGAAGAAAGGTGGGATGCCTATCGGGGCATCCCCAAGCTTAGATGCTTGAGACTTCTTGAAATATTATCTTGGGGTGCCTTGGGCTGTCCCCAAGCTTGAGCTTTTGTGTCTCCTTAATTCTTCTCATATCACGGTTTTCCTAAATCTCAAAAGATTCATCCACACAAAACTCAACAAGAACTCGTGAGATAAGTTAGTATAAACCAATGCAAAACCTTATCATTCCCTACTGTAGAAAATCACTAAAATTATTATTCAACATTGTGTACTAAATGCCTCTACATATTTAATACTCCTATCCTCAAATAGAATCATTAAACAAGCAAACATATGCAAACAATGCAAAGATAACAGCAATATGCCAAAACAGTACAGTTTGTAAAGAGTGGAATTGTTCTCAAACTTCCCTAGCTCTAAAAATTCTGAAAAATTATCACGTTACACATATGTAAAAAATTAAGAATTTATCACGTTCTGACTATCCAGAAGAATTCAGACAATGATAGAGAACTTTATGTTTTCAAACAGCAACATATATTCTTACAAAATAAGCATGGTAAAGGCTATACTTGTCTTTTTTATTGAAATAAAAGATACAAAACATTATTCTAAATACCAGCAAGAAAATCCTAACAAAATAAAATGACGCTCCAAGCAAAACTCATATCATGTGATGAATAAATATATAGCTTCAAGTGAGGTTACCGATAATGTCGGAGACTAAAGAGGGAATGCCTTCTGGGGCATCCCCAAGCTTAGTAGCTTTGGGTCTTCCTTGAATATTACCTTGGGGTGCGTTGGGCATACCCAAGCTTATGTTCTTTCCACTCCTTATTCTCCTCATATCAATATCTCACCCGAAACTTGAAAACTTCAATCAAACAAAACTTAACAAAACTTCGTGAGATGGGTTAGTATGATAAAATAAATCATTCACTTTGGGTACTGTCAAAGACAAGATTCATAATTTTTATAACACAATACCTACTGTAGAACATCATTTCTACAATTTATATTGATCAATATTTTTGATACTAGATTTTGGCACGGTCAATAACTTAATTAATATGACCTCAAATAGAGAAGTGATCTACATAAAAGAGTTTCGTATTGTACATATGAACATCTCTGAAGTTTGGGCCATCCCCATCCAGTCTCATCTCGAAGGCCGAAGTTATGTTCGAAATACTGAGATTTTGTATTCAGAACACTAATCGGCTTATTACGCCCTGAAGACGGCCTCATATGGAAAAACTTTCTACATGAATTGTCTTCGTCTCATCGAAACAGTCAATTTCGATACAAAAATCGTCCCAATCCAAGTTTGTATGCAAAAGTTAGAGCCATTCGAATGCAGCCCTGTCATGAGCGAGAAGTGGCGCGCCCCATCAGCCACATGTCGGGTGGGTAGCGTGAATAATGGCATGTTTTGCGTGGCCGATTTGACCCTGAAGATGGCCTCAAATCTAAAAATGTTCAACACAAAAGTTGTTCGTATCATCGAAACGCTCAAGTCTGGTTTTGTGCTCATCTTCATCCGAGGTCTTTTGTGGCCTGTGGGACCTAAAAACCTAACTGGTGCGCCTGACTTACCTAAATCCGAGTTCGGTTAATTTTGGACGTGATTTGGAGTCCTTTTCTTGCAGGGGAAGTCCATCCGCCTCTTATATACCTAACGGGTGACGGACGATTGAACAACACACAATCGATCAACTCATCTACCACTTTTTATCTTTTATCTTTTCTCCTTAACCCTAGTTCTTCTTCTTCTCGTTCTTCTTGTTGCAGGGCGGCGAACCTCGAGGCCCTAGGGGCGGTCAGGTCGAGCTAGGGCAGCCCATAGCCGTCGTGATCCCTGATGGGGTCCCTCTTGGGTAAGCGGGATTTTGGGTCTACAAAAGCACCCGCCGGATTGCTTGTGTACCGCGCTTCCGGACGGGTCTCCTTCGACGTGAGCTGCGGTGCATCACCCTCGGCGTTGGAGGTACACGGTGACGTGTTCGTCTGCAAACACACTTTTTGACGACTTCGTTGGGGACGAATCTTTGAACGGTCTCCAGCCCGTTCTTGCTACGAGGAGATCGTCATCTAGGGTTTGCAATCTACAAAGGTAATATGAATACCCAATTCCCTACTTTAGATGCAAATAATTCATATGGTGTTAATAGATCGTTCAATGAGTATGCTCTATCGGCCAGCCCTAGTTTGTTCAATCATGCATCTAATTACGTGCATAGGTCGATTCAAAATAATTTACATGCTTCAACTTCTTATGATACTAGTAACATGCACCATATGTATCACAACTCTCGTGCATCGGCAATCTCACAAATCGTTATGCCGATGAACAACATGGTGAGTTCGGTTAATAAATTTGAAACACCTCATGTTAGAATTTCCAATGCCATGCAAGAAAGTTTTTCACCCTTTTGTTCATCGGCAACTAATTTGCAATATACTAGTTGAACCATGCCGATGGATGGGAGAATTGGCCATGCTACTACTAGCTATTCGGCTAGTTACTCTCAACCGTCATATGCTACACCTCATGTCAGTAAATTTTCAGCACCATACACAACTATAGATGTTCATAATTTGGCTTCACACCTTCCTAGTCATAGCCGAATAAATATAAATTTTACAGGAGCGGATGTGCCCAATATTGTAGAAGATGAGGTAGTGATGGTTGCATTGAAGAGTTTAGCCCAAAATAAGAGGATTAGTGTTCTTTGCCTTGAACAACATGAAAAGGGGCTATTTCCTGATTATAATGCAATAAAAGCTAGAGTTTTGCAAGAAGATGAATCCTTGTCAATTGATAAAATTGGCGAGCAAAGATATGGTTTTACAACAATGCATGTGCCTTCACCTGGTACTGCATCATATTATACACCCCCTACACCATTGCAAAGTTTTAGCAACACCCATGTGCCATTGCCGAAAGAATCTAAAAGCATTGGGGGCAATCATATCCGGAGTGGGCTGAAATTGAGAAAACAATTAAAGCCAATTTTGGTGCTCGCCGCCAGAAACAAAAAGAAACAGAATTGGCTCAAGTAAAAGAAGCTTTGCCAATTGGTAGAACCGGTGAAAAGAATGATGATTCGAAAACGAAAAGTGCTTCGGTTGAAAAGGCCGAATCAAGTAGTATATATTTCGAATCCATCATATCCAACGAGGCAAGCATCACTGAGAAAGGGCATGGCAAGCATAGGAAAACAGTAGTGCTTGATTTTTCTGAAGATAATGGGACCTACTTCCTGCCCTATGAGTTCCGTGTCATACAAATTTACAAGCCTCAGGAACAATAGCAAGTAGCCGAACAAAGTTCGCCTGACAAGGATCTTCAAAGCAATGATGCACGGAATCAAGAAAAAGATGATGGTAAGGCATTGGGGAGCCATCCAAAGATGGAGCAAGATATTGTTCAAGTCACACCACCATCATGCTATCCCAACATATTTGCAGAGGTATGCCTAACAAGTAATTTTCCTATTTTCAGATTTGGTCGCAACTTCATAGTTGATGCATCTATTAGAAAAATCCTCATAAGTAATTTTGAAAGACCAATGAAGAAGGGTAATTTACTTGTTAGCAATAAAGTTGTTATTGAGCATATCGGTCAACCTATTGCGCCATTTATAAAGACCGATAGTGACTTATTGTTGCAGCCAAGGCTTTCCCTATTGCTTTATCTAAAGTTCATATCTAATTGGGTAGCTTTGCTTATTTATTACTTAGCTTGCATTTGGTCTCAACTGAGACATGTATGCTCTAACTATTTTCATTTCAGAAATTTAAATCCAAGGTTAAACTCTTTTGAGAAAACCGATGCTATTATGATATCTTATCGAAAGAGATTGGATATAGAGTGCAAAACACATTGCATAGCCGGATGGGAAGATTCCAAATTTGAACCATTCGTTTGCTTAACTCTAAAGCCGTTCTCACAGCAAGATCGGCTAAACAATAAGAAGTATACCTTCAATTCAAGCATGTGTGATCAAATATTTGATTTGTTGCTGAAAAATAATTACAATAGAATTCTTGATCACCATGTCAAGCCATCAATCCAGGGACGAATGTATTGTAAGTTGCATGATTCGTCCAGGCATAATTTTGAGTATTGCAACATGTTTCGTCAAATAGTTAAATCGACCATTGAAAAAGGGCGATTGAAGCTTGTTGAAACGCCAAGAGATGACCAGTCTATTCT
>LR738715.1:638758145-638771166 GCA_902687465.1 Secale cereale
CGGTTGAAAAGGCCGAATCAAGTAGTATATATTTCGAATCCATCATATCCAACGAGGCAAGCATCACTGAGAAAGGGCATGGCAAGCATAGGAAAACAGTAGTGCTTGATTTTTCTGAAGATAATGGGACCTACTTCCTGCCCTATGAGTTCCGTGTCATACAAATTTACAAGCCTCAGGAACAATAGCAATTAGCCGAACAAAGTTCGCCTGACAAGGATCTTCAAAGCAATGATGCACGGAATCAAGAAAAAGATGATGGTAAGGCATTGGGGAGCCATCCAAAGATGGAGCAAGATATTGTTCAAGTCACACCACCATCATGCTATCCCAACATATTTGCAGAGGTATGCCTAACAAGTAATTTTCCTATTTTCAGATTTGGTCGCAACTTCATAGTTGATGCATCTATTAGAAAAATCCTCATAAGTAATTTTGAAAGACCAATGAAGAAGGGTAATTTACTTGTTAGCAATAAAGTTGTTACTGAGCATATCGGTCAACCTATTGCGCCATTTATAAAGACCGATAGTGACTTATTGTTGCAGCCAAGGCTTTCCCTATTGCTTTATCTAAAGTTCATATCTAATTGGGTAGCTTTGCTTATTTATTACTTGGCTTGCATTTGGTCTCAACTGAGACATGTATGCTCTAACTATTTTCATTTCAGAAATTTAAAGCCAAGGTTAAACTCTTTTGAGAAAACCGATGCTATTATGATATCTTATCGAAAGAGATTGGATATAGAGTGCAAAACACATTGCATAGCCGGATGGGAAGATTCCAAATTTGAACCATTCGTTTGCTTAACTCTAAAGCCGTTCTCACAGCAAGATCGGCTAAACAATAAGAAGTATACCTTCAATTCAAGCATGTGTGATCAAATATTTGATTTGTTGCTAAAAAATAATTACAATAGAATTCTTGATCACCATGTCAAGCCATCAATCCAGGGACGAATGTATTGTAAGTTGCATGATTCGTCCAGGCATAATTTTGAGTATTGCAACATGTTTCGTCAAATAGTTAAATCGACCATTGAAAAAGGGCGATTGAAGCTTGTTGAAACGCCAAGAGATGACCAGTCTATTCTGATTGGTCCTGATGGCAAAAAAAATATGCATCGGCTGCTTCAAGCCGATCCATTTAAAGAGAATGTAAAAACTGCAGGTGATGAGATCAAGCTTTCAAGTAAAGAAGTTGTTGAAGAGCATAATGAACATAATCTTGAGGGCGAGAATTCCATCGAAGCTACAATGGAGACGCCAAGGACTGTGGGCAACAAGCAATTCCAACAAGCGATGAAAGCAAACCAAAAGAAAACAAAGGCCGAAGTAAGCGAAAGTGTAAGGGATCAAAAATTACCTTTGCTGAACTATTGGAAAAATATCAAAAGAAGAATTAAGAGAAGAATGCTTATCAGCCAAATCATGCAAAGAATCCAAGATCACCCCAAGGCGCAAATATGAAGATTGGTATTGGCAAAATGAGAATTTTAATGCAACATATTCATATCCTTATTTTGGTCTGCCAATGCCAATGCCGTGGATGCCTCCCTATGCTCATATAGAATCATATCCATCATGGGACATGTATGATACAAGGGCACATTTTCCATCTTAGTTTAGACGATCTCACCAGCATTATGCAGCTTCAAGAGGATCAACATTTGAACAATCATATGTTAAAGATCGTTTCAATCATAAGGAATCAGTCCAGAACTCAAGGAAGAGAAAGAGGTGGTGAAGCAAGTTTACCGTGTTAAAAGAAATGGTCGTAAGAGTGCAACTTCAGATTTGATCTCAGATGAAAAAGAGCCAATTAAAGTGTTGATATTGGCTACTAAAGGCGATGTGACGAAGCAAGCAATTATTGACAGTCAAAGTGCCAAATCTGAAGAGAAGAAGTTGAGAGTGCACAAGGTAAAACAAGAATTGCCATTGCTTCTGACAAAATAGCAGTCGGGGTTCCCACTCGGCTTATCATATTGGCAAAAGAAGAAATTACAAAAAATTAGTGCACAAGAACTTGAAGAAAGGAACATGGCATGGGTTCCCAAAGGAAGTGCTCAAAATAAGAATTATGTGCAAGCTTCCATCACAAGAAGTGCGGAAAAGGTGAGGAAGGAAAAGAGTGAAAACTATGAAGGACCAAGCCGAAGGTTTCAGCATCTTCGGTCTACACATTATCCATATTCTTCAACTATGGCATTAATGCGTATGCCATGGAATTCATCATCAGGTATGATTGGTAACCCTCAATGGCCTTATTTTAATCCATGGATGCCATATAATTTCTTACATCATGAAAGGGTATTACCAAGTCGCTATACATTTGATTAGCTATAAGTTTGTTGCCGATCCAAAGGGCCAAAATACTTGATTTGTCATTTCATTTGTTTATTTCGGCTATATGTGCTTTGAATGATGTTTACATGGTAATGGACGATATTTAACTATCGTCCTAAGAGTATGTCAATGCATGGCCGGTGTAGTATTCTAGCATCGTCCTTATTTCGATTGGAGAGCGAGACAAGGTATGTGCTCATGGAAATTCATATGTATGCCTATATTATGATTGAATGGAGTTGAGACATCATTGAATATACGTTGCATAGACTAATTCATAGTTGCATAATTGGCTAGTGGGCTTATACTTTGTTTGGATATGATTTGGCTTATGCATCTTTGACATCTATAAGAGGCCAAATCATAGCTGATTTTATTACTGAACATCGGATTAATGACATGCATAATATTGATGTTAGCCTTGTCTCTCTAGTACTATGGAGATTATGTTTTGATGGTTCAATTTGTAGCAATGGTAAAAGTGTTGGTGTTGTTTATATATCTCTTTATGGTACTACTTTTTGAAGCCTCATGTCGCCTAGAATATTTTTATGTACGATTAATCAAAGCCGAATATGCATTGTTATTCAGATTGACTCTTTTACTTGCTATAGGTGATATACATATTGAGGCTTTCTGTGATTCGTTATGATTAGTGCAACAAATATGCAAGGGTTATCAATGTTTTGACGAATCACTTATAGTTTATCTTGGGGTATGTCTAGATGCAAAATTTACCTTGGGTTGCATTAAAATTGTTCATATATTTAGACATTATAATTCGAAAGATTTGGCACAGCAAGCATCCAGCTAATATGTTAATCATGGTGTATTGCATTTCTCTCAATAGCCGATGCTTCGTCTTGTCAACATAGATAAGGCCGAACCGAATTCCACAGCTTCAGCCACTAATGAAACTTTTATGCAGGCAAAGTAAGGATTGGGGGAAGTTCATTCTCGACTATCTGCAAAATCCTAGCGAAACGGTAAACAATATGGTTCGGAGGATAGTTTTGATCTATGGAACCTTATCACCGGATTCTTATAGAAGTTGAGAAGTTTTCACCCAAGTTTGCATCAAGAGGTTCAAACAAGCAATGGTCGATATATACTTATCATCCTAAAAACAGGCAAAATGGCCGATGAAGTGTTGACATCGTCTTTAGTACAAGCTATGTGCAAATTATTTTTCGACATCCAAGTTTTGCCGAAAAACAGGGGTGCACGTTGACACCAAATTTTGGCACGGTCAATAACTTAATTAATATGACCTCACATGGAGAAGTGATCTACATAAAAGAGTTTCGTATTGTTCATATGAACCTCTCTAAAGTTTAGGCCATCTCCATCCAATCTCATCTCGAAGGCCGAAGTTGTGTTCGAAATACTGAGATTTTATATTCATAACACTAATCGGCTGATTACGCCCTCAAGACGTCCTCATATGGAAAACCTTTCTACATGAATTGTCTTCGTCTCGTCGAAACGGTCGATTTTGATACAAAAATCGTCTCAATCCGAGTTCGTATGCAAAACTTAGAGCCATCCGATGCAGCCCTAACGAGCGAGAAGTGGCGCGCCCCATAAGCCACGTGTCTGGTCGGTAGGGCGAATAACAGCATGTTTTGCGTGAGTGATTTAACCCTGAAGATGGCCTCAAATCGAAACACGTTCAACACAAAAGTTGTTTGTATCATCAAAATGCTCAAATTTGCTTTTGTGCTCATCTTCATCCGAGGTGGTTTGTGGCCTATGGGACCTAAAAACCGAACTGATATCCAGACTTACCTAAATCCGAGTTCGGTTAATTTTAGACGTGATTTGGAGTCCTTTTCTTGTAGGGGAAGTCCATCCACCTCTTATATACCTAAGGGGTGATGGCCAATTGAACAACACACAATCAATCAACTCATTTACCACTTTTTATCTTTTATCTTTTCTCCTTAACCCTAGTAGTTCTTCTTCTTGTTCTTCACTCGTTCTTCGTTGCAGGGCGACGAACCTCGAGGCCCTAGGGGCGGTCAGACCGATCTAGGGCAGCCCATAGCCATCGTGCATCAAGACGGGATCCCTCCCAGGCGTGTGGGGTTTCGGGTCTACAAAAGTGCCCGCCGGATTGCTTGCGTACCGCGCTTCCGGACGGGTCTCCTTCGACGTGAGCTGCCATGCATCACCCTCGGCATTGGAGGTACACGATGACGTGTTTGTGTGCAAACAAATATAAGCCATAGAAACTAGAAAACAAGAAAACTATGCATTGAAGACAGAATCTGTCAAAACAGAACAATCTGTAATGATCTGGACAACCACCATACTTATGCAACTCTAAAAATTCTGAAAAAATAAGAACCCATGAACAATTTGTATATTAATATTCTGTAAAAAGAATCAACTCAAAAGCACTCTTCTGTTAAAAATGAGAATTTTTTTGTAAGCGCAAAAGTTTCTGTTTTTCAACAAGATCAAATCTACTATCACCCAACATGATCCGAAGGCTTTGCTTGGCACTTTATTGAAAACAAAACATGTAAAACATGATTACTACAGTAGCTTAACCATGTGAACACACAAAAACGGTAGGTATAAGTGTTGGGTTGTCTCCCAACAAGTGCTTTTCTTTAATGCCTTTTAGCTAGGCATGATGATTTCAATGATGCTCACATGAAAGATATGAATTGAAACACAAAGAGAGCATCATAAAGCATATCACTAGCACATTTAAGTCTAACCCACTTCCTATGTATAGGGATTTTGTGAGCAAACAATTTATGAGAGCAATAATCAACTAGCATAGGAAGGCAAAACAAGCAAAACTTCAAAACTTTCAACACATAGAGAGGAAACTTGATATTATTGCAATACCTACAAACATATGTTCCTCTCTCATAGTAATTTTCAGTAGCATCATGAATGAATTCAACAATATATCCATCACATAAATCATTCTTTTCATGATGCAAAAGCATAGAAATTTTGCTATTCTCCACATAAGCAAATTTATTCTCATGAATAGTGGTGGGAGCAAACTCAACAAAATAACTATCATGAGATTGAAAATTAAAATCATGATGACAATTTTCATGCTTACAATTATTCTCTATAACATACATGTCATCATCATAAACAGCATAGATAGCAACTTTGTTATCATAACCAATTGAAACATCCTCCAAAGTAGTGGATTCATCACCAAATAAAGTCATGACCTCTACAAATCCACTTTTATCAATATAATCATCTTAAATAGGAGGCATGCTACCATTATGACAAATTTCCACATCAAATCTTGGGGGGCTAAAAATATCATATTCATCAAACATAGCATTCCCAAGCTTGTAGTTTTGCATATCATTAGCATCATGGATATTGAAATAATTCATACTAACAACATTGCAATCATGCTCATCATTAATGGCAAACATTTTATTGAATTCTTCTTCTATCAATTGAGCATAATTTTTCTTTCCATCATTCTCACGAAAGACATTCTAGAGATGATCAATAATATGATGCAACCTCAATTCCATTTTTTTGTTTTCCTTTTATAAACCAAACTAGTGATAAAAGATGAAACTAAAAGATTCGATTGCAAGATCTAAAGATATACCTTCAAGCACTCACCTTTCCGGCAACGGCACCAGACGAGAGCTTGGTGTCTACTACGCAACTTTATTCTTATAGACACGTGTTGGGCCTCCAAGCGCAGAGTTTTGTATGACAGTAGAAATTTTCCTTCAAGTGGATGACCTAAGGTTTATCAATCCGTAGGAGGTGTAGGATGAAGATGGTCTCTCTCAAACAACCCTACAACCAAATAATAAAAAGTCTCTTGTGTCCCCAACACACCAAATACAACGGGAAATTGTATAGGTGCACTAGTTTGGCGAAGAGATGGTGATAGAAGTGTAATATGGATAGTAGATATTGATGTTTGTAATAGTAACAATAAAAAAACAGCAAGGTAGCAATTGATAAAACAGAGCATGAACGGTATTGCAATGCTTGAAAACAAGGCCTAGGGTCCGTACTTTCGCTAGTGCAATCTCTCAATAGTGCTAATATAATTGGATCATATAACCACCCCTCAAAGTGCGATGAAGAATCACTCCAAAGTTCCAATCTAGCGAAGAACATAAGAAGGAATTGTTTGTAGCTATTCTTTCCGATCGATCTATCAAGAATTCGTACTAGAATAACACAAGTTATTCTTCCCGATCGATATATCCAGAGTTCATACTAAAAATAACACCAAAATAAATTCATATTCATAATACTCAATCCAACACAATGAACTTCAAAGAGTGCCCCAAGATTTCTACCGGAGAAACAAAGATAAGAATTTGCATCAACCCCTATGCATAGATTACCCCAATGTCACCTTGGGAATCTGTAAGTTGAGTGCCAAAACATACATCAAGTGAATCAATATGATACCCCCGTTATCACCACGAGTATTCAATTGCAAGACATATATCAAGTGTTCTCAAATCCATAAAAGTATTCAATCCAATAACAATGAAATCTCAAAGGGAAAACCTCAATTCATCAAAACAAGATAGAGAAGGGAAAACACCATATGATCCGACTATATTAACAAAGCCCGCGATACATCAAGATCGTGACATCTCAAGAACACGAGATAGAGAGATAGAGAGATTAAACACATAGCTACTGGTACAAACCCTCAGCCCCGAGGGTGGACTACTCCCTCCTCACCATGGTGGCTGCCGGGATGATGAAGATGGCCACCGGTGATGGTTTCCCCCTCCGACAGAGTGCCGGAAAGGGCTCTAGATTGGATCTCGTGGACTACAAAGCCTTGTGGCGGCAGAGCTTCTGATCTAGGTCCGCCCCGATGGGTTTCAGAATGTTTGTGAATTTGTAGGGTAAAGAGGCGGTGCGGGAGGCCACTAAGATGGGCACAACCCACCTGGGCACGCCAGGGGGCCTGGTGTGCCCTGGTCGGTTGTGCCCCCCTCGGGGCACCCCCCAGGTGTAGCTTTGGCCCATCCTGGGTGTTCTGGCCAATAAAAAATCTTCAAAAAGTTTCGTGGTGTTTGAACTCCGTTTGATATTGATTTCCTATGATGTAAAAAACAAGCAAAAGCAACAACTGGCACTAGGCACTGGGTCAATAGGTTAGTCCCAAAAAATGATATAAAGTTGCTATAAAATGATTGTAAAACATCCAAGAATGATAATAAAACAACATGAATACTTCATAAATTATAGATACGTTGGAGACGTATCATTAACCGAATTGGATCACTTTGTATTTTGAGTGTTTGTCTTTGCGTGAAGGTCGGGGGCGCACGATGGTTAACTCCTACCAACCTCCCCCCTAGGGGCATGCGTCGTAGTACTTTGCTTTGAGAGATAATAATTTTTTCGCAATAAGTCTGTGAGTTCTTTATGACTAGTGTTGAGTCCATGGATTATACGCACTCTCACCCTTCCACCTTGCTAGCCACTCTAGTGTTGCGCAACTTTCGCCGGAGCATAAACCCTCCTTATACCTTCCTCAAAACAGCCACCATACCTACCTATTATGGCATTTCCATTGCCATTCCAAGATATATTGCCATGTAACTCCACCGTTCCGTTTATTATGACACACTTCATCATTGTCATATTGCTTTGCATGATCATGTAGTTGACATAGTATTTGTGGCAAAGCCATCGTTCATATTTTTCAGACATGTCACTCTTGATCATTGCACATCCCGGTACACTGCTGGAGGCATTCATGTAGAGTAATATCTTTGTTCTAAGTATCGAGTTGTAATATCGAGTTGTAAGTAAATAAAAGTGTGATGATCATCATTATTAGAACATTGGCCCATGTGAGGTTATAAAAAAAGAGGCCAAAAGAGTCTCCAAAAAAAGAGAAAAGGTCTCCAAAAAAAGAGAGGAGCCTAAAAAAGAGAAAAATAAATAAATAATGAGAGAAAAAGAGAGAAGGGGAAATGTTACTATCCTTTTCCACACATGTGCTTCAAAGTAGCACCATGTTCTTCATGATAGAGAGTCTCCTATGTTGTCAGTTTCATACTAGTGGGAATTTTTGTTATAGAACTTGCCTTGTATATTCCAACGATGGGCTTCCTAAATATGCCCTAGATCTTCATGAGCAAGCAATTTGGTGCATCCACTAGTTATCTTTTTGAGCTTTCATACACTTATAGCTCTAGTGCATCCATTACATGGCAATCCCTACTCACTCACATTGATATCGATTGATGGACATCTCCATAGTCCGTTGATTTGCCTAGTCGATGTGAGACTTTCTCCCTCCTTTTATCTATTACCACCTTCTATTCCACCCATAGTTCTATATCCATGGCTCACACTCATGTATTGCGTGAAGAGTTGAAAAAGTTTAAGAATGAAAGTCTGAAAACAATTGCTTGATTGACACCGGGATAGGCATGATTTTTACTTTGTGTTAAGAAGAGGGAGCATAAATGACTATATGATTTTGTAGGGATAACTTTCTTTAGCCATGTTATTTTTGAAGCTTTGTAGATAACTTTTTAGTATGCTTGAAGTATTATTGTTTGGATATTGATAAAATTTTCTTTTGAGTCTTATGGATCTGAACATTCATGCCACAATAAATAATATTACATTGATAAATATGTTGGGTAGCATTCCACATCAAAAAAACCGTTTTTATCGTTTACCAACTCGAGGACGAGCAGGAATTAAGGTTGGGGATGCTTGATACGTCTCCAACGTATCTATAATTTTTGATTGTTCCATGCTATTATATTATCTTTCTTGGATGTTTTATATGCATTTATATGCTATTTTATATGATTTTTGCGACTAACCTATTAACCTAGAGCCCAGTGCTAGTTTTTGGTTTTTCCCTTGTTTTTGAGTTTCGCAGAAAAGGAATATCAAACAGAGTCCAATTGACCTGAAAATTTACGGTGATTCTTTATGGACCAGAGAAGCCCCCGAATCAAAAGAGTTGGGCTAAAAGAGCCACGAGGCCTCCACAAGGACGGAGGGCACCCCCCAGGGTGCGCCACTCATCCTTGTGGTTGACTCATGGACCCCCCCTGACTTGTTCTCGACGCCAAAAATTCTTATAAATACTAAAACCCTAGAAATAAACCTAGATCATGAGTTCCGCCGCCGCAAGCCTCTGTAGCCACTAAAAACCAATCGTGAGCCTATTCTGGCACTCTACCGGAGGGGGAAACCATCATCGGTGGCCATCTTCATCATCTCGGCGGTCTCCATGACGAGGAGGGAGTAGTTTACCCTCGGGGCTGAGGGTATGTACTGATACGTCTCCAATGTATCTAAAATTTTCAATTATTCCATGCTGTTATATTATCATTCCTGAAAGTTTTACAATCATTTTATAGTCATTTTATATGTTTTTTGGTACTAACCTATTGACATAGTGCCAAGTGCTAGTTGCTGTTTTCTGCACGTTTTTTACATCGCACTACTAGGAAAAGGGCTATAGATGGAATTGATACTAATGGCGCACCAGACAAGCAGTGCGCCATTAGTATATACTAAGGGCGCACCAACCTCAGATACGCCATTAGTGTTCAAACTACTAATGGCGCACCTGGCCCAGCGTGCGCCATTAGTATCAAAAAGTTTTTTTTTGAACTAGTGCGCCTGTCCAAACATACTAATGGCGCATCCAGACGAAGTGCGCCATTACTAGTTGTAACTAGTAATGGCGCACCAGCAGTAAAGTGCGCCATTAATGTTCTTTTTTTATGATATTTTATATTTTTTTACAAAACTACTAATGGCGCACTGTTCCATAGTGCGCCATTACTAGTTTAAACTAGTAATGGCGCACTGTGCGACAGTGCGCCATTAGTATGTTTTTTTGCAAAACTAGTAATGGCGCACTAACTGAGGATGCGCCATTAGTAACCTTGATTACTAATGGTGCATTTATAGTGGGTGCGCCATTAGTAAGTGGGCAGCAACAAGATATTTTGGACAGCCTCTCCTACCCACACTCACTTTCTCCCCCACTTCATTCTCTCCACCTCCTCCTTGTCTCGGGTCCCTCCTCTTTTTCACCTCATTTCCACCATAGATTCATTCAAATTAAGTGGTAAATTACCTTGTTTTGATACGTAAGTAAGGGGGGAAGCTATATTTATGTTGTTCTCCATACAACAATGTGCACATGCACTTTTTATGGCCTAGCTAGATCTATGTATGTTCGTGGTGTTGCATATGTTTGTTGTGTTGCATATGTGTTTGTGTTTGGAGGTGTACCGGTATTTGAAATGCGATAGTTGCCAATATTTTCTCGGAATGTTGATTCATTTCCGTTTCGGTGAGAATTTTGGCATTAAGCATTCTTTTTTGTCCTATTTTTAGGGAAAGTCATGGCAAAAAAATTCTTGGTTCTAAAATATCGTTTTGCTCTACCCCGCAGGCGACCATGGTGCGCACGATGACCGAAGGCATCATGAATAGGTTTTTGAGGTCCGCGAAGGCCGAGATGCTTCAAAAGAATGAGACGGAGCAAAGATGTCCGTGTCGAAGATGCAAGCTGAAGAGCCTTATTGCGGACCCGGATTCCGGGCAGGTGCGGGACCACCTGCTCTTGCGTGGTTTCATGGATGGCTATCGGTGGCAAGGTGATGAAGATGACTACGAAGTCGTCCATGGGGGCCGGGCAAGAAATGAGGAAGGGCAGCAAGACAACCACAGCGGCTCGGGCAGGCGAGAAGACGAAGAATCCCCAGGAGATGATCACGACGGTGATGCTGTACACAGTCATCATGTAGAAGATGCAGGACATGATGATGAGGAAGATGCCGGAGCAGACGACGGGCATGATCATGAAGATGATGATGCTGGCGGAGCAGACGACGCTCGACCATCGATGGGCTGGGTGCAGGACCCTCATATTCAAGAGCTGCTTCTCAAGCAGACCGATAACGCAAGAGCTGCCGCCCGAGAGAAAGCCAAGATGGATCAACTTTAGTTAGACGTGGTTACTCCATTGTATGAAGGATGCAGGCCCGAGGATACCCGCCTGAAAGTAACGCTCATGGCTCTGGAGATGAAGGTAAAACACAAAATGACCGACGCATGCTTCGACGAGAACATGTCATTCTGGCACGAACGTCTTCCCAAGGGGAACAAGTGCCCCACCAGTTTGGAGGAGGCGAAGAAAATCGTGTGTCCTCTGGATTTACCGCACGTGAAATACCATGTGTGCATGAACAATTGCATCATTTATCGGGACGAGCACGCGGAGTCTACCATATGTCCGGTGTGCGGCGTCACTCGATACAAGAAGAGGAAGAAAGCTCCTCGAAAAGTGGTGTGGTACTTTCCGATCACTCCTCGTCTGCAGCGGTATTTCGCGGACCCTAAGGTAGCAAAGCTCCTGCGTTGGCACGCGGATAGGGAGGAGAAGAAGAGTGAAGATGACGCAAATGATCCGGAGATAGATAAAAATACAAGATGCTGAGTCACCCTAAGGATGCGAGCCAGTGGCAAGCGTTGAACTTCGAAGACCTAGAATTTGGGAATGATCCAAGGAACATCGTGTTGGGCGCGAGCACCGATGGAGTCAATCCGTTTGGCAGCCAGAGAAGAACACATAGCACCTGGCATGTGTTTGTGTGGATGTACAACCTTCCCCCATGGTTGTGCATGAAGAGGAAGTACATTCACATGAGTATGTTAATTGAAGGACCGAAACAACCAGGGAACGACATCAATCTGTATCTGGGGCTGCTGAAAGAGGAGCTAGACACGCTGTGGAAAACGCCAGCCAATACGTGGGACGCTGCAAAGAAAGAATATTTCCCTATGAGAGCCGCGCTGCTCACGACGGTGCACGACTATCTCGGTTACGGATTTGTCGCGGGGCAGGTGGTCCACGGATTTTCTGGATGCGTCAGGTGCATGGATGACACAACGTATCGCCAGCTAAATAAAGATCCCGGGTCTTCGAAAACCGTGTACATGGGACATCGAAGGTGGCTTCGCGATGATGACCTGTGGAGAAAACGCAAGGATCTGTTCAATGGTGAAACCGAACCCCGAGGACGCCCGCGTACGAGGAGCGGCGAGGAAATACACGAGCTGTTGAAAAATTGGAAAGATTGCCCACTGCCGGGAAAGAAGCGAAAGGCGCCAGAGCCGCTGCTGAAGGTATGGAAAACGAGGTATGTTTTCGGGGACTTGCCGTACTGGAAGATCCACCGTGTGCCTCACAGCCTTGATGTAATGCATATCACGAAGAACGTGTGCGAGAGTCTGCTTGGTACCCTGCTCAACATGCCAGAGAGGACCAAAGATGGGCCGAAAGCAAGGGTAGACTTGAAATCAATGGGCATCAGGCAGGAGCTTCACGCTATATATGATGATCATGATGATGATGATGATGATGATGAGGCGAAGCAGGACACGGAAAGTCGTCGCAAAGGCAAAAAGGCCAAGAAGACCGGAAATGACTACCCTCCCGCGTGCTTCACTCTAAGTCAGGAGGAGATCGAGCAGTTTTTCACCTTCCTCGTAGGAGCACAACTCATGTTTCAAGTGTTGGTTCAAGCAGAAGCTTCTGTCGTACCCTTTACATGAGGATTCTTCCGCGGAAGAACAACTCATATTCGCCTTGTCACAGGGCGCCGAGCACAACCTGATGACCTATGAGGCATACG
>LR738715.1:638780096-638807546 GCA_902687465.1 Secale cereale
ACGTCTGGCAGACACGTTCGGATGACTATTCGATAGTGCAGTGTGCCATGTTGTACGGCTTGGAAGGAGGACTTCAAAGGCGTTTTGAACGTCATGGTGCATATGAGATGTACCAGGAGTTGAAGTTCATCTTTGAGAAGAATGCTAAGATCGAGAGGTATGAGACCACCGATAAATTCTTTGCTTGCAAGATGGAGGAGAATTCGTCTGTCAGTGAGCACTTACTGAAGATGTCTGGGTACTATACCCGCATAGCTGATCTGGGACTTGTGTTCCCGGATGAGGCTATCATTGACAGAATTCTCCAGTCACTCCCTCCAAGCTACAAGAGCTTCGTGCAGCAGTATAACATGCAAGGGATGGACAAGACCATCGCCGAGCTGTTTTCGATGCTGAAAGTCGCTGAGGCAGACATCCAGAAGGAGTATCAAGTGTTGATGGTCAATAAAACCACCAGTTTCAAGAAGAATGGCAAGGGCAAGAAGGGTAACTCTAAGAAGGGTGGCAAAGCAGTTGCTAATCCAGTGAAGAAACCCAAGGCTGGGCCCAAGCCAGAGACTGAGTGTTTCTATTGCAAGGGGAACGGCCACTGGAAGCGGAACTGCCCCAAGTATCTGGCGGACAAGAAGGGGGCCAACAACAACAAAGGTATATGTGATATACATGTTATTGATGTGTACCTTACCAACTCTCGTTGTAGTGCCTGGGTATTTGATACCGGTTCGGTTGCTCACATTTGCAACTCTAAACAGGAACTGCGGAATAAACGGAGGCTGGCGAAGGACGAAGTGACGATGCGCGTAGGAAATGGTTCCAAGGTTGATGTGATCGCCGTCGGCTCGCTCGCTCTTCGATTACCATCGGGATTAGTTATGAACCTGAATAATTGTTATTTAGTGCCTGCGTTAAGCATGAACATTATATCTGGATCTTGTTTATTGCGAGACGGTTACTCATTTAAATCAGAGAATAATGGTTGTTCTATTTATATGAGTAATATCTTTTATGGTCATGCACCCGAAGTTAGGGGTTTATTCTTATTGAATCTCGATAGTGATGATACACATGTTCATAACATTGATGCCAAAAGATGTAGAGTTGATAATGATAATACCACTTTCTTGTGGCACTGCCGTCTGGGTCATATCGGCGTGAAACGCATGAGGAAGCTCCATGCTGATGGACTTTTGGAGTCCCTTGATTTTGAATCACTTGACACGTGCGAGCCGTGCCTCATGGGCAAGATGACAAGGACCCCGTTTTCAGGGACAATGGAACGGGCAAGTGACTTATTGGAAATCATACATACTGATGTGTGCGGTCCGATGAGTGTAACGGCGCGCGGTGGATATCGTTATTTTCTCACCTTCACTGACGACTTAAGTAGATATGGGTATATTTACTTGATGAAGCATAAGTCTGAAACTTTTGAAAAGTTCAAGCAATTTCAGAGTGAAGTTGAAAATCATCGTAACAAGAAGATCAAGTTCCTACGATCTGATCGAGGGGGAGAATATCTGAGTTATGAGTTTGGTGATCACTTAAGAAAATGTGGAATTGTTTCACAGTTGACGCCACCTGGAACACCACAGCGTAATGGTGTGTCCGAACGTCGTAATCGAACCCTATTAGATATGGTGCGTTCTATGATGTCTCTTGCCGATTTGCCACTATCGTTTTGGGGATATGCGTTAGAGACAGCTGCATTCACTTTAAATAGGGCTCCATCTAAGTCTGTTGAGACAACACCGTATGAACTATGGTTTGGTAAGAAACCGAAGTTGTCTTTTCTCAAGGTTTGGGGTTGCGATGCTTATGTCAAAAGGCTTCAGCCAGAAAAGCTCGAACCCAAAGCGGACAAATGTGTCTTCATAGGATACCCAAAAGAAACAGTTGGGTACACCTTCTATCTCAGATCCGAGAGCAAAGTGTTTGTCGCTAAGAACGGGTCCTTTCTCGAGAAAGAGTTTCTCTCGAAAGAATTGAGTGGGAGGAAGGTAGAACTTGATGAGGTTATTGAACCTCTGCTTCAACCAGAAAGTAGCGCAGCACAGAAAGATGTTTTTGTGGAGCCTGCAGAGGTTGAAGAGGAAACCAATGATGATGATCAAGAAGCTTCTGATCAAGTTACTACCGAACCTCGTAGGTCGACAAGGGTACGCACTGCACCTGAGTGGTATGGTAACCCTGTCTTGGAGGTTATGTTGTTAGACAACGGTGAACCTACGAGCTATGGAGAAGCGATGGTGGGCCCGGATTCCGACAAATGGTTAGAGGCCATGAAATCCGAGATGGGATCCATGTATGAAAACAAAGTATGGACTTTGGAAGTATTACCTGAAGGGCGGAAGGCCATTCAGAATAAATGGATTTTTAAGAGGAAGACGGACGCTGACGGTAATGTCACCGTGTATAAAGCTCGACTTGTGGCAAAGGGTTTTTCACAAGTTCAAGGGATTGACTACGATGAGACTTTCTCACCCGTAGCGATGCTTAAATCCGTCCGAATCATGTTAGCAATAGCTGCATATTTCGATTATGAAATTTGGCAGATGGATGTCAAAACAGCGTTCCTTAACGGTTTTCTTAAGGAAGAGTTGTATATGATGCAACCAGAAGGTTTTGTCGATCCAGAGAATGCTGACAAAGTATGCAGGCTTCAGCGTTCCATTTATGGGCTGGTGCAAGCATCTCGGAGTTGGAATCTTCGCTTTGATGAGGTGATCAAAGCGTTTGGGTTTATACAAGTTTACAATGAAGCTTGTATTTACAAGAAAGTGAGTGGGAGCTCTATGGCGTTTCTAATATTATATGTGGATGACATATTGCTGATTGGAAACAATATAGAATTTTTGGATAGCGTGAAGGGGTATTTGAACAAGAGTTTTTCGATGAAAGATCTCGGTGAAGCTGCTTTCATATTGGGCATCAAGATCTATAGAGATAGATCAAGACGCTTGATAGGACTTTCACAAAGCACATACCTTGATAAAGTTTTGAAGAAGTTCAAAATGGATCAATCCAAGAAGGGGTTCTTGCCGGTATTGCAAGGTACAAAGTTGAGTAAGACTCAGTGCCCAGTGACTGCGGAAGATAGAGAAAAGATGAGTGTCGTCCCCTATGCTTCAGCCATAGGCTCTATCATGTATGCAATGCTGTGCACAAGACCAGATGTCAGCCTTGCCATAAGTATGGCCGGAAGGTTTCAAAGTAATCCTGGTATGGATCACTGGACAGCGGTCAAGAATATCCTAAAGTACCTGAAACGGACTAAGGAGATGTTTCTCGTTTATGGAGGTGATCAAGAGCTCGTCGTAAAGGGTTACGTCGATGCAAGCTTTGACACTGATCCGGATGACTCTAAGTCTCAAACCGGATACGTATATATTCTCAACGGGGGAGCGGTAAGCTGGTGCAGTTCCAAGCAGAGCGTGGTAGCTGATTCTACATGTGAAGCGAAGTATATAGTTGCCTCGGAGGCGGCAAAGGAAGGTGTCTGGATGAAGGAGTTCATGACAGATCTTGGAGTTGTGCCTAGTGCACTGAACCCAATGACTCTGTTCTGTGACAACACTGGTGCCATTGCTCTAGCCAAGGAACCAAGGTTTCACAAGAGGACCAGACACATAAAGCGACGCTTCAATTCCATCCGCGATTCAGTCAAGGAGGAGGACATAAACATTTGCAAAGTACACACGGATTTGAATGTTGCAGATCCGTTGACTAAGCCTCTTCCACGGGCTAAGCACGATCAACACCAAGACTCTATGGGTGTTAGATTCATTACCTTGTAATGCTAGATTATTGACTCTAGTGCAAGTGGGAGACTGTTGGAAATATGCCCTAGAGGCAATAATAAAAGAGTTATTATTATATTTCCTTGTTCATGATAATCGTTTATTATCCATGCTATAATTGTATTGATTGGAAACTCAAATACATGTGTGGATGAATAGATAGACTTTGTGTCCCTAGTGAGCCTCTATAGGACTAGCTCGTTGATTAAAGATGACCGCGGTTTCCAGGTCATAGACATGAGTTGTCATTTGATAACGGGATCACATCATTAGGAGAATGATGTGATGGACGAGACCCAAACGTTAAACATAGCTTTTGATCGTGTCAGTTATCGCTATAGTTTTCTGCATGTCAAGTATAAGTTCCTATGACCATGAGATCATGTAACTCACTGACACCGTAGGAGTGCTTTGTGTGTGCCAAACGTCACAACGTAACTGGGTGACTATAAAGGTACTCTACAGGTATCTCCGAGGGTGTCTGTTGAGTTGACATGGATCGAGACTGGGATTTGTCACTCCGTGTGACGGAGAGGTATCTCCGGGCCCACTCGGTAATACGTCATCTCAATGAGCTCAAAGTGACTAAGTAGTTGGTCACGGGATTATGTATTACGGTAACGAGTAAAGAGACTTGCCGGTAACGAGATTGAACTAGTTATAGAGATACCGACGATCGAATCTCGGGCAAGTAACATACCGACGAGACAAAGGGAACTGTATACGGGATTGCCTGAATCCTTGACATCGTGGTTCATCCGATGAGATCATCGAGAAACATGTGGGAACCAATATGGGTATCCAGATCCCGCTATTGGTTATTGACCTGGGAGTGTCTCGGTCATGTCTACATGGTTTCCGAACCCGCGGGGTCTACACACTTAAGGTTCGGTGACGCTAGGGTTGTTAGTGAGAACAGTGCATGGTTACCGAAGGTTGTTCGGAGTCCCGGATGAGATCCCGGACGTGACGAGGGTCTCCGGAATGGTCCGGAGACGAAGATTGATATATAGGATGAAAGGTTTCGGAGTCCGGAAGTGTTCCGGGGAGCATCGGGAAATCGGCGGATTACCGAAAAGGGTTTCGGGGGTCCCGGAAGTGTTTCTGGGCCTAATGGGCCACAAGGGGGGACACCACAGCCCTCATAGGGCTGTGCGCCCCCCCTGGGCCCTCTCCTCATGCGGCTAAGGGGGCTGGACCCCCTAGGGCAGCCGCACCCCTTGGAGTGGGGGGCAAGGCACCTAGGGGGGGAAACCCTAGGGCCAGGCGCAGCCCTTGGCCGCCGCCCCCCCCCCTCTGCCCTGGCCGCCGGCCCCCCTAGGGGAAACCCTAGGGCGCCGCCCTCTCCTCCTTCCCCCTATATATAGAGAGGTAGAGGGAGGGCAGCCAACACACGTTTGTGCCTCGGTGCTGCCCTCCCTCTCCCATAACATCTTCTTCTCCCGCGGTGCTTAGGCGAAGCCCTGCTGGAATCCTTCTCCACCATCACCACCACACCGTCGTGCTGCCGGTCTCTCCATCAACCTCTCCTCCACCCCTTGCTGGATCAAGAAGGAGGAGACGTCCCCGAGCCGTACGTGTGAAGAACGCGGAGGCACCGTTGCTTCGGTGCTAGGATCTTCGGCGATCTGAATCGCGGCGAGTACGACTCCATCAACCGCGTTCTTAACGCTTCCGCTTAGCGATCTACAAGGGTATGTGGATCCTACTCTCCCCTCGTAGTTGCATCTCCTAGATTGATCTTGGTGAACGTAGAGAAAAATTTTTGTTTTCCATGCAACGTTCCCCAACATCCATCGGGGGTATGACCGTCCTGCGGTTTGATGACATCCACGCTATGTTGAACCTTCTTCCGCTGCACTACACCTTCGTTCGGCTATTTTCGCTGAGTATGGAGATGCGGATCATTCACGACAAGACCCCGGACATCGTGATAGTCAACCCCTTCTACATGCGTCCCAAGATCTTGGGCAGTGCTGGGGACCGGCAAGTCGCGAGTTCTTACCTCGAAGGCGTCATTCTAGCAAACCGAGATAAGGATAACTTCCTCGTGCCTTACTTTCCCGAGTAAGTCCTCCGCCTCAACCGCCCCGTAACATATGAATTCTTAGATTTCGATCGTTCTTCTTTTAACATTCCGTGTTTTATATAGTGACACACATTGCACGCTCATCCTCATAAGCCCCAAATATTCCATGGCCACGTATTTCGACCCGAACCGTCAGTCGAACATAGACTACACAAATGTCAAGAAGGTTCTTGATGATGTTCTCCCCGGCTACGCCATATCTGGAGGCACCTTCACCAGGCCTATTCGTAAGACCGGCAAGCACGTGTTCTCCCACAATACGACGTTCTGCTGCGTCAAGCAGCCGCCTGGCGGTCAGAAGGGTGCCTACTACGCCATCCATCACATGCAGGCGATCGTACGCTTCTGCTACCGAGTAAACTCAAAGATTGGGCCGCGAGCGTGTCAGCAATCCAGGACGCGGACATCAGACAAGAATTCTTTCGCATCCAGTCGAAGTTTGCGGAAATCATACATCAAGATGTCCTTCGTACCTCGGGGCAGTTCTACCTCAAAAATCAACCGTCGAACAGTGACATCGACACAATGCTACAAATGCAGGCTGACAACGCCCGTGATTTCATGACTCCCACGATAGACGGCGGCTTCATCCACGCTCCGGTCCCTTGAGTCGAGTCGAAAGCAGTGATGCTGTGTCTAGTTCTGAAACATTGATTGGCTCATGTTGTAATTAAACTTTAATGAACTTGTAGTATGTCTCTTTGGTTTCGAGAGTTGTTCAACTCAGATGTAATCGATGCTATTAATGTCTTGCTTTTCTCTTTCGATCGTTCTGTTGCATACTTATATATTTCTTATGTATTGTCTATGAATTGGTACTAACGTTTCGTTTGGCTAGTGCATAGCGATGCCGTCGTATGTCGTGTACAAGGGTAAGATTCCCGGAGTCTACGACGACTGGGAGGAGTGTCGGAGAAAGGTTCACCGATTCAGCGGTAACAGTTACAAAGGGTACACCACTAGGGCTGAGGCCGAATCTACATACGCCCGCTATCTAGCGGGAGAGGGGAGGGAGCGTTGGAGGAATCAGATGAAGACGAGTTTCATCGTGATGATGCTCATCGTGATGACCGCAGCTCTCTTCTATGTGATGGTGGTTTAGATGATCGATATCGACTTGTAATGTGAAGACAAACTCGCTACTCGCGGTCTCGAGACTTGTAATATAATGTTCTATCTTTGTTCGGTCTTTTCAATTCGGAGACTAATATGATGAATTGTATTCGGAGACTAATATGATGAATTGTATTCAGAGACTAATCTTCTATTGTATTCGATGAATCTGTTGTTGATGTGTGCTGTCTATATTCTGTCCAATTATACATTTTGTAATCTGTGCAAAAAAACAGAAAAATAATAAAAAAAAACCTAATATTCATATTAATGGCGCATCACATCACAGTGCGCCATTAGTATGCCAAAGGATACTAATGGCGCATCATTAGACAGTGCGCCATTACTATGCCGAAATTACTAATGGCGCATCTTGCTGGCGTGCGCCATTAGTATGCCAAAGCACCTGGGTACACATGGCCCCCTGGTAGGCATACTAATGGCGCACTACTATGCATACTAATGGCGCATCTGTGGTGCGCCATTAGTATACCAGATACTAATGGCGCACCAGAGGTGCGCCATTAGTAAAATATACTAATGGCGTGGCAGTAATGGCGCACCACTAATGCGCCATTAATGGCCAAATTAGGTGCGCCATTAGTAGGCCTTTTCCTAGTAGTGTCGCAGGAAATCAATATCAAACGGAGTCCAAACACGGCGAAACTTTTTGGAGATTTTTTATGGTCTAGAAGACACCCAATGGGCCAGAGCTGCACCTGGGGGTGCCCCGAGGGGGGCACAACCCACCAGGGCACGCCAGCCCCCCTGGCGCGCACAGGTGGTTGTGCCCACCTCGGTGGCCTCTCGCACCGCCTCTTTTCTATATAAATACTCAGATATTCCAGAAACCTTAGAGGACTGGATGAAATTCTATTCTAGCCGCCGCAGAGTCCAGAACCACTAGATCCAATCTAGACACCATCACGGAGGGGTTCACCATCTCCATTGGTGCCTCTCCGATGATGCGTGAGTAGTTCATTGTAGACCTACGGGTCCGTAGTGAGTAGCTAGATGGCTTTCTCTCTCTCTTTTGATTATCAATACAATGGTATCTTGGAGATCCATATGATGTAACTCTTTTGCGGTGTGTTTGTTGGGATCCGATTTACTTTGAGTTTACGATCAGATCTATCTTTTTATATCCATAAAAGTTATTTGAGTCTTCTTTGATCTCTTATTTGCATGATTTCTTATAGCCTCATATTTCTTCTCCAATATTTGGGTTTTGTTTGGCCAACTTGATCGATTTGTCTTGCAATGGGAAGAGGTGCTTTGTAGTGGGTTCGATCTTCCGGTGCTTGATCCAAGTGACAGAAAGGGAACCAACAAGTATGGATCATTGCTACTAATGATAAAACGATGGGGGTGTATTTCTACAAAAATAGATCTTCTCTACATCATGTCATCGTTCTTATTGCATTACTCCGTTTCTCCATGAACTTAATACACTAGATACATGTTGGATAGCGGTCGATGTGTGGAGTAATAGTAGTAGATGCAGGCAAGTGTCGGTCTACTAATCTTGGATGTGATGCCTATATAATGATCATTGCCTGAATATCGTCACGATTATTTGAAGTTCTATCACACAACAGTAATGGTTTTCCCACTGTTTGCTATTTTCTCGAGAGAAGCCACTAGTGAAATCTACGGCCCCCGGGTCTCTTTCAAATAATATTTGTTTTGCGATCTATTTTCATTTGCTTTTATTTTCAGATCTACTAAACCCAAAACCCAAAAATACCTTGCTGCAATTTATCTTATTTGGTGTTCGATCTATCAATATTTACAACTCTATCACGTCCGTTACCCGAAAGGGATTGACAACCCCTTTTAAACGTCGGGTTGCGAGTATTTGTTATTTGTGTGCAAGTGTTGTTTACGTTGTGTTGCTTGGTTCTCCTACTAGTTCGATAACCTTGGTCTCATCACTGAGGGAAATACCTACCGCCTCTATACTGCATCATCCCTTCCACTTTGGGGAAATACCGACGTAGTTCTAGCAGACATCTAAAGGAATTTTTGGCGCCGTTGCCGGGGAGCACCTGCAACATATACCAGGTTCCTAATCACAAATCTCATCTCCTCGCAATTTACATTATTTGCCATTTGCATCTTGTTTTCATCTCCCCCACTTCATAAACATTTGACGTTTCTTTTCGCCCTCTTTTCTCGTTCACCATTTTTCTTGCGGGATCTATTTGAGCTCTTGTCATCATGGCTAGTGTATCCACCCCTCCTTTTTCACCAGATTTTGAAGTTCTGTACTTCAAGCAGAGATAAGGAGAAAATTTGAAAGATGCTTGGTATAGGCTTATGGAATCCTATCATATTTGTAATTTAAAGGGGACGCTAAGATCTTGCTTCGTAATTTTTACATAGGATTGGCTCTGCATTTGTTGACACTCAAAAGTGGCACAATCATAAAAGTTGCTTTAATCTATGTCAAGATTACTTCAAACTTATGATTGGAAGTCACCATGAGATGGATTTCTTTGAGAAGATCAAGATGGATATGAAAGTGGTCTAAAACAGAGTCCGGATGCAAAAGTTATGACAAGTTCAGAGATGCTCATGGTGACACCAGATTAAAGAATGGCTTGAAACCCAATTAAGATGACTTCAAATGGAAACCGTTTCAACATGAAAGTTGTGCGTCTCGTCGAAACGGTCGATTTTGATATAAAAATCGTTCCAATCCGTATTTGTATGCAAAAGTTACAGCCATCCGAACACAGCCCTGTCACAGAGCCATAAGTGGCGCGCCCCACCAGCCACGTGTCTGATGGGTAGCGCGAATAACAGCCGGTATTGCGTGACCGTTTTTCCCTAGAAGATAGCTTCAAATAGAAAAACGTTCAATATGAAAGTTGTTCGTCTCGTCGAAACGGTCAACATTTCTTTTGGGCTCTTTTCCATCCGAGGTCCTTTACCGCCTCAAAAATTACCCGCAAGGTACAGCCAGTTTAAACCGAACAATTTTGTAAAGTTCGCATAAAACCAATCCGAATTTGGCTAGGGTTTTGGACGTGAATCCAAGCCTTTTCCTTGCACGGGAAGTCCAGCCGCCTCTTATATACCTAAGGGGTGACGGCCGATTGAACAACACACAATCGATCAATTCATCTACCACTTTTTATCTTTTATCTTTTCTCCTTAACCCTAGTTCTTCTTCTTCCTCGTTCTTCGTTTGTTCTTCTTGTTGCAGGGCGGCGAACATCGAGGCCCTAGGGGCGGTCAGGCCGACCTAGGGCAGCCCATAGCCGTCGCGCATCCAGACGGGGTCCCTCCCGGACGCGTGGGGTTTCGGGTCTTCAAAAGCGCCCGCTGGATTGCTTGCGTGCCGCGCTTCCGGACGGGTCTCCTTCGACGTGAGCTGCGGTGCATCACCCTTGGCGTCGGAGGTACACGGTGACGTGTTCGTGTGTGAACACACTTTTTGGCGACTCCGCTGGGGACGAAGCTTTGAGCGGTCTCCGGCTCGTTCTTGCTACGAAGAGATCGTCATCTAGGGTTTGCAATCTACAAAGGTAATATGAATACCCAATTCACATATGTAGATGCAAATAATACATATGTTGTTGCTAGATCATCTAATGAGCATGATGTATCGGCTAGACCTAGCTTTATCAATCATGCATATAATTATGCGCAAGGGCCAATGCAACAAAATCTCCATTATTCGACGTCATATAATTTTAGCAACATGCAACATATGTATCCCAACTCCCATGCATCGGCAACCCCACAAATCCATATGCCGATGAACAACATGATGAGTTTGGTTAATCAAGTTGAAACACCCCATGTAGGATCTTTCAATGGCATGCAACATAGTGTTTCATCTTTTTATTCATCGGCAACTAATTTGCAACATGTTAATCCAAACATGCTGGTGGGTAGGGGAATTGGCCATGCTACTACTAGTTATTCGGCCAATTACCCTCAAACATTATATGCTACACCTCATGCTACTAGGTTTTTGGCACCATACGCAACTGTTGATGTCCATAATTCGGCTCGGCACCTTAATGGTCATGGCCGAATAAGTGAAATTTCTGCATGAGCACAAATGCCTTCACCTAGTACCGTGGCATATCATGTCCCCCCTACACAATTACAGAATTTCGGCAACATCTCATTGCCGAAAGAGTCTAAAAACATTGGGGGCAACCATATCCAGACTGGGTAATTGAGAACAAGCTTACATTCTATTGGGATTTGTGCAACTCTATTCGCCAGGAACTAATAGAAGGCGGGAAGCCTCATGATTTTGCTGCTGTAAAAGCTAGAGTTGTGCAAATGATGCAGTTTCCTAGTGCTGTACCATCCAGTGTACCACCTAAACAATCGCAAAGTTTCGGCACCTCATTGCCGAAAGCATCTCAAAGTATTGGGGGGGGGGAATCTCATGACGAGTGGATGGAAATTGAGATGAAAAAGTTTAAAGCTTGCCAAGCTAAGATGTAGGCTAAAATTAGACGAGAGAGAGAAGCCTTGCAAATTCAAAAAGATAAAGTTGTTGATTCAGGTAACAAAGAAAATTCGGTTATTAGAAAAGCTGAATCAAGTAGTATATATTCTGAGTCCATCGAATCCAAAGAGGCAAGCATTATTGAGAAAGGGCATGGAAAGCTTAGCAAAACAGTCATACTTGATTTTTCCGAAGTCAATGGAACCTACTTCCTACCCTATGAGTTCCGTGCCATAGAAATTGATAAGCCTCAAGGACAATAACAAGTAGCCGAACAAAGTTTGGCTGACATGGATCTTCAAAGCAATGATGCACGGAATCAAGAAAAAGATGATGAAAAGGTGTTGGGGAGCCATCCAAAGATGAAGCAAGATGTTCTTCAAGTGACACCACCATCATGTTCTCCCAACATATTTGAAGAGGTATGCATAGAGAGTAATTTACCTATTTTCAGATTTGGTCGCGACTTCATTATTGATGCATCTATAAGAAATATTCTCATAAGTAATTTTGAAAGACCAATGAAGAAGGGTAATTTACTTGTTAGCAATAAACTTGCTATGGATCATATCGGTCAACCCATTACGCCATTTATAAAGACCGGTATTGACTTATTGTTACAGCCAAAGCTTTCCCCGTTGCTTTATGTAAAGTTCATATCTAGTTGGGTAGCATTGCTTATTTCGTACTTGGCTTGCACTTGGTCTCAACTTAGACATGTATGTTCTAAATATCTTCGTTTCAGAAATTTAAAGCCAAGGTTAAATTCTATTGAGAAAACTGATGCTAATATAATATCTTATCCAAAGACATCGGAGATAGAGTGGAAAAAACAATGCATAGCCGAATGGGGAGACTACAAATCTGAACCATTCGTTTGCTTACCTCCAAAGCCGTTCAAACAGCAAGATCGGCTAGAGAATAAAAAGTTTACCTTCAATTCAAGCTTGTGTGATCAAATATTTGATTTGTTGCTGAAAAATAACTACATAAGAATTCTTGATCACCATGTCAATCTATCAATTCAAGGACGAATGTATTGTAGGTTGCATCATTCGTTCAAACATAATTTTGAGGATTGCAATATGTTTCGTCAAATAGTTAAATCGGCCATTGAAAAAGGACGATTGAAATTTGCTGAAACACCAAGAGATGACCAGTCTATTCCGATTGGTCCCGATGGCAGAAAGTTTTTGCATCGGCTGCTTCAAGCCGATCCATTTAAAGAGAATGTAAAAGCTGCAGGTGATGGGATCAAGCTTTCAAGTAAAGAAGTTGTTGAAGAGCATAACGAGCATAATCTTGAGGGTGAGAGTTCCATCGAAGCTACAATGGAGACGCCAAGGACTGGGGGCAGCAAGCAAATCCAATGATCGATGAAAGCAAACCAAAAGAAAACAAAGGCCGGAATAAGCGCAAGTGTAAGAGATCAAAAATCACCTTCGCTGAACTATTGGATAAATATCAAAAGAAGAGTGAAGAGAAGAATGCTTATCGGCCAAATCATGCAAGGAAACCAAGATCACCCCCAAGGCGCAAATATGAGGATTGGTATTGGCAAAGTGATAATTTTAATGCAACATATTCATATCCTTATTTTGGGCCGCCAATGCCAATGCCGCGGATGACTCACTATGCTCATATAGATACATATTCATCATGGGACATGTATGATACAAGGGCAGATTCTCCATCTTATTCTAGACCATCTCACCAATACTATGCAGCTTCAAGAAGATCAACATTTGAACAATCACATGTTAAAGACCGTTTTGATCATAAGGAATCGGTCCGGAGCTCGAGGAAGAAGAAAGAGGTAGTCAAGCAAGTTTACCGTGTTAAAAGAGATGGTCGTAAGAGTGCAACTTCAGATTTGATCTCAAATGAAAAAGAGCAAATTAAAGTGTTGACATTGGCTACTAAAGGCAATAAGACAAAACAACCAATTATTGATAGTCAAAGTGCCAAATCTGAAGAAAAGAAGTTGAGAGTGCACAAGGTAAAACAAGAATTGCCATTACTTCAGACAAAATCGCAGTCGGGGTGCCCACTCGCCATATCATATTGGGAAATGAAGAAATTACAAAAACTTAGTGCACAAGAACTTGAAGAAAGGAACATGGCATGGGTTCCCAAAGGAAGTGCTCAAAATAAGAATTATGTGCAAGCTTCCATTACAAGAAGTGCGGCAAAGGTGAAGAAGGAAAAGAGTGAAAACTATGAAGGACCCAGCCGAAGATTTCAGCATCTTTGGTCTACACATTATCCATATTCTTCAACTATGCCATTAACGCCTGTGCCATGGAATTCGTCATCAGGTATGATTGGTAACCCTCAATGGGCTTATTCTAATCCATGGATGCAATATAATTTCTTACATCATGAAAGGGTATTACCAAGTCACTATACATTTGATTAGCTACAAGTTTTTTGCTGATCCAAAGGGCCGAAATACTTGATTTGTCATTTCATTTGTTTATTTCGGCTATTGTGCTTTGAATGATGTCTACATGGTAATGGCTGATGTTTATCTATCGTCCTAAGAATATGTCCATGCATGGCCGGTGCAGTATTCTAGCATCGTCCTTAGTTCGAATGGAGAGCGAGACAAAGTATGTGCTCATGAAAATTCATATGTATGCCTATATTATGATTGAATGGAGTTGAAACATCATGACCAATGTCATTGAGTATATGTTGCATAGACCAATTCATAGTGTAGAATTGGCTAGTGGGCTTATACTTTGTTTGGATATGATTTGGCTTATGCATCTTTGAGATATATAAGAGGCCAAATCATAGCTGATTTTATTACTGAACATCGGTTTAAGGACATGCATAATATTGATGTTAGCCTTGTCTCTCTAGTACTATGGAGATTATGTTTTGATGGTTCAATTCGTAGCAATGGCCAAAGTGTTGGTGTTGTTTATATATCTCCTTATGATACTATTTTTTGAAGCCTCATGCCGATTAGAATATTTTTATGCATGATTAATCAAAGCCAAATATGCATTGTTATTCGGATTGACTCTTTTACTTGCTATAGGTGCTATACATATTGAGGCTTTCGGTGATTCGTAACGAGTAGTGCAACAAGCATCCAAGGGTTATCAATGTTTTGACGAATCACTTATAGTTTATCTTGAGATATGTCTAGATGCAAAATTTACCTTGGGTTGCTTTAAAATTGTTCTTATATTTAGACATGACAATTCAAAAGAGTTGGCACAGCAAGCATCCGGCTACTACGTTAATCATGGTGTATTGCATTTCTCTCAATAGCCGATGCTTCGTCTCGTCAACATAGGTAAGGCCGAACCGAAGTTCACAGCTTCGGCCACTAATGAATTTTGATGCAGGTGATAGTAAGGATTGGAGAGAGTTTATTGTTGATTATCTACAAAATCCTAGCAAAAGGGGAACAATATGGTTCGGAGGATGACCTTGGATACATATCTATGGAACTGTATCGTCGGATTGTTAATGAAGTTGAGAAGGTTTTGCCCAAGTTTGCATCAAGGGTTCAAGAACAATAATGGCCGATATATAATTATCGTCCTAAGCATATAAATGGCCGATGGGGTGTTGACATCGTCCTTAGAACCAACATGGTACAAATTATTTTTCGGCACGCTTGCTTTGCCGAAAAACAGGGGGGCATGTGTTGACACTCAAAAGTGGCACAATCGTAAAAGTTGCTTTAATCTATGTCAAGATTACTTCAAACTTATGATTGGAAGTCACCATGAGATGTATTTCTTGAGAAGATCAAGATGGATATGAAAGTGGTCTAAAACGGAGTCTGGATGCAAAAGTTATGACAAGTTCAGAGATGCTCATGGTGACACCAGATTAAAGAATGGCTTGAAACCCAATTAAGATGACTTCAAATGGAAAACGTTTCAACATTAAAGTTGTGCGTCTCGTCGAAACGGTCGATTTTGATATAAAAATCGTTCCAATCCGAGTTCGTATGCAAAAGTTACAGCCATCCGAACACAGACCTGTCACAGAGCCATAAGTGGCGCGCCCCACCAGCCATGTGTCTGATGGGTAGCGCGAATAACAGCCTGTATTGCGTGACAGTTTTTCCCTAGAAGATAGCTTCAAATCTAAAAACGTTCAATATGAAAGTTGTTCGTCTCGTCGAAACGGTCAAGATTTCTTTTGGGCTCTTTTCCATCCGAGGTCCTTTACCACCTCAAAAATTACCCGCAAGGTACAGCCAGTTTAAACCGAACAATTTTGGAAAGTTCGCATAAAACCAATCCAAATTTGGCTAGGGTTTTGGACGTGAATCCAAGCCTTTTCCTTGCACGGGAAGTCCAGCCGCCTCTTATATACCTAAGGGGTGACGGCCGATTCAACAGCACACAATCGATCAATTCATCTACCACTTTTTATCTTTCATCTTTTCTCCTTAACCCTAGTTCTTCTTCTTCCTCGTTCTTCGTCTGTTCTTCTTGTTGCAGGGCGGCGAACCTCGAGGCCCTAGGGGCGGTCAGGCCGACCTAGGGCAGCCCATAGCCGCCGGGCGTCCATACGGGGTCCCTCCCGGGCGCGTGGGGTTTCGGGTCTACAAAAGCGCCCGCCGGATTGCTTGCGTACCGCGCTTCCGGACGGGCCTCTAATACGTCCAAAACATATCTATAATTTCTTCTTGCTCCATGCCTCTTTTGGGTGATATTGCTATTATATTTATACACTTCCATACACTTTTGATCATATTTGGACTAACCTATTAACTCAGTGCACCCCAGTGCCAGTTTCTGTTTTCGGCTGTTTTTGTATTTCAGGTTTTCACATTATGAGAACTGCCAGGAAAAATCCAGAAAAATTATATAAAAAATCAGCGTTCCAGAAGCTACCTTGCGCCCGAAGTACAGCTGGGGGGGGCACCAGGGCTCCAGGCGCCCTGGCGGCGCCCCCCCCCCCCCCTG
Source organism: Secale cereale (assembly GCA_902687465.1). Lineage (NCBI taxonomy): Eukaryota > Viridiplantae > Streptophyta > Magnoliopsida > Poales > Poaceae > Secale > Secale cereale. The sequence continues at coordinate 638,796,516 of LR738715.1, forward strand.
GGCCGCGCCGGGGGGGCGCCTGGGCCCCCCGAGGCTCCGCTGATGCCCCCCTTTGGCATATATTTAAAGCGTCTCCCGAAACCCTCGAGATGGGAACTCTTTTTCCCGATCTCATCTCTGTTCCGCCGCCGCCGCCGCTTCCAAGATCGGGAGCACCAGGAGAACTCTTTCCGGCACCCTGCCGGAGGAGAGGATCACCACCGGGAGCTTCTCCACCACCATGGACGCCTCCCGAATGAGTTGTGAGTAGTCTCCCTTGGACCATGAGTCCATGACCAGTAGCTATGTGATGTTCTCCTCCCGTTCTTGTGCTTCACTAATTAGTCCTCGTGAGCTGCCCTACATGATCGAGGCACATATGTAATCCTTATGCTGTTGCTATGATGAGTTTGCTGGGATCCGATGGATTATGAGATTATGTTCAGATTGTGTTTGAGTAATATATTTGATTCACCTCTTTTATATTTATGTTCGTAAGTAATTCTTGCATGTTCTCCGTTGTTATTTATTGCTTTGGCCAAGTAGTAGGTAGTGATTCCAAGAGGGAACGTTATGCTTGATTGTGGGTTCATGCCCCTCGATGACTAGCTTGAGTGACAGAAACATGAGTCTAGGGGATGTGCTATTGCCACAAGGGGGAAAACAACGGTGCTTGTGCCCGCGGGTGCAAGGATTGTTTACTTTACGCAAAGTTCTTTTAATGCAGTTGTCTGTTGCTTTGAGTTTACACTATGGGTGGGACTCGCAACTTAATACCAGCGAGATGTTCTGGATAGATATCTCAAGGTGGATGATTAGTAGTAGATGCAGATGGATTTCGGTCTACTTACCTCGGCGTACCGCCCATGCTTTGAGCCTCAACCTTTCTTGTAATGTAGTCAGCATTGGTTTGCGCACATGGTCCTGTCAATTGCCCAGCTGTAATTCGTTTACCTCACATAGTTGTTTTATCGTCTTTTGGGAGAGAGACATCACTAGTGAACATCATGAGACTCCGGTCCATATTACCATCATTGATCACATCCGCTATTTATTTTTCCGCATTTTACTTACTATTGCAATTATACCTATCACTATTATCACTTGCGTTTGATCCTTTGTAAACTACAAGGCCGGAGGGATTGACAACCTCTCTGTACTCGTTGGGAGCAAAGTTATTTATATCTGTGTGCAGGTCCATGTTGATTGCTAATATCTGGCGCCGTTAGCAGTTGACACCTTCTTGTTGAAACTGGGAGTCTCAGGGAAATCGATCCTTGGTATTGCCAAGGGAAATCTTCTGCTACACTGCATCTCAAAACCTTTCACTTGGGGTAACCAACGAGGGGTGAGAAGCCACCTAGCAAAGCAATTTCTGGCGCCGTTGCCGGGGACTCCACTCTTCAGGATAGGGGAGTTGCACGCTATCTTTTACCTTTGCTTTTAGTCTTGTTAGTTTACCTTTCAGTTTTGCTTTAGTGTCTTTTATCAAAAATCACAAAAATAGTTATCTCATTCTTTAGTTGTCATTATGTCGGGTCCTTTTGTCTTTGATGAGGCAGAAGTTCTCACCTTTAAACAAATAGGTGGGGAAAGTTTGAAAGATGCTTGGTATAGAATTAATGATTCACAAAAAAGAGCCACCAAGAAGCAACCTACTACTATCTTGCTTAGAAATTTTTATGTTGGAATTACTTCTTGGAATAGGTTTATTCTAGATACTGCTATCAATGGGAATTTCCTAGAGGCCCCAGTTTGGGAGTCTCTTAGTATTATTGAAAATCTTGTTGGGAATCCCCCTGTTGTTAGCATTCAAGAGGACATCACTCTAGCTCACATTATGAAAAAACTTGAAAAAATAGAGCTAGAGATGCCAAACATTAATAAGATGAACGAGTTGGATCGTAAGATCCAAGGGAATTTGAATAGGCTTGATAGCTCCATGCATAAAATTTTCAAAACTTTGGAGACCATCAAATCCCATGACTTGGACTCTTCTAGGGTAGATAAGATTGAGGGAATATTTGATACTCTAGGAACTACTTTCTCCTCGATCAAAACCAAAAAGGTAGAAACTCCGGCAAAGAGGGAGCCTAAGTTCGTTCACGTTCCAAAGGCTTCCCATTCTAAAAGTAATCCATCTATTGCCAAAGGGGTTGAAACTATAAAGACATTGGAAGAAACACCTCTCTTTGATGAATTTATAAATGAATCTTCCCTTGACTTTTATCCTTTTGGCCTTCTCCCTAGAAGTATCTCTATGAGGCCTTTATTTGAAAGTCCTCTTAAGACTAGTTGTATTATTGAAGAGCTTTTTGATGATCTTGATGATGGTTCAATTGATACAACTTGATCTCTATGCATTATGCCTAGCTTAAAGGCATAAAAGAAAGCGCTTTTGGGAGGCAGCCCAATGAATAAATTTTTATTTTGCTTTTGTTGTGTCTTGATGTTGTTTACTACAGTAGCATCATCATTGTATCTTTGCTTTTCAATTTTGTGCCAAGTATAGCCTCTGATTGCAAGAAAGTTCAAAAGTTGTGAGGTGCTGTCCAGGAAACAGATTCTGTCCTTGGATAGAAAAATTCGTATAAATACACCAGATCATCTTTTTGGTCTGAATTTTTTCGACAGCGTGCTCTATATAATTGTCTTTCGTGCGTCATTTCTGAGTTTTTTGATTAGAGTTGCAGAAGTGCTCAGAACAAATCATTTACTACCTGCTGTTCTGTTTTTCACAGATTTTGTCCTGTTTTGCCTTTCCTTCATTTTGCAAACCTAGAGCTTGCTTTTTCTTTGCAAAAACATTTTGGCATTCTTGAGAAACAGTAGACCTTCAAGAATATCTTTATTTCCAGCAAGGTACAATTATTTTATTGTGGGTACAAACCTCGCTAATCAGATTATGATGAGTTATGTATGAAGGGAGTTTTCAAGTGTGCGAGGGAAGATGATAAAAAGATTCAGGAGTGTCAAGCGCTCAAGCTTGGGGATGCCCCCGTGCACCCCCAAGAAATATTCAAGGAGACTCAAGCGTCTAAGCTTGGGTATGCCCACGTGCATCCCCTTCTCCATCAAAGTTATCAGTTCGTCTTTCGTTCCACTATATTTTAATCACTTCATGTGTTATGTGCTATGCTTGGAGAGTCTTGTTTTTTGTTTTCTTTAGCTTTTCATAACGAGTCGCAACTCAGCTTTCTTTATGTGGGAGAGAAACACGCTCCACTTCTACCTAGAACATAACATAGAATTTTCATGTCTATCTTTGCTGTGTGTGTTCTTTGTCTTTTAATAGCTACTATCATGTTCAGCTCTCAGTTTTCATGCTTATCTTTTCAAAGAGCTTTCGTTTAGTTGGTTGTTTGAACTCTCTTTAGTCATCATGCTTATCTTATTAAGAGAGTTTGCTTCCGTTGCATTGGTTGATATGTCTATGATAAAGATGCTACGTGCACGATGGCGCTTAGTAGTTCATGTTTTCTTATGGTTAGTCTCAAATAGCTGGGGGGTTTCCAATGTGTTATTGGAGTACCAACATGGTTTGCTTTCCTATGATGTGGTATGGTTTAGTAATATCTTCCTTCAAGAATTTATTTTGATTGACTTGGCGTATGCTCATGCATATTTAAGACTGTAAAGAAAGTCTGTCAAGCCTTGATGATCTTTTGTTTCTGAGTAGCGATATAATTTCCATGCCTGATTCAATGTTGCTTTGTCGCTCTGCATGATTATGACCGTCATTGCTCTCTTAGTTGGTCGCTCCCAGTCTTTTGCTAACCTTCGCCTGTACTAAGCGGACTGACTGCTTGTGCATCCACATCCTTTTAATCCAGTTATGCCATATGAGTCCACCATATCTTCCTACATGGTATTTACCTGCCATTCCTAACGGAGACTTGCATGTGCCATCTCGAAATTATTCAAAGAAAAAGCATTCTTATTTTGTGCCTCTGTTGTAAGTCCATGAGGAAGTAGTAGTTAATTCATGATCTTTTTAAGTTGGACAAGCTTCACCCCGGGATTGCATGTATAATGTGCAAACCCATAATACGAGAAGGAACTGGCATTGAGTGCGCCCGGCTCAAAAAGATAATATAACAAACAAACCCTCCTTCACGCTTTGTTCATGATAAATCAGAAAACTTTGGCAGTGATAAACAAAGGAGATTAAGAGGATGTGATCGTCCTCATTCGGGAGACGTTCCTCGAAACTTGTCCATCTCAAGAAGTGATTGAGTTGTCTGCTAGCATTCGTTGACAAAACATGCATGATCTAAAAAAATTATTATTACCTCTGTTTTAAAGCCAAGAGCTCTGGTACATGTTTTGTCTTTGTTTCCGATTACGGGTTTTCAACCTTGCCAACAAAAGCCACGGTTCGAGAATCTCCACCTTCTTTTAAAAAGCACCAACTACTGAGAGCATGATTGTCATTCTGAGTGTAATGTGCATTGTCCCAAAGTAGCATTGTCTTTTGCATGATTGTGATATCGTTTATTCTGAAATCATTGTATCTAGTCATCACTTAAACCTTGGAGGTGCCCCTGCATTTATGTTTTGCTTCACTAAAGGGGGCAAGCGAGATATCACTTTATCATATTTGCACATCATGTTCATTACAAATCTATTTGATGTTTCAATATCATATTGTAAAACTTTCAGTTCTTTGTGATTTTCTCATGAGGCAACTTAATTACTACTGATTCATTGTCTCAGTAAGCTTTTGTCATATGACTATGAGTAAGTCCTATATGGTTAATAGCATGTCAACACAGAAATTATTCTTGTTATCATTTACCTAATCGAGGACGAGCAGGAATTAAGCTTGGGGATGTTGATACGTCCAAAACGTATCTATAATTTCTGCTTGCTCCATGCCTCTTTTGGGTGATATTGCTATGATATTTATACACTTCCATACACTTTTGATCATATTTGGACTAACCTATTAACTCAGTGCACCCCAGTGCCAGTTTCTGTTTTCGGCTGTTTTTGTATTTCAGGTTTTCACATTACGAGAACTGCCAGGAAAAATCTAGAAAACTTATATAAAAAATCAACATTCCAGAAGCTACCTTGCGCCCGAAGTACAGCCGAGGGGGCACCAGGGCTCCAGGCGCCCTGGCGGCGCCCCCCCCCCCCTGGGCCGCGCCGGGGGGCGCCTGGGCCCCCCGAGGCTCCATTGATGGCCCCCTTTGGCATATATTTAAAGCGTCTCCCGAAACCCTCGAGACGGGAACTCTTTTTCACGATCTCATCTCTGTTCCACCGCCGCCGCCGCTTCCAAGATGGGGAGCACCAGGAGAACTCTTTCCGGCACCCTGCCGGAGGGGAGGATCACCACCGGGAGCTTCTCCACCACCATGGACGCCTCCCGGATGAGTTGTGAGTAGTCTCCCTTGGACCATGAGTCCATTACCAGTAGCTATGTGATGTTCTCCTCCTGTTCTTGTGCTTCACTAATTAGTCCTCGTGAGCTGCCCTACATGATCGAGGCACATATGTAATCCTTATGCTGTTGCTATGATGAGTTTGCTGGGATCCGATGGATTATGAGATTATGTTCAGATTGTGTTTAAGTAATATATTTGATTCACCTCTTTTATATTTATGTTCGTAAGTAATTCTTGCATGTTCTCCGTTGTTATTTATTGCTTTGGCCAAGTAGTAGGTAGTGACTCCAAGAGGGAACGTTATGCTTGATTGTGGGTTCATGCCCCTCGATGACTAGCTTGAGTGACAGAAACTTGAGTCTAGGGGATGTGCTGTTGCCACAAGGGGGAAAACAACGGTGCTTGTGCCCGCGGGTGCAAGGATTGTTTACTTTACGCAGAGTTCTTTTAATGCAGTTGTCTGTTGCTTTGAGTTTACACTATGGGTGGGACTCGCAACTTAATACCAGCGAGATGTTCTGGATAGATATCTCAAGGTGGATGATTAGTAGTAGATGCAGATGGATTTCGGTCTACTTACCTCGGCATACTGCCCATGCTTTGGCCTCAACCTTTCTTGCAATGTAGTCAGCATTGGTTTGCGCACATGGTCCTGTCAATTGCCCAGCTGTAATTCGTTTACCTCACATAGCTGTTTTATCGTCTTTCGGGAGAGAGACATCACTAGTGAACATCATGAGACTCCGGTCCATATTACCATCATTGATCACATCCGCTATTTACTTTTTTGCATTTTACTTACTATTGCAATCATACCTATCACTATTATCACTGGCGTTTGATCCTTTGTAAACTACAAGGCCGGAGGGATTGACAACCTCTCTGTACTCGGTGGGAGCAAAGTTATTTGTATCTGTGTGCAGGTCCACGTTGATTGCTAATATCTGGCGCCGCTAGCAGTTGACACCTTCTTGTTGAAACTGGGAGTCTCAGAGAAATCGATCGTTGGTATTGCCAAGGGAAATCTTCTGCTACACTGCATCTCAAAACCTTCCACTTGGGGTAACCAACGAGGGGTGAGAAGCCACCTAGCAGCCTCCTTCGACGTGAGCTGTGGTGCATCACCCTCGGCGTTGGAGGTACATGGTGACGTGTTCGTGTGCGAACAGCATCATAGATAACTCTTAGATTTTACCTCTAAAGGGAATTTTATTGAGCTTGATGCTAATGTTGCCTATGAGTTACTAGAAGGATATTTGGGTGTTCCACCCTTAAAGAAGGGGTTTTGTTTTACTCCACAGGGAGTTCAAATGTTGGACAAACTTGGTGATTTACACAAACATATGGTTGAATTGCAAAAATATAACGAACCCCTCAAACATGTTAATGGTAGTATCAATCGCATGAATACTTTGATTACTCTTTGCAATAAGCGATTGGATATTTTGGATCTCAAGATGGTATCTTTTCCTGAGAATTTACAGAAGCGCAAAGAGCCTCCCGGGTTTGAGAAAACCCTCACCAAGGTTGCCAAAACTATGGATGAGAAAACTTAGATTCTTGGTATCATGCCTAGCTAAGGGCGTACAATGATAGTGCTTGTTGGGAGGCAACCCAACTTGTATCTTTTTGCTTTTTGATTTCCTTGCTGTTGTCAATAAAATACCCTTTAATACCTCTGTTTAGATCTGTTTTTGTGGTTTGAATGAAGGTTTGTGCCAAGGAAAGCCTTCAGATCATGTTGGGTGTTAGTAGATTTGATCTTGCAGAAAAAACAGGAACTTTTGCGCTCACGAGAAAAAAATCCATTTTTAACAGAAGAGTGTTTTTGGTTGTTTTTTTGCAAAAGATTAATATACAAATTGCCCACGTGGCCCTAGATTTTTCAAGATTTGTAGAGTTGCAGAAGTATTCGAAACTTCCAGATTGCTATAGACTGTTTTATTTTTGACAGATTCTGTTTTTATTCTTTTGATGAGTTTTTGCCATAAAAAAGTTGGAGGACATTAGATATAATACAAATAAAACATATGAATTGGTTTGCTACATCACTTATAGTAGTGATTTGTTTTCTTATACTAACGGATCTCACAAAAGTTTTGTTGAGTTTTGTGTGATTGAAGTTTTCAAGTTTTTGGTTAGCTTACGATGGATGAAGGAATAAGGAGTAAGAAGATCCTAAGCTTGGGGATGCCCCAGCATCCCAATACATTATCTAAAAGATAAGATAGCAACTAAGCTTGGGGATGCTCCTGAGTGGCATCCCCTCTTTCTTCTAACGACCGTCGGTATTTTACTCGAAACTATGATTTTATTCGTCACATGATATGTGTTTTGCTCGGAGAGTCTTGTATGATATGAGCCTTTGCTTATTTTGTTTTGCTTTTTAAGTCATCAATCCTTGATATACACACCTATTAGAGAGAGCCAAATTTATGCCATGACTTGTTAGAATAGCTCTCTATGCTTCACTTAAATTTTTAAGAGCTATTGATTTGCTCTAGTGCTTCACTTATATCTTTTTGAGCACGGTGTGCATTAGTATTTTCTAAGAAATACTCTCTTGCTTCACTTAGGTTTATTTGAGAGTTAATAATTTTTAAGAAAAATCTCTCTTGCTTCACTTAAATTATTTTGAGAGAAAGAAAAAAAATCATGCTCATGATCTTCACTTCTATTTGTTTGAGCTTATCGAAAGCAATACATGAAAATTAGTTCCAAAGTGATAGATATCCAAGAAGGATAATAAAAACTTTCATGAAGATCATTGGACAAAGTAAACTTGATTCCTTGTAATAGTTTTGAGACATGATGATACGATATGTGAGTCATGTTAATGAGTAATTATGCTTTAGTAAGAATATTAGTGTTAAAGTTTATGATTCCTTATGCAAGAACGAAAGTCAATAATCATGCAATGAAATTACATCCTACTTGTGGTGCATTATTTGGCATTATTAATGCTCAATGCTCGCTTATGAGATTATTCGTTTCATGATTGGTCGCTTCCCAGTCTTTTGCTACCCTTCATTTTGCACTAAGTATGATCACTACTTGTGCATCCAAATCCTTTATCCCGGTTTTGCCACATGAGTCCACCATACCTACCTATATGCGGTATTCCCTTGCCGTTCTAAGCAAATTTGTATGTGCCATCTCTAATTTTCAAAATAAATTTCCCTTTTGTGCGCCCGTACCGCTCGCGAGGCGGTGAGGGGTGGTCAATATTTTCCATGCTAGATGTGTTATTCTCACGATGAGTGTTTATTCACTTGTCATTGCACGAGAGTAAGGCAAAGGTATTAGGGATGCCCAGTCCCGAAATGAAAAACAAATTTACTTTATGTTGTCAAATAATAAATTCCTTGGAGAGTGTTGATATGGAAGGCAATCGTGGATTCGGCTAGCCATGGATTGTGAAAGTTTGGTGGAAAAGGAATAAACTTTATCTTATGTTTGGGAACCGCCTATGATGTATGTAGCATGGAAAGTGTTGGGAACCTTAAGTCATTTTCATTGGTGGGAAAAGTGTATCTCCAAAAATAAATTTTATCTCTCAATTTCAGCTTTGAGCTCTGGCACCTCTACAACTCCCTACTTCCCTCTGCGAAGGGCCTTTCTTTTACTTATGCAAAAAAATTTTTTGACTCTCCATCTTATCTTATAAAGCACCAACTAGGAAACACTATGATCGTACTTGAGCATTGGGTGTAACTAATATGCGAATGTGTTTCATGAATAGATCAATGGTTGAGCATGATGGGCTAGGGATAACTTATTTTGGAATATATTTAAGTCAAACAAATGATTTTCTAAATGATACGTATCTTTTAAACCGTAACTTCGATTTTAACATATTGTATATGAAATTTGATTAAAAAAATGTGTAGAATCAAAATATGATGTTAATTTTACCTGTTAAATATTTTTTAAATATTGTTTTTGAAGCAAACTTATAATTTATAGCGCAAGATCCGTTTTTCTTTCGTACCGTTGGCGATCCGGATTGTAAATAAACACCCCACTATAATCATATAGGGAAAAGAAAACATCGATAACTACACATGCATACGTGTGAAAAATGTCGGAGGGGAAAACAACAAATTTCTCATCGCGAGAGTGAGAGAAAGCGAGAGAGAGAGAGAGAGAGAGAGAGAGAGAGAGAGAGGGAGAGGGAGAGAGAGACGCCTTAGGATTAACCATATTTAAACACGTTTTTTCCTTTATTTTGTATGAACACTAAGGCCATCGCCGGCGAGGGTGAGAAGGAGGATAAGCTGCAACACAAATATGATGCCTCGCAAATAAAAGGAGGTGGACCTAATGTGGTCTTGAGTGATGGTTGTCGGGTTAAAAGCGTGTGTTATGTTTTCTCTCCCGTTGCAATGCACGGGCTCTTTTGCTAGTAAATACTAAGATATTTCAAAACCCCTAGAGGAGTGGACGAAATTCTATTCTAGCCGCCACAAAGTCCAAAACCACCAGATCCAATCTAGACACCATCACAGAGGGGTTCACCATCTCCATTGGTGCCTCTCCGATGATGCGTGAGTAGTACCTTGTAGACCTACGGGTCCGTAGTTAGTAGCTATATGGCTTCCTCTCTCTCTTTTGATCATCAATACAATGGTCTCTTAGAGATCCAAATGATCTAACTCTTTTGCGGTGTGTTTGTTGGGATTCGATTAACTTTGACTTTATGATCAGATCTATCTTTTTATATCCATGAAAGTTATTTGAATCTTCTTTGATCTCTTATATGCATGATTTCTGATAGCCTCGTATTTCTTCTCCGATATTTGGGTTTTGTTTGGCCAACTTGATCTATTTACCTTGCAACGGGAAGAGGTGCTTTGTAGTGGGTTTGATCTTACGGTGCTTGATCCCAGTGACAGAAAGGGAACCGACACGTATGTATCATTGCTACTAAAGATAAAATAATGGGGTCTATTTCTACATAAATAGAACTTGTCTACATCATGTCATTGTTCTTATTGCATTACTCCATTTCTCCATGAACTTAATACACTAGATGCATGTTGGATAGCGGTCGATGTGTGGAGTAATAGTAGTAGATGCAGGCAGGAGTCGGTCTAATAATCTTGGATGTGATGCCTATATAATGATCATTTCCTGGATATCGTCATGATTATTTGAAGTTCTATCAATTGCCCAACAATAATTGTTTTCCCACCGTTTGCTATTTTCTCGAGAGAAGCCACTAGTGAAATCTACGGCCCCCTGGTCTCTTTCTCATATTATTTGCTTTTGCGATCTATTTTCATTTGCTTTTATTTTCAGATCTACTGAACCAAAAACCCAAAAATACCTTGCTGCAATTTATCTTATTTGGCGTTCGATCTATCAATATTTACAACTCTATCACGTCCATTACCCGGAAGGGGTTGACAACCCCTTTTACACGTCGGGTTACGAGTATTTGTTATTTGCGTGCATGTGTTGTTTACGTTGTGTTGCTTGGTTCTCCTACTGTTTCGATAACCTTGGTCTCATTACTGAGGGAAATACCTACCGCTACTATACTACATCATCCCTTCCTCTTTGGGGAAATACCGATGTAGTTCTAGCAGACATCATGTACCAGTAGCTATGTGTTTGATCTCTCTCTCTCTCTCTCTCTCTCTCTCTCTCTCTCTCT
>LR738715.1:638838479-638865059 GCA_902687465.1 Secale cereale
GGGGGTTTGGGGAATATTATTGGCTAGTTGGCCGAAGGGCGTTTGAATCTAGGATTTGGGGGGAATTTTTGGGTGGGGGAGGATTTTCGCGTGGTGGGCGGGGGGAGTTTGGCGCATGGTCGGTTTCTCCAAGTGCAGTCCCACGTGTCAGTGAAGAGGCAAGTCGAAGCGCGTTCCGTTCGCGTGACCCGTGTGCAGGACCGAACGTGTGTGGGGTGCAATGCGACCGCGACAGGGGTGCTGTGAGTGTACCGCCTTTTTTCCTTTTAAACTAGGTGCTTCGCCTCCTAAAAAAACTTGTTGCTTCGCACGATCCATCGATACTACTACTAGTAATCCGGTAATCCTGACTAAAACGGCGCGGTCGGGTCTTTTCCCGCACGATATGCTGGGAGGTTGGCTTAGTTGGGTTTTTTAGGACGAGTAATGCTACACCTACGTAGTCCCAGTTACATAATTAACATAATGTGAAACGTGTGAGCTGTTGATTGTAGATTGAGGGGAGGGAGGGGCCCACCACCATGAAAATCAGGGGAGGAGAGAGAGAGGCAATTTACGTTAACCCTTTCGTAGGTTCCCGTAGATGTGAAATGCGTGAATGTGCATTTGCAGATAAGGCCTTCCCTCGTTCATCCTTTTCTCCCACAAGATCTTGATCTTCCGTGCAACGCACGGGCATCTTGCTAGTACTCCAACTATATACTATATTATTGTGAAAGTTCATATACACCGGCCGAGATTAATGCAAACACGGCAGATTTTCATAACATTTCGAACTTTTATAGGACAGAAAAATAAAAGAAACCCGACCCTCAACCTATTCTACGGCGGCGACCGACGTCCTCCATCCGCGATCTCCATGTACAGGGGCGGGTTCAAGACCCGTGAAGTGAAGGTGTGGTCTCCGGCGAGGAAAAGTAAAACACGGGAGACGGACCGGCCAGTTGGCACACCATGCCCTGCCGCCGCCCATGCCCTAGTCATCCGCGGAGGAGCCCCTGACCTCGGCGGTGCCGGACATTGGACGGCGGCAAGTAGGACGCGTGGCTAATGGTGCTCCCGTCGTCTTCCGCCAGCGTGGCCACCGCTTGTGTGGCGACTTGAGCGAGGGCGGTGACCTCGAGCTCCATCCCTGAAGACAAGCTCTCCCGCAGAGCGTTCGCGCTTGCGGTCATGGCGGCTGTGGTGCCAGGTAGGAGGACGATGCGCTATGGTGTCGAGGTTAGCTGGGCGTTGCCGCTTTAAGTAGCGCATTCCGGTGAGGCCAAGCGTCCTGGTGCGTCATTAAGTCGCCGGAGTTGGTTCCTCGGGCACTGAGCCTCTTAACGATGGCATACGGACGAACGGCATGAATGCGGGCAGCTGGCGCCGACTGGGAATGCACCGCGCGATGGCATGAGGGACGAGGGTTTTTGGTGTGCCAGGGTAGTCAGCTGCGGTCGTGGCAACGTTGGAGATGCCATTTTCTCACATGCGATCGACGCATGTCATTGAAAAAGCAAGATGACCCGGCATGGTCTCAGGTCCTGAGGATGCAGTTGGCCGTGCTACACCAGTCCGCGGACGTGTCCCGGCGCCCCGTGCATCCTTGACGAGCCGGGTGTTGGCGTGTGTTTGGATTGTGGCCAAAGTGCACCTTCCCAAAATTTTGGTCATGACGCAAAGATTGGTCTTTGTTTGGATGGTTGCCATTTTTTTGGCATGCCAATGAACTCTAGCCAACTCTAGTTCATTTTTCTTGCCAATGTCGGCCAAATCATGGGCAACCAAAACCTCAACCAAAATTTTGGCTACCCAATGCTTTGATGGGGCAACCTTCAGCACAAACCAAACATACTGTTGGTCGTGCCACAGCACTAACGCCACCCTCGGCACACTGAAACCGACCGTGTCTAGCGACGATGAGCGTGTCGCTCACCGTGGTCGCCGTGTCCAAAGGCGGTGCTGGAGCCGCGCCACGTTGTTGGCCCCCACGACCCACATGAACGGTTGCCGGTGGCGAGGAGGTCGTGGGCCAGCTCCTCCATTGGATTAGTTTGCGCTACGTTGTCCCGATAGGTCTGCCCCACATGACGGTTTCCCTGTTTTCCCGGCCATATTCGAGCGTCAGTGCTCCACGTTGCACATTAGGCCTTTCACTATGTAGGCCAAGCGAGACAACTTATTGTTTATTTGAGTCGTTCAAGTATAATCATGTGGCGTTTTCTTATTTCTCATTCCTCTCCATCGATCATGTCGCCCTCCGGTCGAGTCCATCCTCCCGCATGCCTCATTTGAACATTCCGCCGAGTATCAATCGCATGTGGGCCTAGATCATGCTTGTATTTCCAATGTTTATTTGTAATTTGTCCGACATGCATACAAACAAATGGTTCGTTTGAAGTTTCACTTTGCCTCCACTACGTGTCACTTCGCGTCTTAGTTTTGACATCCCATTCGGTTCATGCCCCGACACATGTTGACGAGATCAATAGATGACATGGTAGTTCCTTATAGCCATCGACTGGCTATATTATTAACCATGCTCTAATGCATTTTTCAAAACCGCATTTGACTATTGACAAGATTAATAGTACATGAGATGTATAATGTGAAAATTATATCATTGGAAGCTCCTTTCACATACGTATCCCTGCCTTACCCTCCCTTTCGGTCACTTACTGGCGGACCCCATGCTTGTTAGGCCCCGCATGTCAGTTACTCAATGGGTTCGGTCACGTCAGGGGATCCTCATCCGTAGTATACTCCCTCTGTTTTTATTTACTCCGCATAAAATGACGCGGGCGGGGGAGGGGAGGGACGTCGGTTTGCTCTCAACTGTGGTCCCACAAGTGAGCGAAAACGCAAGATGAAGCGCGTTCCATTCGGTGAGCGACGTGGAGGGTCCAGCGTGCCGGGCTGCAATGCGAACGTGACAAGAGCAATGTACAGTCAAAACCGATTGACCTATTGTAACCGGAACCACTATTCACACCAGAACCTTCGCTGCTCGGCCTACTCCAGCCCCTTCCCCCACCTTTCAATCCCCTAGCCCGCATCAACCGTCCCCTAGTTCACCAGAAAGCCATGGTGCGCCGCAAGATCACGTACTACAAGATGCTGACACCGGAGTGCCGTGCAGAAATTGCGGCGGCGGTCGGCACCAGAGACCTCCGTTTCCAAGCTCGCTTTGCGGCAGGCCAATCCCCGAATTCTCTGGAGCCAAGCTACGAGAAGGAGGAAGCCGATCCAATGTTCATGGCGGAGGTCGCGGCGCAGAAGGCCCCCGATGGGTATGAGACGATGGACGTCGACTTCGTGCCGGCGTCCGAGTCCCCCATGGTGCAGGTGGACCAGCGGTTCAACCTGGCGATACTAAAGGAGGACCGGGAGGCAGAGGCTCAACTTAATGCGGAGCGCGCTCATGTCGCTGCCATCAAGGTTCTCCTACAGGCAGAACCGGATGTCGTGGATGTGAACCGGGCGGCGGAGGCTCAACTTGAGGCGGAGCGCGCGGATGCCGCTGCCATCGAGGCCCTCCTGCAGGCGGAACCGGACGTCCTGGACTTGAACCGGGCGGCAAAGGCTCAACTCGACACGGAGCGTGTGGATGCCGCTCTCATCGAGGCCCTCTTGCAGGCGTAACCAGACGTCAAGGACTTGAACCGGGCGGCGGAGGCTCGACTCGATGCGGAGCACGCGGATGCCGCTGCCATCGAGGCCCTCCTGCACGCGGAACCGGACGTCCTCGACTTGAACCGGGTGGTGCTCTCGTCTATGCAGAGAGCCCGCACGCTCCGCGTGAACGAGTAGCTGGAGGCCAAGGACAACCACGGTGCGGAGACACACACCGGCAGCTACGGCTGGTTCGTGCCGGCAGCCAAAGACGACGAGGCCGTCTCGTTCCGCGAGCAGTGATAGTTTTTCTTTATGCTGTTGTTTTATGGATCTTTTGTTGTGTAAAAACATATATTGTTATGCAAGTCGCCTGACTTGGGTCAGTCTACCATTTCAGGCGGTTGGATGAATATTCTACGTCTCCTAACCCTTCTTCCTCACCTCTTCATCTTCCCCAACAGACCACCACACGGGCCATACGGATACTCTCCAACATGTGGTTGGATAAATATACTCTATGAACAAAAATTATGTGTTAGCGGTAGGATGGTTGAGTTTGGTTTGTTCACATGCGACAGCACGTGTCAGTGAGGGTGCATTCCCTTGGTTAGGTTTGCGGCGTGCAGGAGCGACTGTGCATGTGAGGGTGCGGTGCGACCACGGCGTGCAGGAGCGACTGTGTGAGGGTGCGGTGCGACCGCGATAGCCGTGCGCAAGTGTGCCTCCTTTTCATTTTGAAAACTTTAGGCAAGCTTGGCAAAAATGTGTGGTGAAGTATGGCAATGCAAGGCCTAGACCCAAACAGGATAAGTACGTAGTATTACCTCCGTCCTGGTTTATTGGTCCTTGAAATTTGTGCCCAAATTTGACTAAATATTTAACTAACAAAATATTAATGCATGTTAACAAAAAATGTATCGTTAGATTTGTATTTGAACATAGTTTCCAATGATATATTTTTTGTGACATGCATGAATATTTTGTTAGTTAAATTTATGGTCAAAATTTGGCATGAAATACGATGAGGACCAATAAACCAGGACGGGTATAGTACTACGTACTAGGAGTACTAGTGTTAAAAAAGAAAGACGGGTTTTCCTTCGCGGGATTAATCGATACAAATCCTTGTTTCACGTGTCAATTAATGCGTATTTTTTTCTCCAAAGCCCAAAGAGCTAACCATCTCAGTCCTCATCGCTTGATTAATGCAGCGTCATGCAAACCAACCTTCTCACTTCCGCATGCATGCAGGGGATATTAATGTCCTTGGTTGCTAGTACGAGGCAAACCCCATCAATTTTGCCTCGATTAGTGTTAGTGGCCTTTTGCAATTTGTAATTTTGATATATTGGCCTTGTGTACAAAAAATGGAGGTAGTAACTATATTTGACTTCCTTCCCCATTGCAATGACGTCGACGATATCTCGAACGTTGTGGTTTGGCGAAGTGCGTTTGACGGAGAACACCATTGAGGGAGACCACGGTAAGTCATTCGCAAGTGCGGCCTGCCAGCCGAGACATCCGCCTTATTTTCATCCAGGAAGTCTGTTGAACCAAAGGACGCGTAAATGTACTAGTACTACACGTACACAATAGCTTCGTCCGTCCAACTTAGTGCGATGAGATGGTTTCTCGAAGAAGACGATGGAGAAGCGGAGTCAGCGAAGAGTGAAATGATGGTTGCTTCGTCCGTGCTTTGTGATTTGACGCCTCGCTGCTTTGTGATTTGTGATAGAAGGGACAGGGGAGTAGACTATGTCCTCTATATTGTACATGCGTCCAAGCACGGGAGAAAGAGGAGAGACGTTGCATTTTTCTGTTCCTTCAATCAATCAATCAGGGAGCCTCGGTTCCATCCTTTTGGCTTTGGCAACACCGTCCACAATGGTTCCCACGATGCCAAAAGCTATTTTCACATTTGGCTACAAATTGTGGATGCCCTTAACCGTACCACTTGGTTTTGCTCATGTGTGCTATCTATACAAATCTCAATTATATTGATCTAAAAAATTATAGAATCATGATTAGTAAAAAGGAGGTGATTTTGCCGCGCGGATGGCGGGGGAGGTTTCTTATTTTTAGAGGAAGTTGTCTTGGCGGTTTGCTAACATGTGGTCCCATGTGCCAGTGCTTCACCAAGCCAATCCGCTTTCCACATGAGGCAGAACAACGGCAGAAGCAACACGTGGTTAACTTGAAGAAGATGAGGGAGAAGCGGATTCAGCAACAAGTGAAATGATGGTTGCTTCATCCCTCCAACTTCTTACTTTTTAGCATTATTACTTCCGTCCCTCCAACTTAACTGCGGGAAAGGTTCAGCTTTGTGATTTGACGCCTCATTGCTCATTACTACGCCGGCGCCATGACTGGGTGCTTCACCCCGGCTGCTTTGCACTATATTCCGGTATGGCACGTGAACCCGATAGCTTGATGCCCCACATGTCGGCGAAAGGGACTAGAAGATTTATGAAAGCGAGCGCTCCACTCTTACGACGGAGGACTACACGACACGATGGCCCAGTGAAATATCACTTGTACTGTATATAGTACTATAGTTTTGCTATTTCGCACAATCCATCGATACAAACCCGATTAAATAGGAAAGGGCGGGATTTTTCCCGCGCAGTATATGATATTGGCCATACATTTCAAAGGAAATTTTAATGTATGCAAACTGAATAATTAAGTAACAATATGGTATCTAGTAAAACTAAAAACACATATGATTTATTATGTTAGAGTGTAGTAGTGGTGCTGTATTTCATAGTTGTTAGATGTAACATGCGAGAACGTGTAGAGATGTAGTTTTGGAGGGCCTACAGAGAGAAAAGCATAATACGTTCACCGAACTTGAGAATAAGCTTATTACGGTCAATATATACGTTTTGCGGTGATTATACGGTCACTTGCTCACGGTTCGGCATCGGATTGCACTCTGTTGACCGGCCAAATAGTCTGCATGGCACCATGTTGAATAGTTAAATTGAACACGTTCCTAGTGGGTCCCACCTGTCAGTTAACATGGGGAAAAGGTCAGATAAACACAAATTTACGCAGCCGCGACAAGACTCCACCCCGTGCGTGGGAATCACATGGTTGTGTATGTGTCTGTCACAGCCTGATGTGTGCGCATGCACGTGTAGGTTGAGCACTTGAGCGTGAGAGTGTGTGTTGGTCGTGTGGTGTACTGGTGTGTGCATGCATGCTTGCGTGTGTGCGTGTGAGTGTTGCATGCGTGTGTGGCTGCGTGTGTACGTGTGAGTGTTGCGTGCATGCATGGGTGCATGCGTTCGTGTGAGTGTTGCGTGCATGCAGTTCGTGTGCATGTGTACGTGTGTGTATAATCACCACACCAGCTCATGTGTGTTAAAACAGATGGCTCAGCATACCAATATAAGGCCACCTTGTCCGTTGTGCCCGCGGTCATGACTTCAAACCACCGTCCAATATTTTTTTGTCGTTTGTTTTCATTCTTACTAGCAAGATGCCCGTGCGTTGCACGTAACATCAAGATGCATTTGTATGACTAGTTTATCTTGTGAAAGAAAAGGATGAACGAGGGAAGGCCTTATTTGCAAATGTGGAGATGTGTGTGGGTACCTTTTTGCAAAATTGTCATAGTTTCTTTCCTATCCGTCAGATATAGATCGGACGGCCTATATTGAAAGAAACTATGACAATTTTCCAAAAAGGTACCCACACCCCTCTCCACACTTGCAAATAAGGCCTTCCCTTGTTCATCCTTTCTCCCACAAGATAAACTACTCATACAAATGCATCTTGATGTTCCATGCAATGCATGGGCATCTTGCTAGTATTTTATAAGAGTGTAGATGTAGAGCAGATACAAGCCGACAGGTGGGCCCGATGGTAGTGAGATAATGTGATGCAACACTAGAGGTGCCACATGGAGCGTTTAACTGGTCAACTAGTCGTGTCTTGAGAAAATACAGAGTTGTACGGTGAGCCCGTGACTGCATAATGACCACAAAACGTAAATGTTGACCGTAATGAGTGGATTCTGAAGTCCAATGTACGTATCGTGCTTTCGCTTCAAATACAATGATCGTCATTGTATATATCGCGAGAGAAAGATGAAACATGCGTGAATGTGCTGGGGGCTTACTTTTAGAGGACCTGGAGATAGTTTGTGTGCGTACGTGAAAGGGGCGTAGAGGGGGGTATTCGATGGAGAGAGAGATGCTCTTCGTTTCTCTTTAATATGACTAATTTTATATATAGTATAAAAATATACAAATTCACAGTGCAGAATAAATATCATTGTGGGAACCATGCAATGCAAGCGTTCATACTCCTCCATATAACTTTGTAATGTTGTATATATGTAGAAATTCTAAAATATTTTTTGGCCACACTTTATTCAAAAGGAATGTTGTATGTGAAATAGACGTGAACAGAGGGCTTTTTAGATCAATGGGGTACGTGATGTAACATGTGTGAATGTGTAGTTGATGCATTTGGCAGGGCCTAGAGAGGTATGTGTGTGTATTACGTATTCGAGAGAGGCATGTATAGAGGGTCCGGCAGGGGGGCGTGGGAGAGATAGCACGAGAAATGAGAGTGGTTTAGAGAGAGAGATGAATATGACATCACGGCGAGAGATTACCTTGAGTGTGTATATGCAAGGGGAAGTGGATAGAGGCACAAGGAGCATATTTTTTGTGTGGTGTCTGTGTTGGTATGTGTGGGTGTGAGAAGATAACGAGACGTGGGGGCAGAGGGTCTGACACCGCGTGAGGTCCGGTGGGTCGAGGTGAGGCCCTTCGTTTGGTTCCGTCATGAGCCACATTGGTCGGCCCGTGACGCATTTAGGGAGACCCATGGATGACTAGTCGTACAAGATAAAGATAGCATAATTGTGAAGGACTCTATGTCCACTGACAAAGCCGGGTAGGTTTTGTAACCCTAGGTTCTCAGACTAAGGTAACCCCTTTATCTCTGATATTACTATTCATCGAACCTAACTTTAAGGGGCATCCTAAATAATGCTCTGCTAGAATCATACTCATCGATTAGGAAGAGAGGTGTGAGACAATGAGTGAGAGACAGACCTAAAGATAATATGCGTGCAGGAGACACGTAGGTAGGTCTATGTATATAGAAAGGGTCGATGGGGATTATGCGTGTGTATGCTTGCGAGAGGGCGAGTGCTTGTGATAAAGGTTAGTGAAAACAGTCGTAAATAGTTACGAGAGGGAGGGAGGGTTATATCGAGAGCATGTGTGCGAGAAAGACACCTCGGGAGAGAGTGTGTGAGCATGTGCGAGAGACCATCGATGGAGAGTGAAACTACATGTACAAGACTGTTGTACACATTGATTAAAGATATAAATTGTATCCAAATATTAGGATGGGATCATGATATTTGCAATTCGCGTAAGGAACGGTCATTGATCCATCAGACATCTAGATTCTATCGAATTTGAGCATGTCTATGTTATTATTCGACACAATTGATCCACATAGTTAGTATTTTGAACTCCAGGCAATGCATCGCTTTAGCAATCGAATATAAACGTGAGTATAGTTCATGTTGTGTGTGTAAAGCACATTATACATATGAAAGTTACACAATGAACATTACAAATAGCTACCTATGGACTAGCATACATTTGAATTCAACTTAAGGTGGTTTAAAAATCGAATTCAACATGAAGTCCATTCAATTATTTGAATTTGATATCAATGCCATTTGTAAATCATACCTAAATTATGAGGGCACCAATCTTTGCTCTGATTTTGTACATAATAGCATATGTAGTCGTGTACAAAATAGATTCTAATTTAGCTCCTCCATTCCAAAATAATCGTAGTTATAGGATTTTCAAGTGTCAAAATTTCAAAAAGAAGCGGATAATTTAATGAGGTTTTCAAACATACAAGGTCAAATTTAACGTTGTCTATTTAGGCCAATCCTCAAAGTTCAAGAGTACTCTAAACGTGAATGCTTGTGTTTCAAAATTTCGAACGAAGCGCCAAAAGAGCCTCTACTCGCCATGAGACCAATGTTTGGTAGTACAAGGAAATTACTTTTCTAATAGCTCCGACCCGTGAAACCTACCGGCCCGACGTACAAAGGTCTAAACCGGGGTAGGTTCGTAGCTTCATCTAGACGCCACGCAACCGCCTCCGAAAAACATTCCTACAGAATGGCCGCCTAAGCACACATGTGCGTGGCCGAAATCGCTCCCGCACACTATTTGGGACACCGGGGATTACAATCCTACCCCCGATCCGCAGTAGGTCCGAAATTTAAGAGGGGGGCAAAGTTTGTACTTTCCCCAAATTTCAAACAAGCGCGTCCCATCTTTTGTTCAAAAAAGCCAAAAACAAGCGTGTCCCAGACCCAAAACATGCTTCTCCCCCCTCCCCCCCGCCCACCCGTCTGATTCCCCATTCGTACTCCGTGGGCGCAAAAACTACCTCTCCACCAGCCGCGAAACCCCGGCATCCTCCGTCCGCCACCCCATTCCACCCATCAACCGCCGCCCTCCTCCATCACGCCGGACTCGATACCCCGACGTCGTCGTCCACCGCAACCTCAACTGCAACGCCCTCCACGGCTAGTAGTTGAAGCCGAGGCCGAGCCGTCCATACCCGAGCCAGTTCAACAACGCCGTCCTGCGCCTCACCACTGCCGCTACAACTTCGCCACCCTCCACTGCACCAGAGCTGTTCCTCCTATGCCGTCCTTTGCCGCCTCGGATCTGCTTCCCCTCCGCCGACATACAGCAGCAACACGGTCAACAATTTGGCCATGGGTTCGTCCAAGCCTGCACCCTCCTCCAGAACATCGGTTTCCCCTGTAGAAAGAAGAAGGTCGGCGCGACATGTGGAGGCGACCACACCGGCAACCGAAAATGGTACTCCTCTTCCCTTATTCGTGCAAATCTTATGTGTCTGCTTGCAAGGTATTCATCCCACAAAATACACTAGTTGACCTCTTCTTCTTGATACTAGATGTTCCTAGTAACTCGCGATGCACAAGGTTTCTCCTCATATACTATTTCACCTTAGCTAGAGGTCCGTCGCACCCCTGAATTTCAATTCCTGGTCAGTTGATTCCCAATTAACAGAAACATTCCCCGGCATAACAGGCGCTAGTCCGCCTATTACGCCGGGGAAGCAACGCCTCAGTGTTTATCTTAGGGGCATGTGGGTCCTAGAGCTACTGGCGCCCGATCTGGAGGTCGGCCGGGATTAAAGGGATGGCCTGGGGGCGCTGCCAAGCACGGCGGTGGTGTGAGGTCGAGGGGAGGGCGGGCCGGCAGAGGCAGGGGTCTGGGCCGGTGGTCGCTGGCGGTTCGAGAAAGATCGTCAACAGTGACTGGCGGGAGGTAGATGAAGGCCATCTGCCCGTTCCTTATAGATCGGACGGTTCATTAAAAAAATTGACTGGCCTATTTATTTTCAGTCGACTGTTATCTTGATATGACCACATGTGGTGGTGTGCTGGAGGAGTACCTGCATTTCCTGTGCTCATATATTACAAAATCATACGGAGTAGAATCTAATTTTGTTTGCCATGCAATGTCGTAGAGCTATCATATGTCTCCTGTCATTTATTTTTCAGTCACCTGCTATCTACTACTTTTACAGTGACTAGTTCTGCACACACTTCACCCATACTCTCACCGTATTATAAACTTCGTCTCTTTATCCTTAGCCCTCAATACAATGTGAAGAAATAGACAATACATTAGCGATGGTACATGGTCATATGTTTGGAACCTGGTTTTATTATGTACTTTGCAATAAAATACAACTATTATTTTACATGGGTTCACCATAATAAGTATTATTTTGTTTGGTTTTGCTACCTTCTTAATATCTTCTGTTCTGGTACTACTAATGTAAAACCTCAACTTTTCAGCGAGCTATGGAAAAAATGGTGGAACCGCCACCTTTTGAAGGTGGCGAGGCAACTATAACCGCAATGTCAGCTCTTGCTGCAGTGGGTCAGTACATGTCCACTAACAGTGCCAAAAGCACGTTCCTGCGTAATACTGGTTTGGTTGTTAAGACAATCTCGTCCAAACTGCCTCATGAGCAAGATATGCAAGCTCAAAACAATGTTGTATCTGCGCTCCAGACACAAGTCCATTTCCTAACAGAGACCCTTTGTGAAACAAGGAGAGACATTGTTTGATGTTGTCAAGATATGCATGGTTTTGAAACCAGACTATCAGACATTTGCTATGTTGTTCATGAGCCTAGGAGAACTGAAGGCAAAGTTTATGGTGCCCCATCGGACAATACAGCATGAAAACGTAACAGTCAGGTCAAATGAACTGAGCTTCTGAACTTCTGGTGGTGCATTTATCTGCTAGACTGTTAACTTTTATGCCAACCTTCCTTTTGTTTTATAGTTGTAATTTTTTTGGTGCGATACAAAATTTGTTCTTAACGTGCAGCCACCGGTTGAAGAAAACAGCAAGCCACTTTTGTATAGTGTAGGGTGTTCCCTATATTTGCACTGGTGGTGAACTTTGATGCCCACCGGCTGCAGTCAACATGGGCCTCCTATGGGTCGTAGAAACAATGGGCCTTCTAAGGGCCGTAGAAACAATGGGCCTTCTTTCTTTCAAAAAATCAATGGGCCTTCTACGTGGCGTAGAAACAATGGGCCTTATACGGGCTATAGACACAATGGGCCTTCTATGGGCCGTATCATCAATGGGCCTTCTATGGGCCGTATGATCGGTTGGCCAAACATGGGCCAATAATAGACCACATTATGGCTGTAAATGGGCTAGAGTGAAATCGTTCGTTCATGGGCCGACCATAACAGGCCGTCGTTAATCGGCCGTATTTTGATGACGCTATGAAAACGGCCCAACGTACTAACGGGCCACAAACGGGCCGACTGTAACCACGGGCTGAATTTGGCCCACAAGCAGAAAATGACATTAATGGGTCGTAAGTAAACGAATGTGGAAATGAGCCCAAGAATAAATGGGCCCCGAGAAGGCCGAAAGATAACATGGACTGGAAACGGCCCAACGGAATAATGGGTCGTTAATGGGTATAAAGTGATACATTGTTCATTACGGGCCAGTTTCACCACATGCCGTTAATGGGTATAAAGTGATACATTGTTCATTACGGGCCAGTTTTACCACGGGTCGTTAATGGGCCGAGAGTAATAAGGGCCTCATATGGGCCGAAAGACGTCATGGGCCATACATGGGCCGAAAGTTAAAATGGGCTCGATTTATATTGGACGCCCGAGATGACGCTACTCGGCCTAATTCGGATAGCCCGTAAACCGGCCCTGGGTTAGCAGGCTGTAAATGGGCTATATGCGGACATGCCATTAACAGGCTTGTCGTGGGCCGGCCCGCCACCTTTTGACCAAGTCAAACGTGCCAGCCTTTTCACAGGAATGAGCCTCTGTTGGGGTCGTGCCACGTGTCGGCGTATCATAGGCGCTTTGGGTCCAATGAGTGGATGACATCTGTACCAACGGCGAGCCGACACGTGTTTCCTCCAGCCAACGATGATCTTACATGTGGAAAATCCCCATTGGTCGGGGCTGTTAACGGGTTATCAGGTCCAAAATCGGACCCGATAGCTTAACGGCGTTTCGTTACGGCGGATGCCACGCATCGGTCACCCTTAACGAAAGCACTTATGTGACGTGCGATTTATCGTCATGGAAGTGGACACTTCCGTGATGATAATTTTGGTAATGTCATGGAACACTTCTACGACTGCACAGGTATGACTATCTTGATTGTGTCATAAAATTGTCATGGATGTACATGCATGACAGAAAACGTGACCTACTATGACAAACACGTATCATCTCGGAAGTGTATTTTTTTTGTAGTGGTTGGGGCTATCTCCACAACTTAATTGGAGGCTCCCAACGATACCACGAAGCTTCACCGCAATGGAATATGGCTCCGAGGTGACCTCAACCGTCTAGGGCGCCCAAGCACCCAAGAGGAACAAGCTCAAGGGTACTAAGCACCCAAGAGTAATAAGCTTCTCAACTTCACTTCCACGTATCACCGTGGAGAACTCAAACCGATGCACCAAATGCAATGGCAAGGGCACAAGGAGTGTCCAAGTCCTTCTCTCCCAAATCCCACCAAAGCAAATAATGCTAGGGAGGGAAATGAGAGGAAAAACGAAGAAGAGAACACGAAGAACTCCAAGATCTAGATCCAAAGGGTTCCCCTCACATAGAGGAGAAAGTGATTGGTGGAAACGTAGATCTAGATCTCCTCTCTCTTTCCCCCCCAAAACTAGCAAGAATCCATGAAGGGAATGAGAGATAGCCAGCTCGAAGAAGGTCAACAATGGGGGGAGAACACGAGCTCAAAGGATAAGGTTCATTGGGGAAGAAGACCCCCTTTTATAGGTGGGGGAAAATCCAACTGTTATGTTCACAGCCCGCACCGAGCGGTACTAATGCTCCAAGGAGCGGTACTACCTCTAGGGCAGTAGTAGCCCTTTGAAAAACAGTAGCGAGGAGGCAAAATGCAAGTATAACCGTCGGAGCGGTACTACCGCTTGTTCTCACGGTACTACAGATAGAGGTAGCAGTACTACCGCTAAGGGTAGCAGTACTACTGCTTGCGAGCGGTACTAAAAATACATATGTGCCTACCACCGCTGGACTTATGATGAGATTTTGGTCTAGATCGGAAGTAGGCACGGAAGTAGCCGTGGAAGTAAAAAATTACATCCCCTCCAAGCGGTAGTACTGCTCCCATGAGTGGTAGTACCGCTGCAACCTTTTTTAGGACACCAAAACTAACACAACTTCTGCAAACGGACTCCGAATTCAACGAAACCAAGTTTGTTGGAAAGCTAACGACATGTCCTAACACAATCTTAATAGAAATAACAATAATAAGCAAATTAGAAAAGGCCCATACGAAAATGGTGAGAACCCTTCCTCGAAAGAGACCGAAAAAACCTCCAACACCGAAAACGCAATAGAAGAAGCATGTGAACTCCGTTTTTGACGAACTCAAGCTTGTCAAGAACATGACCATAAGCTCCAAATCTCACAAGGAGAAAACTAAACAATAACCAAGAAAGATGATGCAAGCATGCAATGGTTTGAGCTCTCTACGAATGATACGATCAAGCTACTCACTTGAAAGCCCCCCTTGATAGTACGTCAATCGATCCTATAACTCGGTCTCCAAAATACCACCATGAGACCCGTAAAATAGAGAACCTATCAAGGGCAAACCTTTGCCTTGCACATAGTCCACTTGAGCTAGATGTAGACGATCTTGACTTCCTCAAGTTGGACCACCTTTCTTGATTGTGTTGGCTCGGTGAAGACTAGTAGATTGCTCCCCCATACTCCACTATGGGTGAGCCACTCTTCGAGACATCTTCACAAGTCCATTGTCACCACAATGGACGGCAAGCTTCAAGCACCTGATCTCTTCGTGATGCATCATTTGAACTTGCACAACAATACCATGATTTGATGTCATCCTCCATGAGTTGTATGTGATCTTCCTCTTGATGCAAGACCATGGAAAATAACCTAACCCCACATATTACTCTCACAAAGACCATGGGTTAGTACAGAAAGCATAATTGACAATGCTTACCATACCATGGGATCGCTTGATCCCTCTCGGTACATCTTCTACGCTTTGTGTGTTGATCACCTTGATTCACTCTTTGACTTAGTCTTGATCAACCTCACACATGATCAATCTTTAGACAATTCCTTGAATAGCACCTTGGTCGACACAAACTCTCCTTGAAACCAACACATGGACTCCAAGAAAAGCCTATGGACAAATCCTTCAAATATAACTCAAGACAACCATTAGTCCATAGAGATTGGTCATCAATTACCAAAACCAAACATGGGGCACCACATGTTCTTTCACCTACGAGTCCGTAGTTAGTAGCTAGATGGCTTCCTCTCTCTCTCTTTTGATTATCAATACAATGGTCTCTTGGAGATCCATATGATGTAACTCTTTTTGCAGTATGTTTGTTGGGATTCGATGAACTTTGAGTTTATGATCAGATCTATCTTTTTATATTCCTGAAAGTTATTTCATTCTTCTTTGATCTCTTATATGCATGATTGCTTATAGTCTCGTATTTATTCTCTGATATTTGGGTTTTGTTTGTCCAATTTAATTTATTTATCTTGCAATGAGAAGAGGTGCTTTGTAGTGTGTTCGATCTTACGGTGCTTGATCCCAGTGGCAGAAGGGGAATCGACACGTATGTATAGTTGCTACTAAGGAGAAAATGATGGGGGTCTATTTCTACGTAAATAGATCTTGTCTACATCATGTCATCGTTCTTCTTGCATTACTCCGTTTCTCCATGAACTTAATACACTAGATGCATGCTGGATAGCGGTCGATGTGTGGAGTAATAGTAGTAGATGCAGGCAGGAGTCGGTCTACTAATCTTGGATGTGATGCCTATATAATGATCATTGCCTAGATATCATCATGATTATTTGAAGTTCTATCAATTGCCCAACAGTATTTGTTCACCCACCGTTTTCTATTTTCTCGAGAGAAGCCACTAGTGAAACCTACGGCCCCCGGGTCTCTTTCTTATATTATTTGCCTTTGCGATCTACTTTTCCTTTGTTTTTATTTTCAGATCTATGAAACCAAAAATACCTTGCTGTAATTTATCTTATTTGGCGTTCGATCTATCAATATTTACAACTCTCTCACGTCCATTTTCCTATCTCTAGGCGTCGTTACCCGAAAGGGATTGACAACCCCTTTTACATGTCGGGTTGCGAGTATTTGTTATTTG
This sequence comes from Secale cereale, assembly GCA_902687465.1. NCBI lineage: Eukaryota > Viridiplantae > Streptophyta > Magnoliopsida > Poales > Poaceae > Secale > Secale cereale. Next base: position 638,854,872 of record LR738715.1, read on the forward strand.
TGTGCAGGTGTTGCTTACGTTGTGTTGCTTGGTTCTCCTACTGGTTCGATAACCTTGGTCTCATCACTGAGGGAAATACCTACTGTTGTTGTGCTGCATCATCCCTTCCTCTTTGGGGAAATATAGACGTAGTTCTAGCAAGCATCATTAAGCAGGCTCCTCGTGCATGGCATGCCCGACTTGGCTCGGTTCTTTGACGTCTTGGATTTGCTCCGTCCATTGCTGCCACGCCTCTATTCATGTTCCATTGTCCCGAGGTTACTATGTATCTACTAGTTTATGTTGATGACATTATTCCTATCAGCTCCTCAGTGACTGCCGATGATCGTCTGTTGTCTGCTCTATGTGGTCATTTTGCTGTCAAGGATCTGGGTGCTCTCCATTACTTCCTTGGTGTGGAGGTTCCATGGTCTCCTGCTGGCCTGACTCTCACCCAACATACGTATTCCTTGGACTTGTTGCGACGTGCTAGTATGTTGCAGGGCAAGCATGCTACCACCCCTATGTCTGTGACTGATCGGTTATCAGCCTTGGATGGTGCCTTGCTTCCTTCATATAATGCTACAGAGTACCACAGTATTGTTGGTGGCTTGCAGTACTTGAGAATCACACGGCCGGATATCTCCTATGCGGTAACCCGTGTGTGCCAGTATCTTCATGCTCCTCGGACTTCACATTGGTCAGATATGAAGCATATACTGTGTTATCTCTCTCATACTGTCTCCTATTGCTTGCATCTTCGGTCTACCTCCTCGAGTGCTCTCTCGGCGATCTCTGATGCAGATTGGTCTGGGAGCCTGGATGACCGACGATCAACGGGGGGCTATGATGTATTCTTTGATCGCAACTTGATCGCCTGGAGTGAGCGCCAGCAGGCCACAATATCTCAGAGTAGCACTGAAGCAGAGTACAAGATGGTTGCCAATGCCATGGGTGAGCTTATTTGGGTACAATGTCTGTTGAGAGAGTTAGAAGTCTCTCAGGAGCAGCCACCGGTTCTTTGGTGTGATAACATCGGTGCCACACATCTTTCATCTAATTCAGTTTTCGATGCTCGTACCAAGCACATCAAAGTTGACTATCACATTGTGAGGGAACGTGTTGCGCAAAAGCTTCTTCATATCAAGTTCATCTCCTCCAAAGATCAATTTGCTGACATCTTCACGAAGCCTCTACCACAGGCTCAGTTTGTAGGTTGTAGGTACAATCTTAACTTGCTCTGTACCTCAGGACATAGTTAAGATTGAGAAAGGATGTTAGACTGTATTTATACCTGCCTTGTACTATATTCTATTGTACACTTCTTGTACTCATTTATATATACTCCCTCCGTCCGAAAATACTTGTCATCAAAATGGATAGATATATTCCTCTTTGTTCATTTTGATAACAAGTATTTTCGGACGGAGGGAGTATGAGATAGCCACACCCATTACGGATGTGGTGCAGTTTCCCATAAATCTAATCTTACCATATGTACGCTGTATAGAAAAACAATTCTGTATTTTTATAAAGAAAACGTATAATTTCTACCGGATGATTGCTCTCTCCCTTAAGCCGCGCGCTAAGGATGCCACATGTCCTCGTGGGGGCCCGCCCACCACCTGCACGGCCTTATCTTTTCTGCGGGCGAGAACCAGTCAAAATCCAACAAGCTCGATCCCCATCGCCATGGCCTCCCGTCCAAGTTCCAGTCCGCCATGGCCTGCATCCCAAGCTCCACCTGCTGCTGCTCAAGATCCACATGCCGAGGCTAGGACACAACGATTTTTGTTGACGACAGCCAGTGATGCAACGCAGCCCTCGGCATTGACTCAGATGCTACCGGTGCTACTCGAAGGTGCTGCCGAGTGCCGACGTTCCAACACGACGCTCGTCGGCGCCGGTGCTGCGAGTCGACGCTTGCCGGTGCTGCAACGCTGCACCCATGAAAGGTCGGGCTGCTCGTCGTCGGTGTTGCAACGCAGCACGCGGGCCGGAGTGCAGTCAGGCAACCCTCACCACCAGTAATGCAGTGTAGCACGTGGAGCTGCACTCAAGCGCCGCTCGCTGCCGACGGAGCTACACTGAAGCGCTGCTCGCTGCCGTCGGAGTTGCAATGGCGCACCGCTAGCCGCCGATGGAGTTGCAATGGAGCACCGCTCGCCGCCAGTGACGCGGTGCAGCACGCGGAGCTGCAATGGAGCGCCGCTCGCCGGCGACGAATTTGCAATGGAGCGCCGCCGAAGATGCGTTGAAGCCGTCGGAGATGTCGTATGTGCTGCGTTTGAAGCTTTTTGTGGCGCTCGGTGTTGCAATGGAGCAGCATGCCGGTGGCTCCTAGTCTTGTGATGCAACAGTTGCCGACGGCTCTTGGAGTTGCACTGTAGCATGCGAGGCTACGGGGAACGCTGCGAATTTCTCGCCGGAGCCCGCCACCCTCGGGGTGGTCTTTTTCGCGTGCCCTTGATGGGAGGGAGTTGCAAGAGGAGTTTTCTTGCTACTTTTGGTCGCGAGGCAAGGAGGACGAAGCAGCCATTTAGTGTGTACGCGTATCCGACGGTTCGATGCGGCGAGATCGGAATAGAACGAGCGGCCAGCGAGCCGACTTATTTCTGGGAGAAATCAATCGGCTGATTTGTAGCGGCCACCTTTTTATAAACTTGCCCTATTTTCAAACCTCGGAAGACCGGAGTCGCAATGCCGGAACGCCGGGTCCGCGTGAAGGCGACGCTACTAATTTCCCGTACCGGTCTCGACTGGCCCTGGACGAGTCGCGTCGCACGCGACACAGCTTACATCCCAAGCTAACAAGGGAAAATATCGGGTGCTCCGGCCTTTGGAGTGATACGCTGCTCCGGGACTGCTAGGTGCGTCAGATATCCATGAATGGACAGGATCAATTGACCAATAAATTTCAGTATGCCCCCTTGGTACATTTGCATCTTTCCCCTGGAAACATCATGTCTTTGCATCTTACTCCCCACGTCAAATGGACTAGAAACCATACAGCCAGGCCAGAAATGTACGTGTATGAATGGCCAAACTCATAGAACATAATTCTGAATAAGAGCCTGAGAGTATTTCACAGTCAATTAGCATGTGTGAGATAAAAGTAGCTTCCTGACTCTGGAAGTGGAAACGTAAGCAACAAAATATAAACTCATTGAAGACAACATGTACTAACTACGTGCTTGAATAAAGCAAACAAATGCAGGCACTTTCGACACAAGCATGAAGCGCTGTTTAATTTCTCCGATGATCCAAAACACTAGAACAAACAATATCGTCTCCAGTGCTCCAAATGTGAAGTTTTAAAGAACAGCGGACCACTTAGCACTTCTTTGGAACTGAGTGAACTTCTAGTGATAATTGTACGAAATGTTTAGAGAAACAAAGGCAAACAATTAAGCGATGTTCGGCTATCACTCTACTGTCAAACTGAGGACGCGTTGAGAGTACTGTCGAGGAGCAGAATTCTTGGCTATCCTTCTCTTATTCAACTTCAAGATCCCGAAACCACAGTCGGTCATGTCCTGGAACCAAGTGATAGAGGTGAGAGCTTACAAACAGCAATCAAAATAATCAGAATTGATGAGCACTGATACATTATCATATAACACTACTTCTTCGTCGGAGTGGCCTGAGCTTTGGCGATTGGGGCTGCTGATGTTGTTTCCTACTACCAAGTGTTAGACGAATTGATGTGGCTACAGTAAATATTTATTAGACGAACATAGTAGCTAGGCATCTTTGGGCAACTCTCTAACACGATGCCCCATACAATGTTAATGTATTTGATACATTCTTGCATTGCAGTGCTGATTAAAGCCCAAATGATGAACTACTGGAGTCGGAGTTTGTCCAGAAGGGAAGATGGTTTCAGAGGAAGGAACTGGAGGTTATATTTGTATATTTCCATGATAACAAATTAACATCATCAGAACCCTACTTTCTTTTCTTTAACAATGGAACCCTACTTCCTTTGTTTCTATTAGTTTTGTATGCGCAATATACGCTTAAGAAACAATCTAATCAACCGCCATTGCCACAAAACTCAATACCATTCTTTTGGCCTTGTCGCCTGCTAAAAAATTGGGAATGGAAATTTTGATTATGTCGTCAATGGCATTGAAGATAGAAATAGCATGGACATTCTTTGAGACACCGTTTAATTTGAAATCATTTAACAAGTGAGGCAGGTGCATCTTGATTTTTCAACAACACAAGTATGCAAACATTTATTTCCATATCAACTGGTAATACTTCTGGAACATGCCAAAAATTGAAGCATTGCAGAGAGAATACGTACTACAATACTGGTAACACAGTTGGAATATGCAGGAGTGACACAAAAAAATTAAATGGCATGAACTCGGACGCTAGTACTATACTATTCCTTCATAGATCAAGAAAGCTTCATGCTTACATTAGTTCTGCACAATGAATGGCTCAACAATGATAGCCATATGATAAAAGAAAAAAAAATAGCACAAACATCATAAGAGGAACACCAAGACAGACACTGTTTTTCACTTGCAGATTTTGAGTGCAAAAGTGCAGATTTCATGACCGCTGTGACCGGCACAGGTAACATGTCCTTACCGACAGATCAAGCTCAGCTTCCGGATGTGATTCCACGCGTGCCATGGTAGCGAGTGGCTGCGAGACAGGCGCCATGGTATCCCGCTCGAGCGGCTCTGAGAGGAACTATCAGAGCGGCTGTGATTCTACGGTGGACGGCAGCGTTTGGACATGCTTCATGTGCTCGGCGGCGGCGGGGAACAGTGCGATGAAGACACAGTCGAAGCCAACGAGTCATACAGAACCAAGGGATAGGTACGCACTTCTGCCTGAAATGCTGAATAACGGAGGGTGTCTTTGTATATTTGTCAGAAGGACGTGAGCCTACTTAATCTTGTTCCTACAGTCCAGATCCAACGCCCCAAACTGATCTGGAGCATGGGAGCATATTATGAGCCGTATCACCAGATGTCCTCCCAACAGCTAACAACCGACCGACACACAGATGGACGGCCAGGATCACGTGTACGTTCAAATCGTACGGTGGGAAAGTCTGCTTAGATCCCAAGCTAAGCCATGGCGGCACCGGCAACCGCGGCTCGCAGGTGGTAGCTTAGAATCGAAGCGGACGACGCCATATATATACCGCGGCCCCTCTCCCTCATCCGTCAGACACGCGCCCTCGCATCGCCGCCGAAGCCCATCGCTCTCCCTCTTCCGATCCCCTCCTCCCGTTCCGTCGATTAGCGCCGCCCCGCCGACGCCAGCGCGGGCTCCTGCTCCGGAGGCTTCGGCCGCAATGGTGCGTGGATCTCCTCAACTTCTTCTCGTATCTGTTTCGAGGCTTTTGCTTCCCGACGAATTTCGAGGCGGTTGCTGCGTTTCCGCTGTTCTAGATTCTGCTCGTGGCTTGCGCCTCTTAGTTCTGGTTCTTCTGTGCCGATTGATGGGTTTCGATTTCCGGCTCTGAACGAATTGCGCGTGCAGGCTCTCCCCAACACCCCGCCCGTGGACTACCCCAGCTTCAAGCTCGTCCTCGTCGGCGACGGCGGCACCGGCAAGACGACGTTCGTGAAGAGGCACGTCACCGGGGAGTTCGAGAAGAAGTACGAACGTAAGTGAACCTGTTGACGATTCCTTTCTACCTCGGCTCGGTCGCATCTCGCATCTAATGTTTCTGCTGATGGATGATATGCCTTTGATGTTGCTGACTGTTATTGTTGATCTGCACGGTGTTTTGCAGCGACGATCGGCGTGGAGGTGCGGCCGCTGGACTTCCAGACGAGCCACGGCAAGATCAGGTTCTACTGCTGGGACACGGCCGGACAGGAGAAGTTCGGTGGCCTCCGTGACGGATACTAGTAAGATCCCTGAATCAACTAGCTAATCGCAATTGTATATGTTGAGTCCATGATTAGACGATGCTATCTGCATTCAATCATGGTTCAGATGTTTCAGACTTTCAGTAATCTTTTAGTCCCTGCAAAGTTGATGGGGCTTCCAAATTCCTGGCCTAGGAAACATCAATAATCTTGTTGGTTGTAGTGACATTGACAGCGATTACTACTCCAGGCTTAGTTTGTTGACATTACTAACATTATCTTATTCATCCGATACGGTATCCAATTGATCCCTTGCATTAGTTACGAAAAACAAGTAGGCTGATAGCCCAAGTTCTTCACTCATAGTATTGGACGATCTCTTACTGCACTCATGATTTTGCACACTAGTAACTTCAGATGTTTAAACAGATGGGCCATCAGCCATGTACATTTGGAGTTTGTCTGCTTTGGAGTTTGTCTGCCTGCTTCTTCTGAATTAATTGCGTGGCCTTCTTCATGAACACTTATCTTACTGATTACCGTAAGCATTAGGTACTGCTCTGCAGCAGCTTAGAGATTTTGACTACATTACATGCAGCAACTACAGGGGTTTGACTATAGGGTCTGTTGTTATGAGTTTGTGATTTCCAGCAAATCAAATAAGATGGAATGGTCATCAACCACAACGGTTCATATCTTGTGCTGTCGTTCCAAAAATAAAAAAACTTGTGCTGCTACCTTTTTTTGCCTGTGCGCACTGACAGAGTGGATTCTTACCTTTTTTTCCTACTGTTTTCCAGCATCCATGGCCAGTGCGCAATCATCATGTTCGATGTCACCTCCCGGCTAACCTACAAGAACGTTTCCACATGGCACAGAGACATCTGCAGGTAGAGTATGCTCACCCAGAATATCTTCAGTCCCCGCCTAGCTCATATTTCATCATTTGTCCTGAACCAATCTGACACATCTCTTGAATTATCCTTTGTTACAATCAGGGTGTGCGAGAACATCCCGATTGTCCTGTGTGGCAACAAGGTGGACGTGAAGAACCGGCAGGTGAAGGCCAAGATGGTGACCTTCCACAGGAAGAAGAACCTCCAGTACTACGAGATCTCTGCCAAGAGCAACTACAACTTCGAGAAGCCTTTCCTCTACCTTGCAAGGAAGCTCTCAGGGTAACTAATTTCTGCTGCATCGCACCACCTATACCACAACTGTTTCAATGCTACACAGATTCTCCTTGGAAAAAAGAAGTTATATGCTGATTCTGAACAATCAACAATTAATATGATATATGGCTGCGATTACAGGGACATGACCCTCCGGTTCGTCGAGGAGACGGCCCTCCTCCCCGCAGATGTAACCGTCGACCTCGCAGCACAGCAACAGTGAGTGAACGATGCACTACTCTGAAGGCTATGAGTTCTACTTCATCTGCTGAAACTGCATGCTTGTGATGTTGTGTTGATCTCTTATGCTGGAAAACTCTTTTGTATACAGGATTGAGGCAGAGATAGCAGCTGCGGCGGCAATGCCACTCCCGGATGACGATGATGAGAACATCATGGACTGAGCTGATCAATCGGAGGCTGTACCTAGTTTAGTAGCAGCATATATAGCTTAAAACTCTTATAAGAAGTGAGACTTTTGTATCCGTATCAGACATTCAGTAGGATCTGATGACGATGGTTTGTGTGATAGTTCCATGTTTTTCTCAGTGGTAGTTGATCTCAGATTTCTTTGTCTGAGTGCTTGTCAAAACCAAAGGAATACGAAGGTTAACCGGTTTCTTTACCATTCTGGAGTGTGTTCATTAGAAAAACCTAAAACAAAAAATCCACTTTTTTGCTTTTCCTCAGTGAGGCACACCCAAAGCTCGAAAGCTTTGCTTCTGGACGTTTAGTTGCATTGCATTTTAGTTCAAAGTTTGTGGATAAGTTCTTCAGAGCTTGAGGGGAAAAAAGTTTACTTCAGAGATGCTGAAAAATGTTTTCTTTGTTAATTCGAGGTTTCTGAATGTTGCACGGTGTTTCGGCATGCTACACATTTGTATGGCGTTTGTTGTGTACCCTGAACAACATGCTGCAGACTAGGTAGGATTTTATCTTTTGCATACGCAAGTTTTATGTTGCGGGTGTAGTGGCACATTTTCAACATTTTTGTTGCAACGAATGTTTCGTTATAGGATTTAATTTGTTGCAACATTTTCTGGGGGTTTCCACTGCTTCCTTTCCAACTGAACAATCGAGTGTGTCACACGAGGCATGCATTTGGATTGTGCACAATGGAAAAAAAAATTGTTTGCAGTGTTTCAATTTTTGCTGAATTCCTTTCCGCGCGGACTCGGCAAAAAGGGTCATTGATGAGTGCCACATGAAAAACACTCCAAACAGACAGAACTCGGCAACCTACAACCTTTGCCGGAAACCCAATGAAAATTACTCGGCAAAGTCAGCATGACACTTGGTAAAGATGGTGTACTCGGCAAAGCGTGTGACTCTATGACGGAGGGGCTATGTTTGCCGTGTGTCACCTAAGACACTCGGCAAATATATGTAAAAGTGTTTGATGAGTGCCGTAGAGCAAACTCCAGGTGTTCCTTGTCACGTGTTGCCATGCCTTTGCGAAACTTGGCAAACCTGTAACGCTTTTCTAAAGTTGCTTTTGCACATATCACAAGTCATTGCTAAACATATATCATGAATTCACAAGCAGAAACACAAGTTCGAAGCACACGATAACAAGTACAGCTACACAATGTTTTGCAATTCACAACCACAAGTATGACCACAAACATAGGCATCCACTGACACAACCTCTTGGCGTAGAAGATCAAGTTCGTGGACTCCTCTAGGAGTGTGGAGGAGGAGTATGGGTAGACAATAAAGTAGAGACAGACAAAAAGCATCTGCAGATTATTTTTGTTAGCATTGTTGCATATTATAGCAAATAACTCGTTACATTAATATTGTTGGCTATTATGAGACATCTTGGAAGTGGAGGATGTGAAGATTGCAACATTGCAAAGATAGTAGTGGCCATTCTTCTTCCCTTCCCATGCCTTCATGACCGCCAATGGAATGTGCTCTCACAAAACGATGAAGTGTATACCTCAACCCTTTTCTTGGGCTAGTTGATGCAGTACGCCTCCAACTCATGGACTTAGGTATCAGGATGTTGTCTCTCCTGCAATGAAAAGCATCCATGTTCAAGAATTCGTCTGATTAACTAGTTAATTTGTCGATTAAACCCTACTCATAGGTTCATCGAGTAGCCGATAAATTGATAAATTATTCGATTATTTGATTAACTTGCTGATTAGCCTATTAATACCCTACTCGCTAGCCAACCGAGCACCTACTAGTTAACGATTTCCTCAACAATGCAAGCATTATGATTAATAAACATAGCTAAACCTAGAGACTAACTTGGCTATGGTATTGCACATACCACTTTTTGCCGAAGAGCTGATAGGTTGACACTGCCCTTATGGTGTGACATGCACTTCCATCATTAGCTGATCAGCCATTTTCATCAGGCATGCCTCCCGCCATGCAGGATCAGACCATATATCCATCATCTACACCCAGAACTATGGTGGGCACCATTGTGAAATCACAAACATATACAAAATACATCATACAAAGAAGAAAAAATAATCGAGTGGTAGTCATATAAGTAGTAATGAGCAGGGATGCGAGTTACCAACAAGTACTGGTCCTGCTCCAAAATAATGTCAAATGTTGAGCATTTGTTCGCACATAGTTTTAATACACACATTGAACATATATCAAATGCTTATTGAACATTTCTAAATAGACCGTAAATATATTTTGAAACATGTTCAACACTTTTAAAAAATGTCATGATTATTTTCCAAAATATGAGAACATTTTTATCATGAACATTTTTTTAAACTGGCACAAATATCACTATATATTTTATGAATATTTCAAAATTTTCACGAACATATTTTGAAATGTCAGGAGCATACTTTACAACGATTGAACATTTTGTTACATTTCATGAATATTTGTAAAATTTTCATTAAAAATTAAACTGTGATTCATTTTAACTATCATCGAAATTTTTAAAAATACTTCCTTCGATCCATAATAAGTGTCGTAGTTTTGAACTAAGGTTAATAGGATCTGAGGGACTAGTATTTTACATTTCTTGAATATTTTCGTCATCCGTCGTGAACATTTTTTTAAACTAAGTAAAATATGTTTTACTGTGCATGCACGCACATGTTGAATATAGATTGTAAAAAGAAGGAGGAATTGCGCCTGACTCAATGTGCCTTGCAACGTCTGAAAATACAGTGTGTGCGCCTCACTCAATGTGCCTTGCACAGTCT
>LR738715.1:638871305-638916280 GCA_902687465.1 Secale cereale
CCAGGGGGCTCGTCTTGGCCGAGGGGCCAAGGCGGCGGCGTCGGCGGCAGCTCGGACTCCGGCGGGAGTCCGGCTCGGCCACGAGTGGAAGCGGCGGCGCAACGGGCCGGCTGGGCCTTCGGCCCAGTTCGGTCCGATTTTTTTTATAAAACGGTCCTGATGCAGAAAAACAACAAAATAAAATACTAAACGGAGACGAAAAATTCCGAAATAAATTTTCACGGTCCTCTAATAATAATTAGGACAAAGTGAACATGTTTCCCGGACCTTCATGCAATTTTGAAAAACGTGCATTTTTCCTATGCAAATAAAATTGCAAATAAATCCAAATAAAATACCAAAGTGATTTTAATAATTTTTCCTCCAATATTTCTTTTATTTTGGAGAAGTCATATTATCTCCGCTCATATATTTTATTAAGAAATATTTTTCGGGGAGAAAAATAATTAAAACCAAAGTGATCCCCGTACCGGTATTTGAGAAAACTCAAATACGAAAACGGTAAAATCCCCAACTGTCTCCGTGGGTCCTTGAGTTGCTTAGAATTTCGAGGATTGCAACACCAAAAATGCAATAAAAATATGGTATGCCATATGATCTATGTACAACATTTCAAATTGAAAATTTGGAATGTTACATTGTGACTTTATTTAGAAACACAAGAACCATTATAGATACAATTATTTGGCTCAAATGTTCAAGAAACTACAAACAAATTTTGTAAAATTAAGAATTGCAATGAAAACTTTTAGAAATAGCTTCTCCTGTTGGAAATATGTCCTAGAGGCAATAATAAATTGGCTATTACCATATTTCCTTATTCATGATACATGTTTATTATTCATGCTAGTATTGTATTGACCGGAAACTTAAATACATGTGTGAATACATAAACTAATACTATGTCCCTAGTGAGCCTCTACTAGACTAGCTCGTTGATCAAAGATGCTTAAGGTTTCCTAACCATAGACATGAGTTGTCATTTGATAATGGGATAACATCATGAGGAGACGGATGTGATGGACAAGACCCAACTGTAAGCTTAGCATCAGATCATTTAGTTATTTGCTACAACTTTCTTCATGTCAAGTATCAGTTCCTTAGACAATGAGATCATGTCACTCCCTGATATCGGAGGAATGCCTTGTGTGCTATCAAACCTCACTTCGTAACAGGGTGATCATAAAGGTGCTCTGCATGTATTTTCGAAGGTGTCTGTTGATTTGCATGGATCGAGACTGGGATTTGTCACCCCATAGGACAGCGAGATATCTCTAGGCCCTCTCGGTAATGCAACATCAAAAAGAGCTTGCAAGCAATGTGCCTAATGAGTTATTCATGAGATCTTGTATGACAGAATGAGTAAAGAGACTTGCCGGAAACGAGATTGAACTAGGTATGGAGATATCGACGACCGAATATCGGGCAAGTAACATATTGCCGGACACAGGGAATTGCATACGGGATTAACCGAATCCTTGACATTGTGGTTCAACCGATAAAAGATCTTCGTGGAATATGTAGGAACCAATATGGGCATCCAGATTCCGCTATTGGTTATTGACCGGAGAGGTGTATCGATCATGACTACATGATTCCCGAAAACGTAGGGTCGCACGCTTAACGTTCGATGACGCTTGAGTAGTATTGGGATATTTGATGATTGGTAACCGAATGTTGTTCGTAGTTCTAGATGAGATACCGGACATCACAAGGAGTCTCGGAAGGGCCGAGAGGTAAAGATTTATGTATGGGAAGTCATATTTTGGGTTCCAAAAGAAGGTGTAGTTTTTTCGGTATTCTATTGGGAAGCTTCCAGAAGGTTCCGATGGATTTTGGAGGTGTTTGTAAGTCGATAAGTGGGCACACCACGTCCCAAGGGCTGGCATGGGCTGAGGGGAGACACCCTTGACTTATTGGGCACCAAGTCCTCAAAAGCCCATGTGGCTAGGGAAGGGGAAAACGGGAGTCCTAGTAGGAATAGGATTGGACTTGGAGCCCAACTCCTCTCCCCCTTTGGACCCAACTCTTATTAGGAGTAGGGCTGGCCTCCCAGCCCTCCCATGCATATAAATACAGGGGAGGGGCGTAGTAAGGCCCCAAACACATTGGCCTTGGCTGCTACCCTGTCACTCCCTCCCGACATAGTTCTCGTCCACGGTTTTTCGCTTAGCGAAGCCCTGCCGGTATTCTGACTCCACCAACACCATCACCACCACCCCATCATGCTGGTTGTGATCCCATCTACTTCTCTACCTTATTTTGCTGGATCAAGGAGAAGGAGACTTCATCGAGTCGCATGTGTGCTAAACTCGGAGGTGCCATCCGTTTGACACTAGATCGGTTGGCTCGTGATCGGATCGCGAAGAGTATGACTACATCAACCGCATTATATACGCTTCCGCTTTCGGTCTATGAGGGTACGTATACACACTCTCACCTCTCGTTTCTATGCTTCTCTAGATAGATCTTGGGTGTTCGTAGGAATTTTTTTGATTTTCATGCTCTGTTCCCCAGTAGTGGCATCATGAGCTAGGTTTATGCGTAGATGTATATGCACGAGTAGAACACAAAGAGTTGTGGGCGTTGATGCTCAAATTTCTTACCTATCTTGTCTTATTTTGATTTGGCGGTATTGTGGGATGAAGCGGCCCGGACCAACCTTAGTTGTCCATGCACAAGAGACCCATTCCACCGACGGACACGCGACTTGTTTTTCATAAGGTGGCTAGCGGGTGCATGTCTCTCCTACTTTAGTTGAATCTGTTAGAGTTATAATATAGGTCATGTACCCCTTTGTATTTATCCCGTTGTATAAGGGGTTTCCTGCATATGTTCCACACCTGTACATGTATATATATCTGATGGGGAACGTAGTATTTTCAAAATTTTCCTACGATCACGCAAGATCTATCTACTAGATGCATAGCAACGAGGGAAGAGTGTGTCTACGTACCCTCGTAGACCAGGAGCGGAAGCGTCAAGTGACGCGGTTGATGTAGTCGAACTTCTTCGCGATCCAACCGATCAAGCACCGAACGTATGTCACCTCCACGTTTAGCACACGTTCAGCTTGATGACGTCCCACGAGCTCTTGATCCAGTTGAGCTTCACAGGAGAGTTTCGTCAGCACGACGGCGTGGTGACGGATATGATGTATCTACCGGCACAGGGCTTCGCCTAAGCACTGCAACGGTATAATCGAGGTGTGTTTCTGTGGAGGGGGGCACCGCACACGGTTGGGAGAGATCAACTGGTAAACTTGTGTGTCCTAGGGTGCCCCCTGCCCCCGTATATAAAGGAGCAAGGGGAGGGGCCGGCCAGCCCTTCTATGGCGCGCCAGGGAGGCAATCCTACCAGGAATAGGATTGCAATCCTATTCCTAGTAGGAGTCCACCAAGAAGGAAGAGAGGGAAAGGAAGGAGAAGGAGAGGTGGCGCCCCCCAATCCTAGTCCAACTAGGATTCCCTGGTGGGGCGCTGGCCAGCCTCTATGGGCTGCCTCTCTTCTTTCCTCAAGGCCCACTATGGACCATCCCCCCTCGTGGGGGGTTTCGGTAACCCCCTCCGGCCATCCGGTTAAATCCGAAACTTTTTCGGAACACTTCCGGTGTCCGAATATAGTCGTCCAATATATCAATCTTTATGTCTCGGACAATTCGAGACACCTCATCATGTCCGTGATCTCATCCGGGACTCCGAACTTCCTTCGGTACATCAAAACTCATAAACTCATAATACCGATCGTCATCAAACGTTAAGCGTGCGGACCCTACGGGTTCGAGAACTATGTAGACATGACCGAGACTCATCTTCGGTCAATAACCAATAGCGGAACCTGGATGCTCATATTGGTTCCTACATATTCTACGAAGATCTATATCGGTCAAATCGCATAACAACATACGTTGTTCCTTTTGTCATCGGTATGTTACTTGCCCGAGATCCGATCGTCGGTATCTCTATACCTAGTTCAATCTCGTTACCGGCAAGTCTCTTTACTCGTTCCATAATACATCATCTCGTGACTAACTCATTAGTCATTTGCTTGCAAGGCTTATTATGATGTGCATTACCGAGAGGGCCCAGAGATACCTCTCCGACACTCGGAGTGACAAATCCTAGTCTTGATCTATGCCAACACCATGAATACTTTCGGAGACACCTGTAGAGCATCTTTATGATCACCCAGTTACGTTGTGACGTTTGATAGCACACAAGGTGTTCCTATTTTATTCGGGAGTTGCATAATCTCATAGTCATAGGAACATGTATAAGTCATGAAGAAAGCAATAGCAGTAAAACTAAACGATCATAGTGCTAAGCTAACGGATGGGTCTAGTCCATCACACCATTCTCCTAATGATGTGATCCCGTTGATCAAATGACAACTCATGTCTATGGCTAGGAAACATAGCCATCTTCGATCAATGAGCTAGTCTAGTAGAGGCATACTAGGGACCTACTGTTTTGTCTATGTATTCACACATGTACTAAGTTTCCGGTTAATACAATTCTAGCATGAATAATAAACATTTATCACGATATAAGGAAATAAATAATAACTTTATTATTGCCTCTAGGGCATATTTCCTTCAGTCTCCCACTTGCACTAGAGTCAATAATCTAGATCACATCACCATGTGATTAATACCATTAGTTCACATCACCATGTGACTAACACCCATTGTTCTCATCGCCATGTGACCAATACCCAAAGGGTTTACTAGAGTCAACAATCTAGTTCACATCGCCATGTGATTAACACCCAAAGAGTACTAAGGTGTGATCATGTTTTGCTTCGTGAGAAAAGTTTAGTCAGCGGGTCTGTTACATTCAGATCCGTATGTATTTTGCAAATTTCTATGTCTACAATGCTCTGCATGGAGCTACTCTAGCTAATTGCTCCCACTTTTAATATGCATCCAGATTGATACTTAGAGTCATCTGGATTAGTGTCAAAGCTTGCATCGGCGTAACCCTTTACGACGAACTCTTTATCACCTCCATAATCGAGAAACATTTCCTTAGTCATCCAGTCACTAAGGATAATTTTGACCGTTGTCCAGTGATCTACTCCTGGATCACTTTTGTACCTCCTTGCCAAACTCATGGTAAGGTACACAACAGGTTTGGTACACAGCATGGCATACTTTATAGAGAATGACTTTCATTCTTTCTCTATCTTCTGACGAGGTCGGGCTTTGAGTCTTACTCAACTTCATACCTTACAACTCAGGCAAGAACTCCTTCTCTGACTGATCCTATTTTGAACTACTTCAAAAAATTGTCAAGGTATGTACTCATTGAAAAAACTTATCAAGCGTCTCGATCTATCTCTATAGATCTTGAGGCTCAATATGTAAGCAGCTTTACCGAGGTTTTTCTTTGAAAAAACTCCTTTCAAACACTCCTTTATGCTTTCTAGAAAATTCTACATCATTTCCGATCGACAATATGTCATTTACATATACTTATCAGAAAGGCTGTAGTGCTCCCACTCACTTTCTTGTAAATACAGGCTTCACCGCAAGTCTGTATAAAACTATGTGCTTTGATCAACTTATCAAAGCGTATATTCCAACTCTGAGATGCTTGCACCAGTCCATAGATGGATCGCTGGAGCTTGTACACTTTGTTAGCACCTTTAGGATCGACAAAACCTTCTGGTTGCATCATATGCAACTCTTCTTTAAGATATTCATTCAGGAATGCAGTTTTGACATCCATTTGCCAGATTTCATAAAATGCGACAATTGCTAACATGATTCGGACAGACTTAAGCATCGCTACGGGTGAGAAAATCTCATTGTAGTCAACTCCTTGAACTTGTCGAAAACCTTTCGCAACAAGTCGAGCTTTGTAAACAGTAACATTACCGTCAGCGTCGGTCTTCCTCTTGAAGATCCATTTATTTTTATGGCTTGCCGATCATCGGGCAAGTCAACCAAAGTCCACACTTTGTTCTCATACATGGATCCCATCTCAGATTTCATGGCCTCAAGCCATTTTGCGGAATCTGGGCTCATCATCGCTTCCTCATAGTTCGTAGGTTCATCATGGTCTAGTAACATGACTTCCAGAACTGGGTTGCCGTACCACTCTGGTGCGGAACGTACTCTGGTTGATCTACGACGTTCAACAGAAACTTGATCTGAAGTTTCATGATCATCATCATTAGATTCCTCACTAATTGGTGTAGGAATCACTAGAACTAGTTTCTGTGATGTTCCACTTTCCAATTCGGGAGAAGGTACAATTACCTCATCAAGTTCTACTTTCCTCCCACTCACTTCTTTCGAGAGAAACTCCTTCTCTAGAAAGGATTCACTCTTAGCAACAAAGACCCTTGCCTTCGGATCTGTGATAGAAGGTGTACCCAACAGTTTATTTTGGGTATCCTATGAAGATTTACTTCTCCGATTTTGGTTCGAGCTTATCATGTTGAAACTTTTTCACATAAGCATCGCAGTCCCAAACTTAAAGAAATGACAGCTTAGGTTTCTCGTCAAACCACAGTTCATACGGTGTCATCTCCACGGATTTAGATGGTGCCCTATTTAACGTGAATGTAGCTGTCTCTAATGCATAAACCCAAAAGTGATAGTGGTAGATCGGTAAGAGACATCATCGATCGCACCATACCCAATAAAGTACGATTACGACGTTCGGACACACCATTACGCTGTGGTGTTCCGGGTGGCGTGAGTTGTGAAACTATTCCACATTGTTTCAAATGAAGACCAAACTCGTAACTCAAATATTCTCCTCCACGATCAGATCGTAGAAACTTTATTTTCTTGTTACGATGATTCTCTACTTCACTCCGAAATTCTTTGAACCTTTCAAATGTTTCAGACTTGTGCTTCATTAAGTAGATATACCCATATCTGCTCAAATCATCAGTGAAGGTCAGAAAATAACGATACCCGCCGCGAGCTTCAACACTCATTGGTCTGCATACATCAACATGTATGATTTCCAACAAATCTGTTGCTCGCTCCACAGTTCCGGAGAACGGAGTTTTTTTTGTCATCTTGCCTATGAGGCATGGTTCGCAAGCATCAAGTGATTCATAATCTAGTGATTCCAAAAGTCCATCACTATGGAGTTTCTTCATGCGCTTTACACCAATATGACCTAAACGGCAGTGCCACAAATAAGTTGCACTATCATTATTAACCTTGCATCTTTTGGCTTCAATATTATGAATATGTGTATCACTACGATCGAGATCCAACAAACTTTTTTCATTGGGTGTATGACCATGGAAGGCTTTATTCATGTAAACAGAATAACAATTATTCTATGACTTTAAATGAATAACCGTTTTGCAACAAACATGATCAAATCATATTCATGCTCAACACAAATGCCAAATAACATTTATTTAGGTTTTACACTAATCCCGAAAGTATAGGGAGTGTGCGATGATGATCATATCAATCTTGGAACCACTTCCAACACACATCGTCACTTCACCTTTAACTAGTCTCTGTTCATTCTGCAATTCTCGTTTCGAGTTACTAATTTTAGCAACTGAACCGGTATCAAATACCCCGAGGTTGCTATGAACACTAGTAAAGTACACATCAATAATTTGTGTATCAAAATATACCTTTGTTCACTTTGCCATCCTTCTTATCCGCCAAGTATCTAGGGCAGTTCCACTTCCAATGACCATTTCCTTTGCAGTATAAGCACTTAGTTTCAGGCTTGAGTTTAGCTTTGGGTTTCTTCATGGGAGTGACAACTTGCTTGTCATTCTTCTTGAAGTTCCCCTTCTATCCCTTTTGTCCTTTACTTGAAACAAGTGGTCTTGTTAACCATCAACACTTGATGCTCTTTCTTGATTTCTACCTTCGCCGATTTCAGCATCGCGAAGAGCTCGGGAATTACTTTCGTCATCCCCTGCATATTATAGTTTATCACGAAGTTCTACAAACTTGGTGATAGTGACTAGAGAACTTTGTAAATTACTATCTTATCTGGAAGATTAACTCCCACTTGATTCAAGCAATTGTAGTACCCAGACAATCTGAGCACATGCTCACTGGTTGAGCTATTCTCCTCCATCTTGTAGGCAAAGTACTGTCAGAGGTTTCATACCTCACGACACGGGCATGAGTATGAAATACTAATTTCAACTCTTGGAACATCTTATATGCTCCGTGGCGTTCAAAACATTTTTGAAGTCCCGGTTCTAAGCCGTAAAGCATGGTGCACTTAAACTATCAAGTAGTCATCATACCGAGCTTTTGTCAAAACGTTCATAATGTGTGCATCTGCTCCTGCAATAGGTCTGTCACCTAGCGGTGCATCAAGGACATAATTCTTCTGTGCAACAATGAGGATAATCCTCAGATCACGGAACAATTCCGCATCATTGCTACTAACATCTTTCAACTTAGTTTTCTCTAGGAACATATAAAAAAACGTGGAGCAACATCGCGAGCTATTGATCTACAACATAGATATGCTAATACTACCAGGACTAAGTTCATGATAAATTAAAGTTCAATTTAATCATATTACTTAAGAACTCCCACTTAGATAGACATCCCTCTAGTCATCTAAATGATCACGTGATCCAAATCAACTAAACCATGTCCGATCATCACGTGAGATGGAGTAGTTTCAATGGTGAACATCTTATGTTGATCATATCTACTATATGATTCACGCTCGACCTTTCGGTCTCCAGTGTTCCGAGGCCATATCTGCATATGCTAGGCTCGTCAAGTTTAACCCGAGTATTCTGCGTGTGCAAAACTAGCTTACACCCATTGTATTTGAACGTAGAGCTTATCACACCCGATCATCACGTGGTGTCTCGGCACAACGAATTTTCGCAACGGTGCATACTCAGGGAGAACACTTATACCTTGAAATTTTGTAAGGGATCATCTTATAATGCTACCGTCGTACTAAGCAAAATAAGAAGCATAATAAGATAAACATCACATGCAATCAAAATATGTGACATGATATGGCCATCATCATCTTGTGCTTTTGATCTCCATCTCCAAAGCACCGTCATGATCACCTTCGTCACCGGCTCGACAGCTTGATCTCCATCGTAGCATCGTTGTCGTCTCGCCAACTATTGCTTCTACGACTATCGCTACCGCTTAGTGATAAAGTAAAGCAATTACATGGCGATTGCATTTCATACAATAAAGCGACAACCATATGGCTCCTGCCAGTTGCCGATAACTTTACAAAACATGATCATCTCATACAAAACCGTATATCTCATCATGTCTTGACCATATCACATCACAACATGCCCTGCAAAAACAAGTTAGACGTCCTCTACTTTGTTGTTGCAAGTTTTACGTGGCTGCTACGTGCTTAGCAAGAACCGTTCTTACCTACGCATACAAAAACCACAACGATGTTTCGTCAAGTATGTGCTGTTTTAACCTTCACAAGGACCAGGCGTAGCCACACTTGATTCAGCTAAAGTGAGAGAGACAGACACCCGCCAGTCACCTTTAAGCAACGAGTTCTCATAACGGTGAAACTAGTCTCACGTAAGCGTACGCGTAATGTCGGTCCGGGCCGCTTCATCTCACAATACCGTCGAAGCAAAGTATGACATGCTGGTAAGCAGTATGACTAGTATCGCCCACAACTCATTGTGTTCTACTCGTGCATATCTTCTACGCATAGACCTGGCTCATGATGCCACTGATGGGGAACGTAGTATTTTCAAAATTTTCCTACGATCACACAAGATCTATCTACTAGATTCATAGCAACGAGGGAAGAGTGTGTCTACGTACCCTCGTAGACCGGGAGCGGAAGCGTCAAGTGACGCGGTCGATGTAGTCGAACTTCTTCGCGATCCAACCGATCAAGCACCGAACGTACGCCACCTCCGCGTTCAGCACACGTTCAGCTTGATAACGTCCCACGAGCTCTTGATCCAGTTGAGCTTCATGGGAGAGTTTTGTCAGCAAGACGTCATGGTGACGGATATGATGTATCTACCGGCGCAGGGCTTCACCTAAGCACTGCAACGGTATAATCGAGATGTGTTTCTGTGGAGGGGGCACCGCACACGGTTGGGAGAGATCAACTGATCAACTTGTGTTTCCTAGGGTGCCCCCTGCCCCCGTATATAAAGGAGCAAGGGGAGGGGCCGGCCAGCCCTTCTATGGCGCGCTAGGGAGGCAATCCTACTAGGAATAGGATTGCAATCCAATTCCTAGTAGGAGTCCACCAAGAAGGAAGAGAGGGAAAGGAAGGAGAAGGAGAGGAGGCGCCCCCCAATCCTAGTCCAACTAGGATTCCCTGGTGGGGCGCCGGCCAGCCTCTATGGACTGCCTCTCTTCTTTCCTCAAGGCCCACTATGGACCATCTCCCCTCGTGGGGGGTTCCGGTAACCCCCTCCGGCAATCCAGTTAAATCTGAAACTTTTCCGGAACACTTCCGGTGTCCGAATATAGTCGTCCAATATATCAATCTTTATGTCTCGGACATTCCGAGACACCTCATCATGTCCGTGAAATCATCCGGGACTCCGAACTTCCTTCGGTACATCAAAACTCATAAACTCATAATACCGATCGTCATCAAACGTTAAGCGTGCGGACCCTACGGGTTCGAGAACTATGTAGACATGATCGAGACTCATCTTCGGTCAATAACCAATAGCGGAACCTGTATGCTCATATTGGTTCCTACATATTCTACGAACATCTTTATCGGTCAAGCCGCATAACAACATACGTTGTTCCTTTTGTCATCGGTATGTTACTTGCCCGAGATTCGATCGTCGGTATCTCTATACCTAGTTCAATCTCGTTACCGGCAAGTCTCTTTACTTGTTCCGTAATACATCATCTCGTGACTAACTCATTAGTCATTTGCTTGCAAGGCTTATTATGATGTGCATTACCGAGAGGGCCCAGAGATACCTCTCCGACACTCGGAGTAACAAATCCTAGTCTTGATCTATGCCAACACCACGAATACTTTCGGAGACACCTGTAGAGCATCTTTATGATCACCCAGTTACGTTGTGACGTTTGATAGCACACAAGGTGTTCTTACGATATTCGGGAGTTGCATAATCTCATAGTCATAGGAACATGTATAAGTCATGAAGAAAGCAATAGAAGTAAAACTAAACGATCATAGTGCTAAGCTAACAGATGGGTCTAGTCCATCACATCATTCTCCTAATGATGTGATCCCGTTGATCAAATGACAACTCATGTCTATGGCTAGGAAACATAGCCATCTTCGATCAATGAGCTAGTCTAGTAGAGGCATACTAGGGACCTACTGTTTTGTCTATGTATTCACACATGTACTAAGTTTTCGGTTAATACAATTCTAGCATGAATAATAAACATTTATCACGATATAAGGAAATAAATAATAACTTTATTATTGCCTCTAGGGCATATTTCCTTCTATATCGGCCTATGGCCTCATGGGAATACAA
The DNA here is from genome assembly GCA_902687465.1 of Secale cereale. NCBI lineage: Eukaryota > Viridiplantae > Streptophyta > Magnoliopsida > Poales > Poaceae > Secale > Secale cereale. The sequence goes on from LR738715.1 coordinate 638,882,763, forward strand.
GTTGCCTATTCCTAACATGGTATTAGAGCTAGGTTAATTTTTTGCACGCTGCAACTCGTGCGTTCGATCCCTTCTCCCACCGCTCCCGCTCGATCGAAGCAGGGGGCTCGATCTCCTCTCCTCTCCTCTCCTCTCCCGATCTCCTCTCTCGATCGAAGTAGCAGGGGCCTCGATCTCCTCTCCTCTCCTGATTGATCTCCTCTCCCGATCGAAGCAGGTGGCTTCGTTCAGTGCTCCAAGTCTTCGGCTTCGTTCAGCGCTCCAAATCTTCGGCGAGATCTACCGCTCCCGCACCGCCGCCTCTGCCTGATCGGCTCAGCAGGCCCGATCGGCTCAGCAAGCCTGATTTTGGATTCCTAAAAAAATGTCTGTTGCATCGGGCTATGTTGATGTCCCTCGCTGTCCGGTGATCTTTGATGGTACTAACTACACCGAGTTTACTGGCTTCATGCGCATTCACATGCGTGGCATCCGTCTTTGGGGTGTTATTTCTGGCGAGGTCTGCTGTCCGCCACGTCCGGTTCCTCCGGTTGCCCCTACTCCGCCGACACCAATGGTTCTTCCTACGGATGCTAATCAGGCCGCCAAGGATGCGGCTAAGCTTGATGATGCGGCTGCTGATCGTGCTTATGATGAGAGGGTTTTGGCCTATGAGGAGGCTCTTCAGACGTATCATGGTGCTCTGTCTGTTTACACCCAGTGGCTTGATGATGATGCTCATGCTGCAGCTGTTCTCACTGCTAGTGTTCTGCCTCAGTTTGCTTCTGAGTTTCTGGGTCTTCCTATTGTCTTTGAGATGTGGACCCGTCTTCGTCAGCGCTATGAGCCCTCTGGTGATGCCCTATACCTTTCTGTGGTCCGTCAGGAGCATGCTCTTTAGCAGGGTGACTCTACTGTTGATGAATTCTATGCACAGAGTTCTGCTATCTGGCGCCAGCTTGATTCTCTCCGCATTGCTGGTTGTCGTACTTGTCCCTGTTGGCAGGCTGTCCAGGCCAATTTGGAGTTTCATCGCGTCTACGAGTTCCTGTCTTGGCTTCGTAAGGAGTTTGGGCCCCGGAGTGCTCAGTTGTTTGCTTGTGGCCGTATTTCTCTCATGGAGGCTCTTTCTGAGATTCGTGCTGAGGAGACTCGCTTACGTGGTGCTGGTTTGCTGTAGGTTTCCTCTGTGCTCGCTACTCGGTCTTCTTCCACGCCACCTGCTGCATCGACCCCTTCTCGCTCGAGTGCTCCGCCACTCTTGCCCACTCCTTCCGGAGGCTCAGGTCGGTCCCGTCCACATTGTGACTACTGCAACAATGATGGTCATATTGAGTCCCAGTGCTACACAAAGAGGAAACACCTGCGCAAGGCGCGATCATCATCTTCAGGGACTTCGTCATCTACCTCGACAGCTTCAGCCATTGCTTTGACTGAGCAGGATATTCTGAGACTTAAGCGTCTGCTTGCGGCTTCAGGTTCTTCCTCGACGGGTACTGCTGGTTCTGTGACTGATGCTTCCCGCCCTGAGCAACCGCCCTCTACACAGTCAGGTACATCCCCATGGGTTCTGGATTCTGGAGCTTCTTTTCTTATGTCTTCTCATTCTTCCACTTTGTCCTCTCTTCGATTGCTGGATTCTCCAGTTCATGTCTTCACCGCTGATGGTACTCCACTTTCTGATACTGGTAGAGGCAATATTTCCACTCCTTATTCTGTTCCTGACGTTGCTCATGTTCCTCGACTTACCATGAATCTGTTTTCTGCTGGTCAACTTACTGAGTCTGGTTGTCGCGTCATCCTTGACGCCGACTCTTGTTCTGTCCAGGACCGTCGCACGCACAGTCTGGTTGGGGCTGGCCCTCGCCGCTGTGATTCTCAGGGTCTTTGGGAGTTGGACTGGCTTCATGTTCCTTCCGCTGCCGCCACCATCGCCAGTTCTTTCGCTTCTGTCGCCTCCGTTACTGGTTCCTTCCAGCAGTGGCATCATCGACTTGGTCATCTGTGTGGTTCTCAGTTGTCGTCTTTAGTTCATCGAGGTCTTCTGGGGTCTGTCTCAGGAGATGTCTCTTTAGAGTGTCAGGGTTGTCGTCTTGGGAAGCAGATTCAGTTACCATATTCACATAGTGAGTAAGTGTCTAAGCGTCCTTTCGATTTAGTTCATTCTGATGTATGGGGTCCGGCTCCATTCGCTTCGAAAGGTGGTCACAAATACTATATTATTTTCATAGATGATTTCTCTCGTTACACATGGCTTTATTTCATGACTTCTCGTAGTGAGGTGTTGTCTATTTATAAGCATTTTGCTGCCATGGTTCATACTCAGTTCTCTTCACCCATTCGTGTTTTTCGTGCTGACTCCGCTGGCGAGTATATCTTTAAGATGTTGTGTGGTGTTCTTGCCGAGCAAGGAACTCTCTCTCAATTCTCTTGTCTTGGTGCTCATGCTCAGAATGGTGTGGCTGAGCGAAAGCATCGACATCTTCTTGAGACGGCTCATGCATTGATGATTGCTGCCTCTCTCCCGCCTCATTTTTGGGCTAAGGCCGTCTCCACCTCCACCTATCTTATCAATATACAGCCTTCCGCTGCTCTACAGGGTGGTGTTCCTTTCGAGCGATTTTTTGATCGTTCTCCCGATTATTCGATGCTTCGCTTGTTTGGTTGTGTTTGATATGTTCTTCTTGCCCCCCGCGAATGCACCAAACTGACCGCTCAGTCTGTTGAGTGTGTCTTCTTAGGCTACAGTGATGAGCATAAGGGCTATCATTGTTGGGATCCTATCGGTCGTCGGATGCGTATCTCTCGAGACGTGACTTTTAATGAGTCTCGTCCCTTCTACCCACGCCCATCTTCCTCGACCTTTTCAGTGCAGGATATCTCTTTCCTCACTTTTCCTGACTCACCTATCACCCCCGTCGAGCCTATGCCTATTCGTTCCACTCCCTCTGCTTCTCCACCTCTAGTTGATTTGCAGCCACCATCCTCCCTGGTCTCCTTGCCTAGCCTGTCACCGGATTCTACACCTTCATCCCCGATTCTACTTTGGCGATTCCTCCTTCTATTGTTCCATCTTTTCCTCAGCATTACACTCGTCGTTCACGACCTGTGGATGCCTCTGTGGATGAGTCTTCATCTTCTTCTCAGCCTACTTATGGCTTGCGTTCTCGTCCTCGTCCGCTTGTTGATCGCTTTGGATTTCCCACGGCTGGTGCTGCTGTTCTTGAGCCGACTTCTTACCGTCAGGCTATTGTTCATCCTGAATGGCAGTTTGCGATGGCAGAGGAGATTGCTGCTCTTGAACACACTGGTACCTGGGATCTTGTTTCTCTTCCTCCCGGAGTCCGTCCGATCACTTGTAAGTGGGTCTACAAGGTTAATACTCGCTCTGATGGTTCTCTTGAGCGTCACAAAGCTCGTCTTGTGGCTCGTGGTTTTCAGCAAGAGCATGGTCGTGATTATGATGAGACTTTTGCTCCTGTGGCCCATAGGACCACTGTTCGTACACTTCTTGCCGTTGCCTATGCACGCCACTGGTCTATATCGCAGCTTGATGTTAAGAATGCCTTTCTTAATGGTGAGCTGCGTGAGGAGGTGTACATGCAGCCACCACCTGGGTATTTTGTTCCTGATGGCATGGTATGTCGTCTTCGTATCTCTCTCTATGGCCTTAAGCAAGCCCCCCGCGCCTGGTTTGAGCGTTTTGCCTCTGTGATCAATGCCGCTTGTTTTTCAGCAAGTGCTCATGATCCAGCCTTGTTTATTCACCTTTCTCCTCGTGATCGGACTCTTCTTCTTCTCTATGTTGATGACATGGTCATCACTGGGGATCACCCCGAGTACAGTGCCTTTGTAAAGGCCCGTCTCAGTGAGCAGTTTCTTATGTCTGATCTTGGACTTCTTCGCTACTTTCTTGGGATTGAAGTCTCTTCTACCTCTGATGGCTTTTTTATATCCAAGGAAAAGTATATCCAGGATCTTCTTGCTCGTGCTGCTCTTATTGATGAAAGCACATTTGCTCCCTGGGTGGTTTTGGTAATTAATGACAACATACTTTGTGGTTGGACTAATGCTTTTATCAAGTATGTTTCAGGAAATCCAATCACATTGGTATGGCAAGATGACTGAAGAAGTGGACCCCTCAAATGCTAAGGCAAGCATTGGCAAAAGCACAAGACTCCATTTCTGGTTTAGTGATCAAAGATCACATTGAGTCCATAGGAAAAGCCAATACTATTAAAAGGGGATGAGGTTGTGTTGATGATCTGGTTGCTCAAGTGCTTAGTGATATGTCTCCTTCAACTATCAGCAACTTTCACTACTATACACACTCATAAGTAATCTCGGACAAACCGATTCTTCCAACTCAGTCCCACCGAGATGAACCACTTCTGCCATATTCCAAACCCTAGAAAAATCGGTCATTCCGAGTTTGAGATCGGTCTCACCGATATGTGGACTGCCAACCTTCTGTAACCATTTGACATCATTTCGGAATATCCGAGATTGCATTTTCGGTCTCACCGAAATTGGCCAGCTCCTGTCTTGGCTCAAATCGGTCTCACCGATATTGCATTTCCGGTCACACCGAAACTGGCATGTTCCTGTCTTTTCTCAAATCGGTCCAACCGAGTTTTCTTTCTCGGTCCCACCGAAAACTCCAACGTTCATATCCTTTGTACTTTCGGTCTCACCGAGATGGTATTTTTGGTCCCACCTAAAACCCCAACGTTCACTATATTTGAACTTTCGGTCTGACCGAGTTTCACTTCGGTCTCACCGAGATTGCTCAATTATGTGTGTAATGGTTGGATTTTGTGTGGAGGCTATATATACCCCTCCACCCCCTCTTCATTCGTGAGGAGAGCCATCAGAAAGTCTACCACTCCTACCATACACTTTCTGAGAAGAGAACCACCTACCCTTGTGTTGAGATCAAGTCATTCCATTCCTACCATATGAAACTTGATTTCTAGCCTTCCCAAGTTGCTTTCCACTCAAACCCTTCTTCCACCACAGCCATATCAGTGAGGAGAGTTGAGTGTTGGGGAGATTATCATTTGAAGCACAAGAGCAAGGAGTTCATCATCATCAACAACATCTATTACCTTTTGGAGGGTGGTGCCTCCTAGATTGGTTAGGTGTCGCTTGGGAGCCTCCGTCTTTGAGATGTGGAGTTGAACCAAGAAGTTTGTAAGGGCAAGGAGATCGCCTACTTCGTGAAGATCTACCCCGAGTAAGGCTAGTCCTCCGTGGGCGTAGGCCATGATGGAATAGACAAGGTTGCTTCTTTGTGGACCCTTCGTGGGTGGAGCCCTCCGTGGACTCGCGCAGCCGTTACCCTCCGTGGGTTGAAGTCTCCATCAACGTGGATGTACGATAGCACCACCTATCGGAACCACGACAAAAATCTCCGTGTCTCCAAACTGCGTTTGATCTTCTCCACCTCTCTTTACTACATGTGCAATTTACTTTCCGCTGCTTATACTCTAGAATTGCATGTGTAGGGTGATACTTGAATTGATCTTAATTGTGAAACTGCCAAAAACTTTGCATGATCAAAAGGCAGATTTTTTATATTGTCAAGTAGTCTAATCACCCCCCCTCTAGACATACTTCTTTGATCCTACAATTGGTATCAGAGCTTTGGTCTCCATTGCTTTGGTTTACACACCATCGGAGGAAGATGGACGTGTCTACGGATGGGAGTGTTAGCCATAGAGTGCCTGTTCTCAATGGAAGGTTCTATAACTCTTGGAGGTCTGAAATGCTTAGTATCTTTAAGATGTACAATTTGTGCAAATATGTTGAGACCCCCTATGTGCCTCCTTTTGATCCCTTGCACCCTACCATGGATGAAGAGCTTGATTTGCTTCGTAACCTTAGAACTGTAAATCTTATCATTAAAGGGTTACCTGATGACTTGCTTAATCTTGTTACAAACTTTGAGTGTGCCTATGCTATGTGGAAATTCTTGGAAGAACTTTATCCGGACTACTCATTGAGAAGTCTTGATGAAATTCTACACAAGACTATTGAATTTGATAAGTTGCACCCCAATGATCCCAACTTTGATAAATGCTTTTTTGAGCTTCGTGATCTTATGAAAAAGAAGGGTGATCCCGGTCTTATCAATATTATCATTAGAAATGCTATTGCATTGCATTCCGAAGACTATTGTCACATTGACCAAACTAATGCAAGTACTTATCAAATTGACCTAGGTGTTGATGATGAACAATCTATGGGTCAATATGATGATGAGCATGAGCATGATGATGATTACTCCGATTCGGACACCGAGCTAGACAAGGTCATGAAGAGTCTCAATCTTATGGCAAACCTGAGAGACTACATGTCCGGCGGAAAAGAGTGGATTCTTGATAGTGGATGCACCGATCACATGACCGGAGACAAAGACATGTTTCGAGAGCTTGCAAAGAACGATGGTCCACGCAAGTATGTGACTTTTGGAGACAACTCCAAGGGTAAGGTACTTGGCCTTGGTAAGGTGGCCATATCTCATGATAGCTCTATTCAAAATGTCATGCTTGTAGAATCTCTTGGATACAATTTACTTTTCGTGTCTAGATTAGCTGACTTTGGATTCAATGTGCTATTCACCAAAGTAGATTGCCAAGTCTTTCGTCGTGACAATCAAAACATGGCATTTACCGGTATCCGTAGAGGTGATCTATATATTGTTGATTTCACTAAGAAAGCCCAACCTAGAGCTTGTTTCATTGCTAAATCCTCTAAAGGTTGGTTGTGGCATAGAAGGCTAGGACATGTTGGTATGCGTAATCTAGACAAGCTAATCAAAGGTGATCATATTCTTGGTGTTAAAGATGTTTTCTTTGACAAAGATAGACTTTGTAGTGCTTGTCAAGCAGGAAAACAAGTTGGTGGAAGTCATCCCGTGAAAAACATCATGACCACTAGGAGACCGCTTGAGCTTCTTCATATGGATCTCTTCGGTCCCAATGCTTACAAAAGCCTTGGTGGTAACTCCTTTGGTCTAGTTATAGTTGATGATTATTCCAGATTTACGTGGGTATTTTTCCTTGATGATAAATCGCAGGTTCAGAGGATCTTCAAGACCTTTGCCAAAAAGGCCCAAAATCATTTGAGGTGAAGATCAAGAAAGTTCGGAGTGACAATGGAACGGAGTTCAAGAACGCCAATGTAGACTCTTTTCTCGATGAGGAAGGAATTCTACATGAGTTCTCGGCTACGTACACTCCTCAACAAAATGGAGTTGTTGAAAGGAAGAACCGAACGCTCATAGAGATGGCAAGAACGATGCTTGATGAATACAAGCCACCGAAGCATTTTTGGGGAGAAGCAGTCGAGACAGCTTGTCATGCTATCAACAGGCTTTATCTTCATAAGCTCCTTGGCAAGACATCATACGAGCTTCTCACCGGTAACAAACCCCAAGTGGGATACTTTCGTGTCTTTGGTTCAAAATGCTATATCCTTGACAAGCATCGTCGATCTAAATTTGCTCCTAAATCTCATGAAGGCTTTCTTCTTGGTTATGGATCAAACTCCCACACCTACCGTGTCTACAACAATTTCACCCGAAAGGTTGAAGAGACGGTAGACGTGAAGTTTGATGAATCTAATGGCTCGCAAGTAGAGCAAATGCCTATTGATGTAGGAGACAAGGACCCATCGGAAGCAATCCAAGATTTATCTATCGGGAAGATCCGTCCCATGGAAGTGAAGGAGAGTACCTCATCTACATATGTGGAGCCACCTACCTCACAGAGAGATGAACCTCAAGGCAACATGGAGGCCTCCACAAGTGGAACTCACCAAGATGAGGAAATGCAACAAGAAGATCCACCGCAACCTCCTTCTCCACCACCTCAAGACAACACCAACAACAATGAAGAAGAAGAAGAAGAAGATGAAGATGATGAGGAAGCTGAGCCACAACATCAACAAAAGCTATCCCGAGTTCGAGCAAGAGTCAAGAAAAATCATCCCGTGGAACAAATGATGAACGACATCAACTCCGGGAGAATTACTCGCTCTAAAACTCGCTTAGCTAACTTTTGTGAGCATTACTCATTTATCTCTAGCATTGAACCTATGAAGGTAGAAGAAGCACTTAAAGACCCGGATTGGGTGAACGCTATGCACGAAGAACTACACAACTTCGAGAGGAACAAGGTGTGGACTTTGGTAGAGAAGCCCAACGATGATCAAAACATCATTGGAACCAAATGGGTGTTTCGGAACAAGCAAGATGAAGATGGACAAGTCATCCGCAACAAGGCTCGTCTCGTAGCTCAAGGTTACACACAAGTCGAAGGTATGGACTATGGTGAGACCTATGCCCCCGTTGCTAGACTTGAGTCCATTCGCATTCTTCTTGCTTATGCCAATCACCATGATATTACTCTCTATCAAATGGATATCAAAAGTGCTTTCTTAAATAGTGAAATTGAGGAGGAAGTATTTGTGAAACAACCTCCCGGATTTGTGAATCCCAAAAAGCCTAATCATGTTTACAAGTTACACAAAGCTCTTTATGGTCTTAAACAAGCTCCTAGAGCTTGGTACAAATGCTTAACTAGCTTTCTTCTTGAAAAAGGCTTTGAAATTGGAAAGATAGACTCAACGCTGTTCACAAAAAGGGTTAATGGTGAACTATTTGTGTGCCAAATATATGTTGATGATATTATCTTTGGTTCAACTAACCCCCATTTTAGCAAGAAGTTTGGACAGCTCATGTCGGAGAAGTATGAGATGTCCATGATGTGTGAACTCAAATTCTTCCTTGGGTTGCAAATCAAGCAATCTAAGGAGGGTACTTTTGTCTCACAAACAAAGTACACCAAGGATCTCTTCAAGAAGTTCAACATGCAAGAAAGCAAAGGTATGAGTACCCCCATGCCTACTAGTGGACATAATGACTTGACAAAAGATGGAGAACCCGTTGATCAAAGGGTTTACCGATCTATGATTGGTTCTCTACTATATCTTTGTGCTTCTCGTCCTGACATAATGTTGAGTGTATGCATGTGTGCACGATATCAAGCAGCCCCTAAAGAATGTCATCTTAAAGCTGTTAAAAGGATAGTGAGATACCTGATACACACACCAAACTTTGGCATTTGGTATCCTAAGAGGGCCTCTTTCGATCTTGTTGGCTATTCCGACTCGGACTATGCCGGTGACAAGGTTGATAGAAAGTCAACTTCGGGTACGTGTCAATTCCTTGGTCGATCCCTTGTATCTTGGTCCTCCAAGAAACAAAATTCGGTATCATTATCCACTGCCGAAGCGGAATATATTGCTGCTGGTTCGTGTTGTGCTCAATTGCTATGGATGACACAAACGCTTAAAGATTATGGGATACATGTGAGACGTGTTCCCATGCTTTGTGACAATGAGAGTGCAATCAAGATTGGACACAATCCTGTGCAACACTCTCGAACAAAGCATATTGAAGTTCGTCACCATTTTATTCGTGATCATATTGCCAAGGGTGACATTAATCTTAAGCATGTTCTTACTAACAAGCAACTTGCTGATATCTTTACAAAACCTCTTGATGAGAAAGTGTTTTGTCGCTTAAGGAGTGAGTTGAACATCATTGATGCTTCAAACTTGGAGTGATAACTCCATTGATGCATGCAAGGCATGAGCTCACTTGACAAATCCTTGATATTTCTCTTATGATGATGATCATATGTCTTGGACACATTTGCCTCCTTGTATTGCATCTAACTCTTCGCAGGTACTTGGATGATCTACATTCCACAAGATTACCACACACTCAAATCATGAGTAATCTTGTCATTGACCAAGTATCTAGCCCTTTGGGATGTTGAGTTCGAGGAACAAAATTCCACATATCCTTTTTGACACCTTATACATCTAGTATTTCACTCTTGTCATCTTGGATATCCTCGAGTATTTCCTTGCTTGCCTAACCCATGTAGGAAGATGAACTACACAAGTAGAAATGGCGCTCCAACTTCACATTCAATGAGCACCTACATCAAGCTTACCTACATGAGTAAAGCAACAACAAACCCAAGGTATGTTCTTCACATCTTTGAGGAGCTTTGCTCAAAGTCATGAGTACAAGCAGCTTCATAAGATGTGATCACATCAAATGCTTAATCGAAAAATGGCAACCCCATTTTGAGCTTAAACGATGAGTATGACCTATGATCAAATGTCCTCATTTGACTCCTAAGTCAATATACTCAAACATAGGTGACTTTGTCGCCGACCTTTTTCTAGATGAAGTACATATGCTTTTGGAGTTTTTCTGTTTTCTCTTATGTTCTCTCATTGAGTTTTTCTTTACATAAAAAAAAACCTTCATCTAGGAACTTTTTTTATTTCTTTTCTTATGTTTCTTTGTGAATATCCTTCTGGCTCTGATCAATTCCTTGAAAATCTTTCAAAATTCATTGCAAATCCTTTGAAACATTCCTCGCAAAGTGAGCTGAATTATTTCTGTATTTCCTTGGAATTAAGCTCGGAGTCACCGATTTAAAATTTTCGGTCTAACCGAAAAGGATTCGGACCCACCGATCCATCTAATTCGGTGTCACCGATTTATCTTCCAGGACATAAACTTCTGCAGCACCATTCAAATTTAAATCTTAAAGGGGAGAAGACTCAAATTTAAATTCAAACTGTTTCTCTATGAATGTTCTTATTTGCCCTGTTGTGATTCTTAAGGATCCCACTTCTTTCCTTCTTTCTTTCCATCTTTCCTGCCCTACCTAGTTTGCTGTCCTTTTCGGCACTTGATGTCAAAGGGGGAGAAGACTTAGGGGGAATAGGGGGAGTAGGGGGAGAAGAGAAGACTTAGGGGGAGAAGAAAAGCAATCTTATCTTAAGGGGGAGAGGATCACATCAAAGCTTTGTCGTATCTTACATTGGATTCATTCTCAATTGGCATCATTCTTTTGATTTTGCTCTTTCCATCAAACCCCTTGTTCTGAGAGAACTCAAAGGGAGAGGAATCTTCACAATGGATATCTTATGGAAAGCAAAATCTCTCAGAGTTCATTGAAAATCTTTTAGTTTCGGAGACATGTTTGCTGATTCAAGCTTGTGCTCAATATGAGACACTCTTTATACATGTCCTCCCTGGCTTGGTACTCTTGATGTTCTTGCAGTTGGTTGAAGGAACACTCTTGTGTTATCTAACCTTGTTTTCCCAAGTATATCCCTTCAGGTACAATGCCAAGGAACCTCAAGGTAAGTATATGCATCTTGCAGAATGTGCATGATGGTGACTTGCTTGTAAATACTTGTTTGCAAGAAATCACCATGCACATATGCATTATCACTCATTTCCTTTCATCTGCTCTGATGCATATAGCCAAGCTGCATGTAGCACATCTTGCTTATCTCTCTTGTGTGCTTGTGGTAGTCCAAAACCATAATCTATGAAAATCTTGCACACTTGTAGGGGGAGCCTGTGTACTACATGCTTGTCAAAGCTTTCATGATAATTCTGTCTTTCTTTCAATAAGCTTTGATGTATTGTTTAGTGTGATTTTCGTGTGTTGCCATCAATTACCAAAAAGGGGGAGATTGAAAGCACATTTGCTCCCTGGGTGGTTTTGGTAATTAATGACAACATACTTTGTGGTTGGACTAATGCTTTTATCAAGTATGTTTCAGGAAATCCAATCACATTGGTATGGCAAGATGACTGAAGAAGTGGACCCCTCAAATGCTAAGGCAAGCATTGGCAAAAGCTCAAGACTCCATTTCTGGTTTAGTGATCAAAGATCACATTGAGTCCATAGGAAAAGCCAATACTATTAAAAGGGGATGAGGTTGTGTTGATGATCTGGTTGCTCAAGTGCTTAGTGATATGTCTCCTTCAACTATCAGCAACTTTCACTACTATACACACTCATAAGTAATCTCGGACAAACCGATTCTTCCAACTCAGTCCCACCGAGATGAACCACTTCTGCCATATTCCAAACCCTAGAAAAATCGGTCATTCCGAGTTTGAGATCGGTCTCACCGATATGTGGACTGCCAACCTTCTGTAACCATTTGACATCATTTCGGAATATCCGAGATTGCATTTTCGGTCTCACCGAAATTGGCCAGCTCCTGTCTTGGCTCAAATCGGTCTCACCGATATTGCATTTCCGGTCACACCGAAACTGGCATGTTCCTGTCTTTTCTCAAATCGGTCCAACCGAGTTTTCTTTCTCGGTCCCACCGAAAACTCCAACGTTCATATCCTTTGTACTTTCGGTCTCACCGAGATGGTATTTTCGGTCCCACCGAAAACCCCAACGTTCACTATATTTGAACTTTCGGTCTGACCGAGTTTCACTTCGGTCTCACCGAGATTGCTCAATTATGTGTGTAACGGTTGGATTTTGTGTGGAGGCTATATATACCCCTCCACCCCTCTTCATTCGTGAGGAGAGCCATCAGAAAGTCTACCACTCCTACCATACACTTTCTGAGAAGAGAACCACCTACCCTTGTGTTGAGATCAGGTCATTCCATTCCTACCATATGAAACTTGATTTCTAGCCTTCCCAAGTTGCTTTCCACTCAAACCCTTCTTCCACCACAACCATATCAGTGAGGAGAGTTGAGTGTTGGGGAGATTATCATTTGAAGCACAAGAGCAAGGAGTTCATCATCATCAACAACATCTATTACCTTTTGGAGGGTGGTGCCTCCTAGATTGGTTAGGTGTCGCTTGGGAGCCTCCGTCTTTGAGATGTGGAGTTGAACCAAGAAGTTTGTAAGGGCAAGGAGATCGCCTACTTCGTGAAGATCTACCCCGAGTAAGGCTAGTCCTCCATGGGCGTAGGCCATGATGGAATACACAAGGTTGCTTCTTTCTTGGACCCTTCGTGGGTGGAGCCCTCCGTGGACTCGCGCAGCCGTTACCCTCCGTGGGTTGAAGTCTCCATCAACGTGGATGTACGATAGCACCACCTATCGGAACCACGACAAAAATCTCCGTGTCTCCAAACTGCGTTTGATCTTCTCCACCTCTCTTTACTACATGTGCAATTTACTTTCCGCTGCTTATACTCTAGAATTGCATGTGTAGGGTGATACTTGAATTGATCTTAATTGTGAAACTGCCAAAAACTTTGCATGATCAAAAGGCAGTTTTTTTATATTGTCAAGTAGTCTAATCACCCCCCCTCTAGACATACTTCTTCGATCCTACAATTGACGAGCGCATTGTTGAGACTCCTATGGAGCTCAATATTCACCTCCGTGCTACTGATGGTGATCCTCTCCCTGACCCGATGCGTTATTGTCATCTTGTTGGCAGTCTTGTCTATGTAGCTGTCACTCGTCCGGACATCTCTTATCCGGTTCATATTCTGAGTCAGTTCGTTTGTGCTCCCACATCCGTTCACTATAGTCATCTCCTTCGTGTTCTTCGATATCTTTGGGGCACGATCTCTCACCGTCTATTCTTTCCTCGCTCCAGTTCTTTATAGCTTCAGGCCTATTCAGATGCTACGTGGGCTAGTGATCCTTCAGATCGCCATTCACTTTCTGCTTATTGTGTTTTTCTTGGTGGTTCTCTCATTGCCTGGAAGACGAAGAAACAGATTGCAGTTTCTCGTTCGAGTGCCGAGGCTGAGTTGCGAGCAATGGCTCTTTTGACGGCAGAGGTGACTTGGTTACGGTGGTTACTTCAGGATTTTGGGGTTTCTGTCACTACACCGACTCTGCTTTTATCTGACAGTACAGGTGCTATTAGCATTGCGCGCGATCCTGTGAAGCATGAGCTCACCAAGCATATTGGTGTTGATGCTTTCTATGTGCGCGCTGGTGTGCAGGATCAGGTTATTGCTCTTCAGTATGTGCCTTCCGAGTTACAGTTGGCGGATTTTCTGACGAAGGCCCAGACTAGAGCACAACATGGCTTTTATCTCTCCAAACTCAGTATTGTTCCTCCACCATGAGTTTGAGGGGGGGGGGTGTTAGAGTTATAATATAGGTCATGTACCCCTTTGTATTTATCCCGTTGTATAAGGGGTTTCTTGCATATGTTCCACACCTGTACATGTATATATATCGGCCTATGGCCTCATGGGAATACAAGTTGCCAATCCTAACAGAATCTAATTTGACAAAGGCGCTCCTTCCAGAAGGTTAAAATGCTACTTGATTATCACTGTTGTGGCTTTACGTAGGTAAGAACGATTCTTGCTAGTTGGCCATAGCAGCCATGTAAAAGTTGCAACAACAAAGTAGAGGACGTCTAACTTGTTTTCGCAGGGCATGTGGTGATGTGGTATGGCCAAAACGTGATGTGATATATGTTGATGTATGAGATGATCATGTTTTGTAATAGGTTCACGACTTGCATGTCGATGAGTACGGTAACCGGCATTAGCCATAGGGTTGTCTTTAATTTTTTATTCGTCATGTAATTGCTTTACTTTATCGCTATGCGTTAGCAATAGTTGTAGCAACAATAGCTGGCAAGACGACCACGTGACAACACGATGATGGAGATCAGGGTGTTATCCTGGTTGACACATCTCCATTGTATCTATAATTTTTGATTATTCCATGCCAATATTACACAACTTTTATACACTTTTGGCAACATTTTATATTTTTTTGGGGACTGACATATTGATCCAGTGCCAGTTCCTATTTGTTACATGTTTTTTGTTTTGCAGAATATCCATATCAAATGAAGTCCAAATGCGATAAAAAATTACGAAGCATTATTTTGGAGTACATGTGATTTTTTGAAGGTGGAATCAATGAAAACGGAGGCCCACAGCCTCCACAAGATAACAGGAAGTGGCCCATACCCCCTGGCGCGTGGTGGTGCCTTGTGGGCACCCCATAAGTCGGTTGGGGCTCTTCTCCGGGAGAAAGAAAGAAAATTTATGAAAAACAATAGTGTAAAAATTTCAGCGCAATCAGATTTACGGTTCTCCGGTAATTTAAGACACGGTGAAGGGCTAGAAAATGGGATCGCGAAACAGAGAGACAGATCCAATATCGAAGGGGCTCTTGCCCCTCCGCCACCAGGGAGGGCATGGACTAGAGGGAAAACCGTCCTTTAATCTAGGGGGGAGCTCGAGGAAGAAGATTAAGGAACGGGGCTCTCTCCCCCCTCTCTCCCAGTGGTGTTGGAGTGCCGTCGGGGCAAGGATCGCGACGACGATCTGTTGGGGATCGTTGTAGAAAATCAACAAATTTCCTACGCAGCACCAAGATCTATCTATGGAGTTTACTATCAATGATAGGGGAGTGCATCTTCATACATTTGAATATCGCGATGTGGAAGCGTTGCAAGAACGCGGTCGATGGAGTCATACACGAAGCGATTCAGATCGCGGCCGAATCCGATCTAAGTATCGAACAACGGTGCCTCCGCGTTCAACAAACGTGTAGCCCGGTGACGTCTCCCGCACCTTGATACAGCAAGGAGAGAGGGAGAGGTTGGGGAAGACTCCGTCCAGCAGCAGCACGATGACGTGGTGGTGACAGATGAGCGTGGCAATCTTGCAGGGCTTCGCCAAGCACCGCGGGAGAGGAGGACTAGTTGGGAGAGGGGGAGGGCTGCGCCAGGGCTTGGGTGCCGCTGCCCTCCTACCCCCCACATATATATAGAGGCAAGGGAGAGGGGGGCCGGCTCCCTCAGATCCAATCTGAGGAGGGGGCAGTGGCCGAGGGGGGTGCCTTGCCCCCCAAGGCAAGGGGGGCACCCCCCTTAGGGCCCCCCCAAACCCTAAGTGCATGGGCCCTAGGGGGGAGGCGCCCAGCCCACTTAGGGGCTGGTACCTCTCCACATACAGCCCATAGGGCCCTCCGGGGCAGGTGGACCCTCCCGGTGGACCCTCAGAACCCCTTCGGTGGTCCCGGTACAATACCGGTAACCCCCCCGAATTATTCCGGTGACCGTATGATGACTTCCCATATATAAATCTTTACCTCCTGACCATTCCGGAACTCCTCGTGACGTTCGGGATCTCATCCGGGACTCCGAACAATATTCGGTAACAACGTACATCAATTCCCTAGAACCCTAGCGTCATTAAACCTTAAGTGTGTAGACACTACGGGTTCGGGAACCATGTAGACATGACCGAGACATCTCTTCGGCCAATAACCAACAGCGGGATCTGGATACCCATGTTAGCTCCCACATGTTCCACGATGATCTCATCGAATGAACCACGATGTCAAGGATTCAATCAATCCCGTATACGATTCCCTTTGTCTACCGGTATAGCACTTGCCCGAGATTCGATCGTCGGTATACCGATACCTTGTTCAATCTCGTTACCACAAGTCTCTTTACTCGTTCCGCAACACATCATCACGTGACCAAATCCTTAGTCACATAGAGCTCATTACGATGATGTGTTACCGAGTGGGCCCAGAGATACCTCTCCATCATACGGAGTGACAAATCCCAGTCTTGATTCGTGCCAACCCAACAGATGCTTTCGATGATACTCATAGTGTACCTTTATAGCCACCCAGTTACGTTGTGATGTTTGGCACACCCAAAGTACTCCTAGGTATCCGGGAGTTTCACAATCTCATGGTCTAAGGAAATGATACTTGACATTGGAAAAGCTTTAGCATATGAACTACACGATCTTGTGCTAGGCTCAGGATTGGGTCTTGTCCATCACATCATTCTCCTAATGATGTGATCCCGTTATCAATGACATCCAATGTCCATGGTCAGGAAACCGTAACCATCTATTGATCAACGAGCTAGTCAACTAGAGGCTCACTAGGGACATGTTGCGGTCTATGTATTCACACATGCATTACGATTTCCGGATAATACAATTATGGCATGAACACTAGACAATTATCATGAACAAGGAAATAAAATAATAACCATTTTATTATTGCCTCTAGGGCATATTTCCAACAATCTCCCACTTGCACTAGAGTCAATAATCTAGTTACATTGTGATGAATCGAAGACCCATAGAGTTCTGGTGTTGATCATGTTTTGCTCGTGAAAGAGGTTTAGTTAACGGATCTGTGACATTCAGATCCGTATGCACTTTACAAATATTTATGTCTCCATCTTGAATATAATTCCGGATGGAGTTGAAACGGTGCTTGATGTGCTTGGTCTTCTTGTGAAACCTTGGCTACTTGGCAATGGCAATAGCTCCAGTGTTGTCACAGAAGAGAGTCATAGGGCCCGACGCGCTTGGAATAACTCTTAGGTCGGTGATGAACTCCTTCATCCAGACTCCTTCCCGCGCTGCTTCGGAAGCAGCTATGTACTCCACTTCACATGTAGATCCCGCCACGACGCTTTGCTTGCAACTGCGCCAGCGGACTGCCCCACCATTCAAAATATACACGCATCCGGTTTGTGACTTAGAGTCATCCAGATCTGTGTCGAAGCTAGCATCAACGTAACCCTTTACGACGAGCTCTTCATCACCTCCATAAACGAGAAACACATCCTTAGTCCTTTTCAGGTACTTCAGGATGTTCTTGACCGCTGTCCAGTGTTCCATTCCGGGATCACTTTGGTACCTCCCCACCAAACTTATGGCAAGGTTCACATCAGGTCTGGTACATAGCATGGCATACATAATAGAACCTATGGCTGAGGCATAGATGATGACGCTCATCTTTTCTCTATCTTCTGCCGAGGTCGGGCATTGAGCTGCGCTCAATTTCATACCTTGCAATACATGCAAGAACCCTTTCTTGGATTGATCCATATTGAACTTCTTCAATATCTTGTCAAGGTATGTGCTTTGTGAAAGACCAATGAGGCGTCTCGATCTATCTCTATAGGTCTTGATTCCTAATATGTAAGCAGCTTCTCCAAGGTCCTTCATTGAAAAACACTTATTCAAGTAGGCCTTTATGCTTTCCAAGAGTTCTACATCATTTCCCATCAGCAATATGTCATCCACATATAATATGAGAAATGCTACAGAGCTCCCACTCACTTTCTTGTAAATACAGGCTTCTCCATAAGTCTGTATGAACCCAAACGCTTTGATCACCTCATCAAAGTGAATGTTCCAACTCCGAGATGCTTGCACCAGCCCATAGATGGAGCGCTGGAGCTTGCATACTTTGTTAGCATTCTTAGGATCGACAAAACCTTCTGGCTGCATCATATACAGTTCTTACTTAAGGAAGCCGTTAAGGAATGCCGTTTTGACGTCCATTTGCCATATCTCATAATCATAGAATGCGACAATTGCTAACATGATTCAAACGGACTTCAGCATCGCTACGGGAGAGAAAGTCTCATCATAGTCAATTCCTTGAACTTGTCGATAACCCTTAGCGACAAGCCGAGCCTTATAGATGGTCACATTTCCATCCGCGTCAGTCTTCTTCTTAAAGATCCATTTATTTTCTATGGCTCGCCGGTCATCGGGCAAGTCAACCAAAGTCCATACTTTGTTATCATACATGGATCCTATCTCGGATTTCATGGCTTCAAGCCATTTGTTGGAATCCGGGCCCGCCATCACTTCTTCACAGTTCGAAGGTTCACCGTTGTCTAACAACATGATTTCCAGGACAGGGTTGCCGTACCACTCTGGTGCGGAGCGTGTCCTTGTGGACCTACGAAGTTTAGCAGTAACTTGATCCGAAGCTTCATGATCATTATCATTAACTTCCTCTCTAGTCGGTGCAGGCACCACAGAAACATCTTCTTGCGCTGCGCTACTTTTCGGTTCGAGAGGTGTGGCAATCACCTCATCAAGTTCCACTTTCCTCCCACTTACTTCTTTCGAGAGAAACTCTTTTTCCAGAAAGGATCCATTCTTGGCAACAAAGACCTTGCCTTCGGACCTAAGGTAGAAGGTATACCCAATAGTTTCCTTAGGGTATCCTATGAAGACGCATTTTTATGATTTGGGTTCGAGCTTTTCAGGTTGAAGTTTCTTGACATAAGCATCGCATCCCTAAACTTTTAGAAACGACAACTTAGGTTTCTTCCCAAACCATAGTTCATACGGTGTCGTCTCAATGGATTTAGACGGTGCCCTATTTAAAGTGAATGCAGCAGTCTCTAAAACATAACCCCAGAATGATAGCGGTAAGTCGGTAAGAGACATCATAGATCGCACCATGTCCAACAGAGTACGATTACGACGTACGGATACACCGTTACGCTAAGGTGTTCCAGGCGGCGTCAATTGTGAAACAATTCCACATTTCCTTAGGTGCGTGCCAAATTCGTGACTTAAATATTCTCCCCCATGATCTGATCATAAGAACTTTATTTTTCCGTCATGTTGATTCAACCTCATTCTGAGATTCCTTGAACTTTTCAAAGGTCTCAGACTTGTGTTTCATCAAGTAGACATACCCATATCTACTCAAGTCATTAGTGAGGGTGAGAACATAACGATAGCCACCGGGAGCTTCAACACTCATTGGACCGCACACATCAGTATGCATGATTTCTAATAAGTTGGTTGCTCGCTCCATTGTTCTGGAGAACGGAGTCTTGGTCATCTTGCCCAAAAGGCATGGTTCGCACGTGTCAAATGATTCATAATCAAGAGACTCCAAAAGTCCATCTGCATGGAGCTTCTTCATACGTTTGACACCAATATGACCAAGGCGGCAGTGCCACAAGTATGTGGGACTATCATTATCAACCTTACATCTTTTGGCATCCACACTATGAGTGTGTGTAACATCACGTTCGAGATTCATTAAGAATAAACCACTGACCAGCGGGGCATGACCATAAAGCATTTCTCTCATATAAATAGAGCAACCATTATTCTCAGATTTAAATGAGTAGCCATCTCGCATTAAACGAGATCTAGATACAATGTTCATGCTCAAAGCTGGTACTAAATAACAATTATTGAGGTTTAAAACTAATCCCGAAGGTAGATGTAGAGGTAGCGTGTCGACGGCGATCACATCGACTTTGGAACCATTCCCGACGCGCTTCGTCACCTCGTCCTTCGCCAGTCTCTGCTTATTCCGCAGCTCTTGCTTTGAGTTACAAATGTGAGCAACTGCATCGGTATCAAATACCCAGGAGCTAGTACGAGCGCTGGTAAGGTACACATCAATAACATGTATATCACATATACCTTTGATGTTGCCGGCCTTCTTATCCGCTAAATATTTGGGGCAATTCCGCTTTCGGTGAGCCGTTCCAATGCAATAAAAGCACTCAGTCTCAGGCTTGGGTCCATTCTTTGGCTTCTTCCCGGCAACTGGCTTACCGGGCGCGGCAAATCCTTTGCCGTCCTTCTTGAAGTTCTTCTTACCCTTGCATTTCTTGAACTTAGTGGTTTTATTCACCATCAACACTTGATGTTCTTTCTTAATCTCCACCTCCATTGATTTCAGCATTGAATATACCTCGGGAATGGACTTCTCCACCCCTTGCATATTGAAGTTCATCGCGAACCTCTTGTAGCTAGGTGGGAGCGACTGAAGGATTTTGTCAACGACCGCGTCATCTGGGAGATTAATTCACAACTGAGACAAGCGATTGTGCAACCCAGACATTTTGAGTATATGCTCGCTGACAGAACTATTCTCCTCCATCTTACAACTGTTGAACTTGTCATAGACTTTATATCTCTCGACTCGGGCATGAGCTTGGAAAACCATTTTCAGCTCTTGGAACATCTCATATGCTCTATGCTGCTCAAAACACTTTTGGAGCCCCGATTCTAAGCTGTAAAGCATGCCGCACTGAACCAGGGAGTAATCATCACTACATGACTACTAGGCGTTCATAACGTCTGGAGTTGCTGGGAAAACGGGTGCATCACCTAGCGGTGCTTCAAGGACATAGGCTTTCTAGGCAGCTATGAGGATGATCCTCAAGTTACAGACCCAATCCGTATAGTTGCTACCATCATCTCTCAGCTTGGTTTTCTCTACGTTGAAGTTGAGGGCAACATTAGAGTGGGCCATTTGATCTACAAGATATATTGTAAAGATTTCAGACTATGTTCATGACAATTAAGTTCATCTAAACAAATTTAATGAACTCCCACTCAGATAGACATCTCTCTAGTCATCTAAGTGATACATGATTTGAATCGACTAGGTCGTGTCCGATCATTACGTGAGATGGACTAGTCATCAAAGGTGAGCATCTTCATGTTGATCGTATCTTCTATATGATCATGTTCGACCTTTCAGTCTTTCGTGTTCCGAGGCCATGTCTGTACATGCTAGGCTCATCAAGTCAACCCTAAGTGTATTGCGTGTGTAAATCTGGCTTACACCCGTTGTATGCAAACATCAGGACCTATCACACCCGATCATCACATGGTGCTTCAGAACAACGAACCTTAGCAACGGTGCACAGTTAGAGGGAACACAATCCTTGAAATTTTAGTGAGAGATCATCTTATTTACTACCGTCGTTCTAAGCAAATGAGATGTAAACATGATAAACGTCACATGCAATCAAATGGTGACATGATATGGCCAATATCATTTTTCTCCTTTTGATCTTCATCTTTGGGGCTCCATGATCATCATCGTCACCGGCATGACACCATGATCTCCATCATCGTGTCTTCATGAAGTTGTCTCGCCAAACATTACTTCTACTACTATGGCTAACGGTTAGCAATAAAGTAAAGTAATTACATGGCGTTTTTAATGACATGCAGGTCATACAATAAAATAAGACAACTCCTATGGCTCCCGCCGGTTGTCATACTCATCGACATGCAAGTCATGATTCCTATTACAAGAACATGATCAATCTCATACATCACATATATATCATTCATCACATCCTTTTGGCCATATCACATCACACGGCACATGCTGCAAGAACAAGTTAGACATCCTCTAATTGTTGTTGAAGTTTTTACGTGGCTGCTATAGGTTTCTAGCAAGAACGTTTCTTACCTACGCCAAAACCACAACGTGATATGCCAATTTCTATTTACCCTTCATAAGGACCCTTTTCATCGAATCCGATCCGACTAAAGTGGGAGAGACAGACACCCGCTAGCCACCTTATGCAACTAGTGCATGTCAGTCGGTGGAACCTGTCTCACGTAAGCGTACGTGTAAGGTCGGTCCGGGCCGCTTCATCCCAGGATGCCGCCGAATCAAGATAAGACTATTAACGGCAAGTAAATTGACAAGATCTATGCCCACAATAACTTGTGTTCTACTCGTCCATAGTAACTATGCATAGACCTAGCTCTGATACCACTGTTGGGGATCGTTGCAGAAAATCAAAAAATTTCCTATGCATCACCAAGATCTATCTATGGAGTTTACTAGCAACGAGAGGTTAGTGCATCTTCATACCTTTGAAGATCGTGATGTGGAAGCATTGCAAGAACGCGGTCGATGGAGTCGTACACGAAGCGATTCAGATCGCGGCCGAATCCGATCTAAGCACCGAACAACGGTGCCTCCGCGTTCAACACACGTGCAGACCGGTGCCGTCTCCCGCGCCTTGATCCAGCAAGGAGAGAGGGAGGGGTTGGGGAAGACTCCGTCCAGCAGCAGCATGATGGCGTGGTGGTGATGGAGGAGCGTGGCAATCCTGCAGGGCTTCGCCAAGCACCGCAGGAGAGGAGGAGTAGTTGGAAGTGGGGGAGGGCTGCGCCAGGGCTTGGGTGCGGCTTCCCTCCCACCCCCCACATATATATAGAGGCAAGGGAGAGGAGGGTAGGCCCCCTCATATCCAATCCGAGGAGGGGGCGGCGGCCAAGGGGGTGCCTTGCCCCCAAGGCAAGGGGGGCGCCCCCCTTATGGTTTCCCCCAAAACCCTAGGCGCATCGGCCCTAGGGGGGAGGCGCCCAGCCGACTTAGGGGCTGGTCCCACTCCACATACAGCCCATAGGGCCCGCCAGGGTAGGTGGACCCTCCCGGTGGACCTCCGGAACCCCTTCGATGGTCCCGGTACAATACTGGTAACCCCCCGAATTATTCCGGTGACCGTATGATGACTTCCCATATATAAATCTTTACCTTCGGACCATTCCAAAACTCCTCGTGACGTCCGGGATCTCATCCGGGACTCCGAACAACATTCGGTAACCATGTACATCTATTCCCTATAACCCTAGCGTCATCGAACCTTAAGTGTGTAGACCCTACGGGTTCGGGAACCATGTAGACATGACCGAGACATCTCTTGGGCCAATAAACAACAACGGGATCTGGATACCCATGTTAGCTCCCACATGTTCCACGATGATCTCATCGGATAAACCACGATGTCAAGGATTCAATCAATCCTGTATACGATTCCCTTTGTCTACCGGTATAGCACTTGCCCGAGATTCGATTGTCGGTATACCGATACCTTGTTCAATCTTGTTACGACAAGTCTCTTTACTCGTTCCGCAACACATCATCACATGACCAACTCCTTAGTAACATATAGCTCATTATGATGATGTGTTACTGAGTGGGCCCAGAGATACCTCTCCGTCATGCGGAGTGACAAATCCCAGTCTCGATTCGTGCCAACCCAACAGATGCTTTCGGGGATACCCGTAGTGTACCTTTATAGCCACCCAGTTACGTTGTGATGTTTGGCACACCCAAAGTACTCCTACGGTATCCGGGGGTTGCACAATCTCATGGTCTAAGGAAAGGATACTTGACATTGGAAAAGCTTTAGCATACGAACTACACGATCTTGTGCTAGGCTCAGGATTGGGTCTTGTCCATCACATCATTCTCCTAATGATGTGATCCCGTTATCAATGACATTCAATGTCCATGGCCAGGAAACCGTAACCATCTATGGATCAACGAGCTAGTCAACTAGAGGCTCACTAGGGACATATTGTGGTCTATGTATTCACACATTCATTATGATTTCTGGATAATACAGTTATAGAATGAACACTAGACAATTATCATGAGCAAGGAAATACAATAATAACCATTTTATTATTGCCTTTAGGGCATATTTCCAACACGATCTACATCAACAATCTTGCTACCGTGATACAGTTAACATCAACTTTCTCCCCCTCTATGCAGCGATGTAACCTCTCTATTCCCATTGTAATTCTCTAGTTAAACATGGTGGTCAACACTATATATTATTATCCAATGATATGTGGTCATCCTATGATGTTTGAGTAGATCTATTTTGTCCTATTGGTTAATCGACGATCATGGTTGGTATGAGTTGTATATTTTATTGTGGTTCTGTCCTACGGTGCCCTTCGTGTTGCACAAACGTGAGGGATCCCCGTTGTAGGGTGTTGCAATATGTTCATGATTCTCTTATAGTGGGTGGCATGAGTGACAAAAACACAAACCCGAGTAAGGGGTTGTTGCGTATGGGAGTGAAGAGGACTTTATACTTAAGGCTATGGTTGGGTTTTACCTTAATGATCTTTAGTAGTTGCAAATGCTTGCTGGAGTTCCAATCATAAGTGCATATGATCCAAGTACGGAAAGTATGTTAGCTCATGCCTCTCCCTCATATAAAATTACAATAATGATTACCGGTCTAGTTATCGATTGACTAGGGACAAATCTTTTGTGACACCCCGAGACCAATGCGCCAG
This sequence comes from Secale cereale, assembly GCA_902687465.1. Classification (NCBI taxonomy): domain Eukaryota; kingdom Viridiplantae; phylum Streptophyta; class Magnoliopsida; order Poales; family Poaceae; genus Secale; species Secale cereale. The sequence continues at coordinate 638,907,260 of LR738715.1, forward strand.
GTGTCAGCCAATTATTCATCATCATTGCCATATCATCTCCTTGCGTGTTGCACTTTGCCTTGTCATCATGTGCATTTCTTTAGCATGTTTTCAAAACTTGCATCTGTCCGAGTCCGCCCATCCTCTCCGTTGTCCGCCCTGAGCCCAGACACACTAACACGCGCCCGCGGCACCTCCGAATATTTATTTTATGAGTGGCCAAAAATGTTCTCGGAATGGGATGAAACTTGGCATGTGGTCTTATTATGGTATAGGCAGACTGCCTGTCAAGTTTCATCGCATTTGGAGCTCGTTTGATAGCCCAACCGTCAAACTATACGGGCACTATCGCCGGACATAACGTCGGACGTTTTGGTCTCCGAAACGCGTGCCGGGCCTCACTTAACCCCTCTCTTCTCATCCCGAGGCCTCCAACACAACCCACCTGCAGCCCACCTAAACCTGCCTAGACCCTCCTCCACTCCGGTGTCGTTGGATCGCGATCGGAGGGTCCAAAAGCCCCCAAATCCCCCAAACCCTAGCTCTTACCTTATAAAAACAACCCCCATGCCAATTTTGGCATCCCCTACCTCTTACCCTACCCCTTAGCTCCCTCCTCCTCAGAATCCGAGCCCAACCAGCTCCCCGCCGCCACTTGTCGCGCCTCCATTCGCCCCACCGCCACCTGAGCCGCCGCCGACCACCCTCCACCGCGTGCGGGCCAACCAGGCAGTGCCACCTGGCCCCCTGCCTCCTCCCGCCTCGTGCCGGCCCACCTGGCCCACGGGGAGGGGGGGGGGCGCCCGAGCCCATCCGGGCCCCGAGCGCCAGCAGTCGCGGCCCGCGCGGCTCCCGAGCCTCCCTCGCTCCACGCTCCCGCACCCCGCCGCCGAACTCCCCGCCGACCCCGCCGGCGTAGCTACTCCGGCGAGGCTCGCCGCCGCCGCCGGCGCTCGCTCTGCCGCCGACCCCGCGCCTTCGCAGCTCGCCGCCGCCCCGATCTCTCCTCCCCGTCGCTCCGCGCCAGATCCACACCGGGCCACCGCCGCCGACGTCAACACCACCGCCGCCCTTGCCCAACTCCGGCCAGATCCGGCCAGGAATGGGTGCCCCACGGCCGGATCCACCCGACCCGGTCCTCCCCCGACCTCCTCCGGCCTCCTCCGCGACTGCCGTCACCCTCGCCACCGGCAACCGCCGCGGCCACGACCTCGCCGGGCTGTACATGTCCGGAGGAGCCGGACATGTCCGCCCTCAACCTCTCTTGTGTGGCCGACTGGTGGGCCCACGAGCCCCAGCCCGGACGTGTCCGACCAGCCTGGACAATGTCCACCCAAACCCCGAGGTTGTTTTTCCCACAAATCACTAGAATATGTTATCATGTGCATACTTTGGGTGGCTGTAACTTTTTGTGTGGTGATCCAATTGGAGCATATGATATGTCAAAATGTTCGTCGTGTGATGCTCTACATTTTAGTTACATTTGCATGCATGCTACTGATCATCTTGTTGTCTTAATCTTCATTGCAAAACTGCTATGTGATGTTAGTGGCAAGTTCTTGTTGTCTGTCATCAATATGTTACCATGTTTGTGGTGTTGTATCTTTGTGCATGTTGGACCAAATGGAGTGTATGATATGTCAAAATATTGATTGCGAAGTGATCTACATGATGATTGTTGTAGCATTCATGTTAGGTGCCATATTGCCATGTTTATCTCTGTTGCAAAAGTGCATGTGGCTGTTAGGTGCTGACATTTGTTATGAGATGCTGATTTGTCTTTTTCATATCTTTATGTGTGATATTTGTTTGAGCACCATGTCAATATGTTTTAGAAGCACAGTCATGTCATCTTTGCTGGGGTGCAATCCACTTTTCATGATATGCCTTGTGGTGTTTGTGAAAATCTTGTAAAGTAACCTACTCGCTGTTGTTATTTTCTATGACTTGTTAAAAACAGCTAAGTCTAAAATTGTTATAACCTGATGCCATGTTTGCTTGATGCCCCACTCAAATCCACGAATGTTTTAGTATGTCAAATGACCATGTCTTTTTGTCCATGTTATGCTCTATCCATACATGCCCTTGTTTGCATTTATGACCTGCTGTAGCTTGTTGTTTCTTGCTCTCAAGTTGCTATAATATGTTTCTGTCAGCCTATTATCAGCAAGTTCAATTTTGCCATGTGAATAGCTAGTGATCTATGTATCCTATGACCATGTTCTTGCCATGAGTAGCTTCATAAACATGTCTTCTTGCTGTTGGTTACATTCACATGCCATGATATGCTCTTAGATGAGTTGCACTATCTTGCAAACATGCCTACTTGTCGTTGTTGCTGCCATGCCTAGTTTATTTTCACTAAGTCTGTGAAACTGTTATCTTTTGCAATCTTGCCATGATGTTTTGAGCATGTTCTTGTGGTGTTTGGTAGTAGCTCAGTGTTCATGCTTGTAGTGCTTGACATGTACATGCTTGCCATGCCCTTTGTGCCATGAAGTGTTATGGTATCATGTTGTTTTGATGTCAACTAAGTGCCATGTTGCTGTTTTGGAAAGTTTGTTGTTATATCTTGTTTCGTGTGTATGTATTGAACCGTTGCTCCGTTTGGAGCATGTCCTATATGAAACTTCTGTGTTTTTGCTTGTAGATGCATACTAACATGTTGTATACCTGCTTAGAGTGTGTTTGCTTGATGTTTGGATGCATTTTGCCTCAATGACATGCTTAACTTGTTTTGCTCATATCTTCTAGGCTGTAGCTCCAAATTAAATGAACCTTATATGTAACTTGACTAGAATTTCGAGTAGATCATCATGGTGCATGTTAATTTGCTATTTAACAACTTGAACTTAAGATTTGTTCAGATCTGGACAAATTTCGAAATTTGCACATGAGGACTTACCGGAATTGTTATGGGTTGTTTCCGGCCTCATTTAAACTTGTTTGGTTGTGTTGTTCTCGTGTGCTTCATCCCTTGCCATGTTTTGCATCATATAGACTTATCTTGCATCATACTTGGTTGAGCATCTTGTCATGTTCTTGAGTGGTGTGTTTACCATGTTGTGTGGTTCTTCTCGCTAGTTCATATTCCGTTGCGATCGTGAGGATTCGTTCGACTACACTTGGTTCGTCTTCGTGGCTTCTTCTTTGTCTACTTCATGGACTCGATCTTCATCCTTGCGGGATCTCAGGAAAGATGACCATCACCTTGGATAGCTTTACTATCATTGCCATGCTAGTTGTCTCGATGCTGTCGCTATATGTCACGTTACCTATCTATTGTCAGCCTCTCTCCTTGTTGCCACGAAACCTCTAACCTTTGACACCATCTCAGCAAACCATTGTTTGGCTATGTTACCCGCTCGCTCAGCCTCTCTTATAGGGTTGTTAGTTGCAGGTGAAGATGAAGATTGCTCCATGTTGGAACATGTTGTTGGAATATCACAATATATCTTATATATATTAACACACCTATATACTTGGCATTGGATGGAAGGCTTGGCCTTTTGCTTAGCGTTTTTCACTCATGCCGCCTTAAGAACCGATAAACTGGCGTTATGTTCCTTGATTTTTGCGTTCCTAACACGGTTGGGGTTTATGGGCCCCCCTTGATAATTCGCACTGCTTAAAGCTTTTCCAGCAAGGCCCAACATTGATTTTAATTTACCTCATAATAAAACTTAATTAACTAATTAAATTGCATAGGGGGTCGCGTCCCTGGGTTCTTAATTCTACATAACAGGGGGGCCAGTGCTGCTGGTGTTGGTCCCAAACGGGGGTTATGCGGGGCCACCACGGGGAAACTCGTGGATTGGCTCCCATATGATCACCCATCCGGTCGTTGCCTGAGACGAGATACACACTGCTACTATCAGGGTGTCGGCACGCTGGGAGGTCTTGCTGGATTAGTTTTACCTTTGTCGAAATATCTTCAGCACGGGATTCCGAGAATACTCGGGTCTTCCCAACATGGAGTTGCAACTCCGTAGATCGTGAGCTTGTGATGGGCTAAGTTGGGACACCCCTGCAGGGTTATGATCTTTCGAAAGCCGTGCCCACGGTTATGTCCGGTTGTAGAAAACTTGACAGAGGATCCGAAATAAAACACACATACCGTGTGAGTAACCGTGACTGTCTCTTTTCACTTTGAGAAGAGAACATGGTGGGGTTATGTTTGACTCGTAGGTAGTTCAGGATCTTTAGCGATCACTACTAGTTAGCGACCGTTTGTGTAGATGCTCATCTTATTCTTGTACTCCTAAGTTAGCCACCATACATATGCTTCGCCGCCGCTGCAACCTCACCACTTAACCTCTCCATACCCATTAAGCTTTGCTAGTCTTGATACCCATGGTTATGGTATTGCTGAGTCCTCGTGGCTCACAGGCACTACAACACCAGTTGCAGGTGCATGTTTCCGATGTCTTGACGTGAGAGCGATGTTCTTGTGTTGGAGTTCTTTCTTCTCCTGCTTCGTCAGTCTTGGGTTAGGTACCTGGTCGGCAGCCTAGGATAGCAGGATGGATGTCGTTGAGCTTTTCATGTTTGCATCCGTAGTCGGATGTCTTGTATTGATGTTGTTGTATTCATGTGACTTGTATGAATTGTTGTATCCCCATGCAATTATGTAATTGTACGATGTAATGATATCCATCTTGCTAAGCGCCCGAAATGCGGTTGTGCCCCGATAACGAGGTGTTCACGTGGTCGGGATAGAATCGCATCTTGGGCCTGACAAGTTGGTATCAGAGCCTCGACCGACCATAGGAGCCCCCTATATTGATTGTAGCTTGGCCGTTGTTGAGTCTAGCAAAAACTTTTTGGAGTCTAGTTATATCGGAGAGTAGGAATTCTTTTTACTCCTCAGTCCCTTCGTCGCTCTGGTGAGGAATCTTGACGTAGGTGTTTTGAATTGCTCCTCTTCCCCTTCAAATTTTTTTAGGATCACACTATTAGTTTTTTTACGATCGTTACGATGTCTACTCTTTTCATCTGGTGCATCTCTCGTCAAGTCAATTTGACCCTCCTCGTCTTTTGCTTCAATCCTCAGTTCTTTCCAACCGATGTTGTTTCCCCTTCCAAAGTTGTATTTCTTTTCCCACCCACCCACCCTTTTGCTTCTCGGACCGGAGTCCTTAATAGAGTATCCATCCTTCTCGTGTGAAGTCTTTGAATTCCTTTCATGAATTATTTCAACTCGGGATTTCTCGTCTAGTTCATTATTCTTAACCTCTTCTTCTTTTCTGGTGGATTCAATTCAAGTATTCGGGGTTCATCATATTCTTTTCCCTCGGTTCAATTGTTTCCTCTTGTTCATTCGCCTCTCACTATTTAATTATTCCGAAGCTCTGAAGACATCGCAGGAGATTCGTGTGTGTTCTAATTTATTCGAGGTTGTCACCTCCTTCGAGTCTTTTAATCATTCCGGTGCATTATCTTCTTTTTAAATCCATTTCAACGGAGTTTTCTCTTCGATGGGCTCATAACCCACATGTCTTTTCCCAGGATCTTACCTGACTCTTCTAATTTCCCGGAGTATTCTCAAATTATTTTCAAAGTGTGACGTAAGTATGGATTCCATCAGTCATATGCCTTCTCCAAGATCGCTTTCAAATTCTTTTCACCATTGGTTCAACCTTTCTTCTTTTCATTCTTCCGGAGTATTTCATGAATTCTTTTCTTTGTGTTCCTCCGAAGGCCATCATTTCAGAAGATTTCTTCGTTCTCAGTTTTCAACTTCGTCCTCTAAATATTCTTCATTGACGCCTCTTCGTTCGCCTCACATTCTATCCGGTGCTTCGTCCAAGTATAATTTAGTCAGTTCGTGATCTCTTCGTCCTCTTGCATATAAATTTCCTCAAGTGCTTTATTCTTCCCGGTGATTCATTCTCTTCTATTCACTAAATTTCAATTTCTTATGGTGGTTTGTTCTCTTTCATCACTCGATTTTAATTTTTCCCGGTGGCTTGTTCTTCTTCTTCACTCGGCTTCAATTCTTATGGTGGTTCGCTCAAGAGTTCTTTTCCGGTGTTATTATATCAATCAATTCATTTTTATTCCAATCCTACCGGTGTTTCATGAAGACTTTCTCAAGTTTGAGCTATATCCCTCCTTAATCTTTTTTTTTCAACGCGAATAAGTGATATGCAAATCCATTGCTTCTCATCAATTTAATTGATGAAGGATAAGCATAACATAAATTCTTATTCTTTTCATCAAGTTGATTTAATATTTTCCTTCGAAATTTGTTATGGATGAATAAATTCTAGTCCCAAGTGCTTTAATCTTTTCTTCCCCGGAGTTCAAAGTTTTCTCGGCTATCTCGTCGGAACCCCGACTAATCATCGCAAGGACTTATTCTTATTCTTTTCATCCTTCATCATCCTTTCGTTACCGGAGTTCCTCATGGTGGTTCATCGTGATTCAAACCATTCTTCAAGTGTTCATCAAATTCTTTTGGATCAAGCAAAAACATTCTTATTCTTGCCTCTCGAGTGCAATTAATTCTCCGTATTCTTTTGAAGTGGAGTTTTGCATTTCTTCCTTCATCCCATCTATTCAATCTTTTGGTTGCAGCATAATTCACCTCAACTTTAGAGATGTTTACATCAGTCCACAACAAGTTAATTATTTTGTTGTTGATTTTTACCAACAACTCTGTTCAAGCTTTTCTTTTGAAGATGCTCTTTCAATTCATTCGTGGTGGAACTTGTTGTTCTCTTATCCGTTCTTTTCTTTTCACTCTTCATTTCTTCCGGAGGCATCGTTTTGTTCATCTCGTCGAGTATCATCCCATCTTCTTGAGGATATGCCCTATTCCTTCAATGCTCAACTGGAGTGCTGCCAGAATTGCTTTTCTATCTCTTTTAGCCGGAGTGGTTTTGAATTCATTCTTGTTCCTTCAACTCGTGCTTCATATCCTTCAACCTTTTGGTTCTCGTCGTATTCCCTGTTCCTCTTGTTTAACAAAGTCTTTGCAACTTCGTTCTTCTCCATCGTGTTCATTCTTTCAAGTTGTTCAACCCCTAAAGATTCTTTGGTTTCACCTTCTTCCTTTTTCTCTTCCGTCTTGTTCCTAAGATCTCGGGATGAGACCTCTTGTTAGTAGGGGAGTGTTGTGACACCCCGAGACCGATGCGCCACATGTCTTTCAGTTATTCGTCATCGTTGCCATGTCATCTGCTTGCGTGTTGCACTTTGCCTTGTCATCATGTGCATTTCTTCAACATGTTTTCAAAACTTGCATCTGTCTGAGTCCGCCCGTCCTCTCCATTGTCCGCTCTGAGCCCAGACACACTTACACGCGCCCGCGGCACCTCCAAAGATTTATTTTATGAGTGGCCGAAAAATGTTGTCGGAATGGGATGAAACTTGGCGTGTGGTCTTATTATGGTATAGGCAGACCGCCTGCCAAGTTTCATCGCGTTCGGAGCTCGTTTGATAGCCCAACCGTTAAACTACAGCGGCACTATCGCCGGACAAAACGTTGGACGTTTCAGTCTCCGAAACGCGTGCCGGGCCGCACTTCACCTCTCTCTTCTCATCCCGAGGCCTCCAACACAACCCACCTGTAGCCCACCTAAACCTGCCTAGACCCCCCTCTGCTCCGGTGTCGTTGGGTCGCGATCGGAGGTCCAAAAGCCCCCAAATCCCCCCAAACCCTAGCTCTAACCTTATAAAAACAACCCCCCATGCCAATTTTGGCATCCCCTACCTCCTAGATCCCTCCTGCTCAGAATCCGCGCCCAACCAGCTCACCGCCGCCACTTGTCGCGCCTCCATTCACCCCGCCGCCACCTGAGCCACCGCCGACCACCCTCCACCGCATGCGGGCCAACCAGGCAGTGCCACCTGGCCCCCTACCTCCTCCCGCCTCGCGTTGGCCTGCCAGGCCCGCGGGGGGCCCGCTCGAGCCCATCCGGGGCCCGAGCGCCCACCGCCGCGGCCCGCACGGCTCCCGAGCCTCCCTCGCTCCATGCTCCCGCACCCCGCCGCCGAACTCCCCGCCGACCCCGCCACCGTAGCTACTCCGGCGAGGCTCGCCGCCATCGTCGGCGCCCGCTCTACCACCGACCCCGCGCCTTCCGCGCCTTCGCAGCTTGCTGCCGCCCAGATCTCTCCTCCCCGTCGCTCCGCTCCGGATCCATGCCGAGCCGCCGCCGATGACGTCAACACCACCATCGCCCTTGCCAACTCCGGCCGGGAATGGGTGCCCCGCAGCCGGATCCGCCTGGCCCAGTCCTCCCCCGATCTCCTCCGCGCCTGCCATCACCCTCGCCACCGGCAACCGCCGCGGCCACGACCTCGGCGGTCCGGATATGTCCGGAGGATTCGGACATGTCCGCCCTCCGCCTCTCTTGTGTGGCCGACAGGTGGGCCCGCGAGCCCCAGCCTGGACAATGTCCACCCGAACCCCGAGGTTGTTTTTCCCACTAAGTCCCTGGAATATGTTATCATGTGCATACTTTGGGTGGCTGTAACTTTTTGTGTGGGGATCCAATTGGAGGATATGATATGTCAAAATGTTCGTCGTGTGATGCTCTACATGTTAGTTACATTTGCATGCATGCTACTGTTCATCTTGTTGTCTTAATATTCATTGAAAAACTGCTATGTGATGTTAGTGACAAGTTCTTGTTGTCTGTCATCAATATGTTACCATGTTTGTGGTGTTGTATCTTTGTGCATGTTGGACCAAATGGAGTGTATGATATGTCAAAATGTTCATTGTCAAGTGCTCTACATGATGGGTGCTGTAGCATTCATGTTAGGTGCCATATTGCCATGTTTATCTGTATTACAAAAGTGCATGTGGCTGTTAGGTGCAGACATTTGTTGTGAGATCCTTATTTGTCTTTTTCATATCTTTATGTGTGATTTTTGTTTGAGCAACATGTCAATATGTTTTTGAAGCACAATCATGTCATATTTGCTGGGGTGCAATCCACTTTTCATGATATGCCTTGTGGTGTTTGCAACAAGTTTGTAAAGTAGCCTACTCGCTGTTATTATTTTCTATGACTTGTTAAAAACTACTAA
>LR738715.1:638921794-638982185 GCA_902687465.1 Secale cereale
CATCGAACACCGCATCGACCTCTTACCCGGTGCACCACTCCCGAACAAGGCTCCTTACCGCGTCAACCCGGAGGAAACAAAGGAGATACAACGTCAAGTACATCAACTCATCGACAAAGGTCATGTACGTGAAAGCCTAAGCCCTTGTGCAGTTCCCGTTATTCTCGTGCCTAAGAAAGATGGTAGCTTTCACATGTGTTCCGATTGCCGTCCAATCAATGCTATCACCGTTAGATACCGTCACCCTATTCCACGCCTAGATGACATGCTTGATGAACTATGTGGTGCCACAATTTTTTCCAAAATAGACCTTAAAAGTGGCTATTACCAAATCCACATTCAAGAGGGTGATGAGTGGAAAACTGCTTACAAAACCAAGTTTGGGCTATATGAGTGGTTGGTCATGCCGATGGGCTTATCGGAGGCGCCTGGCACATTCGTGCGTCTTATGCATTTTGTTCTCCGACCTTACATAGGCGTCTTTGTAGTGGTTTACTTTGATGACATCCTAGTCTTTAGCAAGTCGCTTGAGGAACATGTTGACCACGTCCGTATGGTTTTGAAGCCCTTCGGAAACAACAATTATATGCTAGTCTTTAGCAAGTTGCTTGAGGAGACCGCTTCCCCAAGGAACGCAAGTCCAAGCTTCTTCCACGAGCCGATGGACCATTCAAGGTGCTAGCACGCTACAACGACAACGCTTACAAGATCGACATCCCCCGTGACAAGTACAACGTCAACGACATCTTCAATATCCAAGACTTGGCCAAGTACCATGGTGATGAAGACCATGATCCGTGGACGGATCTTCCCCAAGGGGGGGGAGATGATGCGGAGCATCCGTCAAGCATCCCCATGGACACCCCGACATCGGCACAAGCTCTCAAGGGACCAATGACTAGAGCACGCGCACGCGCTATCGAACACGAGGTGAATTCTCTCCTCTTCGAGTTTCGTTTGGATTCGCATGAGGATTGGGTTCTACCTCACAAGGAGATGTTGTGCATCCTCAGTTACCAAGGAGGTGATCCCGTGGACGCAAAGGAGAACTCATTCAGCCCGGATCGCGTGGAAGCAAACGAAGACCTGCTCAACCCGGACCTAGCGGTACTACCGCTCCGCTGGAACAGTACTACCGCACCTGGACAGTCCGGCACCAGCGGTACTACCGCCCCTTAAGCGGTACTACCGCCCTACAAGCGGTACTACCGCTCGAGCTGGCGGTACTACCGCCCTGCCTGCGCGCAGCCTTCGGCCCATGGCCTTGTACCCCTCTTTCTCGTACCCCTTCGTAGCATAAACTATATATAGACCTACCCCACTTCCTTTGAGGGGTTAGCAAAGATATTGAGAGACCTTGAGAGCTTTGCTCCTTGTATCCCCTCCGTGAGGAGATCAAGACCTCCCAAGGGAGAAGAATCCTCGTGGATTGCAAGACCTCCCAAGGGAGAAGAATCCTCTTGGATTGCAAGACCTCACCTAGAGTGGGAAGAACCTTACCTTTGTGCTTGTTTTCTTGGATTGTTCTTGTAATTTCGTGGATCCTTTGTGTGCTACTCTAGTAGATGTGATATTGGGTTTGTTTTGAGTGAATTGTGTCTCGTGTTCTTGTGTGTTCTTCCTCTTCTTTCCCCTCCAAGTGTGAAAAGATCCCCCCTAGGGTCTCACCCTACAACATATATACTTGGCATTGAGTGGAAGGCTTGGCCTTTTGCTCAGTGTTTTGTTCCACTCATGCCGCCTTAAGAACCGATAAACCGGCATTATGTTCCTTGATTTTTGCGTTCTTAACACGGTTGGGGTTTATGGTCCCCCCTTGATAATCGCACTGTTTAAAGCTTTTCCAGCAAGGCCCAACATTGGTTTTAATTTGCCTCATAATAAAACTTAATTAACTAATTAAATTGCATAGGGGGTCGCGTCCCCGGGTTCTTAATTCTACATAACAAGGGGGCCCAGTGTTGTTGGTGTTGGTCCCAAACGGGGGTTGTGCGGGGCCACCACGGGGAAACTCGAGGATTGGCTTCCGTAGGATCACCCATCCGGTCATGGCCTGCGACGAGATACGCGCGGCTACTATCAGGGTATCGGCACGCCGGGAGGTCTTGCTGGATAAGTTTTAACTTTGTCGAAATATCTTGAGCACAGGATTCCGAGAATACTCGGGTCTTCCCAACATGGAGTTGCGACTCCGCAGATCGTGAGCTTGTGATGGGCTAAGTTGGGAAACCCCTGCATGGTTATGATCTTTCGAAAGCCGTGCCCGCAGTTATGTGGCAGATTGGAATTTCTTAATGTCCGGTTGTAGAAAACTTGACAGAGGATCCGAAATAAAACACACGAACCGCGTGAGTAACCGTGACCGTCTCTTTTCACTTTGAGAAGAGAACACGGTGGGGTTATGTTTGACTCGTAGGTAGTTCAGGATCTTTAGCGATCACTACTAGTTTGCGACCGTTTGCGTAGATGCTCATCTTATTCTTGTACTCGTAAGTTAGCCACCATACTTATGCTTAGCCGCTGCTGCAACCTCACCACTTAACCTCTCCAATACCCATTAAGCTTTGTTTCTCTTGATACCCATGGTTATGGGATTGCTGAGTCCTCGTGGCTCAGAGATACTACAACACGAGTTGTAGGTGCAGGTTTCCGATGTCTTGACGTGAGAGCGATGTTCTTGTGTTGGAGTTCTTTCTTCTCCTGCTTCGTCAGTCTTGGGTTAGGTTCCTGGTCGGCAGCCTGGGATAGCAGGATGGATGTCGTTGAGCTTTTCATGTTTGCATCCGTAGTCGGATGTCTTGTATTGATGTTGTTGTATTCATGTGACTTGTATGAATAGTTGTATCCCCATGCATTTATGTAATGGTACGATGTAATGATATCCATCTTGATAAGCGCCCGAAATGCGGTTGTGCCCCAATCACGAGGTGTTCACGTGGTCAGGATAGAATCGCATCTTCGGCCTGACATATTTTTCTTGTGTTACAAAAAGCTTTGTACTACACTACTAAGTTTATTATCTCGTAATTTGTTCGTAGGTTTATTCTCGCAAAGTACTTCTAGTTTTATTCTTGTTCTAGGTAAATCAAACATTAAGTTTGCGTAGAGTTGTATCGGTGGTCGATAGAACCTGAGGGAATATTTGTTCTACCTTTAGCTCCTCGTTGGGTTCGTCACTCTTATCGAAAAAGGCTACAAACGATCCCCTACACTTGTGGGTTATCAAGACCTTTTTCTGGCGCCGCTGCCGCGGAGCAATAGCGTGGGGTGAATATTCTCATGTGTGCTTGTTTGCTTTATCGTTAAGTTGATTTATTTTCTGTTGTAAGTTGTTCTCTATCTTTAGTTATGGATATGGAACACGAAATACCAAAAAATAGGTGTACTTGCTACTCATGGAGATGGGAAACCTTCTACAACCCTTGATGCTAGTTATGTGAAAAATATTAGACACTACTTTGATAATCATGAGAAAACCCCATTCAACTTGATAATGGGAGTAACGTTGGATCAACATGAATACTTTAGGGATTATCGCTTGGCTCAAAAAGGGAAATTGTTATTGGATCAAATTCATATGTTGCATTGTTATGCTCAGCAGCTATGCTTGAGATGTGATTATACTTGTTGCTCTAGGATGAAGGTTACACACCTTCCTTTTTCATGTAAATTTAATGATAATGAAACCTTGGCTTCTTATGCTAATGGTATATATGATTACTATTATGTGGAAATAATAAAAGAACTTGTTGCTTTTAAGGGTGCTTATGAAATTGAATCTTTGTTTGAAAAGTGTGAAAATTATGATGATATTATTTACAGACCTGGAAATTTTACTATACTTAAATATTGATATGATAATTATGAATACAATTTTTATATTGATAAATTTATTGAGAAAGTCTCCGCTGTCCAGGAAGAGACTAATATTTTTGCAAGAATCTATGAAAAAAGAAATTGATGACACTGTGAGCTCATTGGATGAAAAAGATGAGGAGGAGAGCGTAGAACAAAAGGAGGAATAATGAATTAGCTACCCATGCCCACCTTTTGATGAGAGTAACCCCTCAACCCATACATTGTTTAATTTCCCTTCGTGCTTACCGAAGGATGAATGCTATGATCCCTGGGATTCGTTTGAAATATCCTTTTTTGATGATGCTTGCTATGCTTGTGGCCAAGATGCCAATATGAATTATGCTTATGGAAATGAGCTTGCTACAGTTCCTCATATTAAACATGAAATTGTTGCCATTGCACCACACATGATAGTCCTATTATCTTTTTGAATTCTCCCAACTACACTATATCCGAGAAGTTTGCTCTTATTAAGGAATATATTTATGGGTTGCTTTCTACCACGACACATGATGATTTTGATGAATATAATATGCATGTGCTTGCTGCTCCTACTTGCAATTATTATGAGAGAGGAACTACATATCCACCTCTCTATGTTTCCAACACGATAAAATTGCAAGAAATTGCTTATACTATGCATTGGCCTTTACTTGATGTGCATGAATTGTTCTTTTATGACATGCCGATGCATAGGAAGAGAGTTAGACTTTTTTATTGCATGATATATGTTGCTTTTTGGTCAATTCTAAATTACAAATAATTACTATTTAAAGTTGGCTCTGATATACCTTGGGATCCAGGTGGATCCATTACTTGAGCACTATATGCCTAGCTTAGTGGCTTTAAAGAAAGCGCTGCCAGGGAGACAACCCGGAAGTTTTAGAGAGTCATTTATTTATGTTGAGTGCTTTCTAAAGAATTTTTAAAAAAATATAAAGGGGAACCTAAAACTTTTCAATAAGAAAAGTGAAAGTAAGATGGACGAACACCGTTGAAGTGGGGGAGCTCTTTGAACTTTTTTCATGCCCATGGAAACTTTGTAAATCTTGAATTACAGAAACTTTCAACAAAATAATTATCCACTTGTACAAATCCATTGTATTATAAAAATAATGTGCCATTATTTGCCTCTAGAATGATTAGATTGCTTGTTTGGTATGTGCGGTACAAAAATTGAAACTTTGGCTGTAGTGCGTTAATTTACATATTTGACTGGATCGTCAAAAGTTTCTGAATATTTTTACACAGTACTTATATACAATTTTTTATTTCTTCCTAATTTTCCAGAATGTTTAGAGATACATAAGTATGGTAAATGTTCAAATTACGACAGACTGTTCTATTTTTGACATATTATGTTTTTGATGCATTGTTTTGCTTGTTTTGATGAATCTATGGATTGCATAGGAGGGTATAAGCCATGGTGAAGTTGGGATACAGTAGGTATAATGCATAAATAAAATATGAATGGGTTTGCAAAAACACTTAAATTAGTGATTTGCATTATTATACTAACGGCTCTCACGAGTTTTCTGTTAAGTTTTGTGTGGATGATGTTCATACGTCCCCAACGTATCTATAATTTTTTATTGTTCCATGCAGTTATATTATCATTCTTGGATGTTTTACAATCATTTTATAGTCATTTTATTTCATTTTACGGTACTAACCTATTGACATAGTGCCAAGGTGCCAGTTGCTGTTTTCTGCATGTTTTTTACATCACAGGAAATCAATATCAAACGGAGCCCAAACACTTCGAATTTTTTTGGAGAATTTTTATGGGCCAGAAGACACCCAATGGGCCAGAGCTGCACCTGGGGGGTGCCCCGAGGGGGGCACAACCCACCAGGGCGCGCCAGGCCCGTCTGGCACGCCCAGGTGGGTTGTGCCCACCTCGGTGCCCTCCCGCACCGCCTCTTCTGTAACATCCCAAATTTTCAATTTGGAATGTTATACATAGATCATACTGTATTGCATATTTCTTTGCATTTTGTGCGTGAAGATCCTCGAAAATTCTAAGCAACTCAAGGACCTACGGAGAGAGTTAGGAATTCTACCGTTTTCGTATTTGAGTTCTCTCGAATACCGGTACGAGGATATCACTGGTTTTAATTATTTTTCTCTCCTAAAAATATTTCTAAATAAAATATATGAGCGGAGATAATATGACTTCTCCAAAATAACAGAAATATTGGAGGAAAAAATATTAAAATCACTTTTGGTATTTATTCGGATTTATTTGTGATTTTATTTGCATAGGAAAAATACGTGTTTTTCAAAATTGCATTTAGGTCCGGGAAAAATGTTCACTTTGTCCTAAATATTAGTAGAGGACGGTGAAAATTTATTTCGGGATTTTTGGAATCCGTTTAGTATTTCTTTTATTAGTTTTCGTACGCCAGGACCCGTTAAAAATAGGTAAACCGCCTTTCGGCCGTACCCGACTAGGACTCCCCTAGCCGGGGGGCCTTTATAAGCCAGGGCCCAGCCGGCCGAGCCAGCCAGCCCGCCCCGCCTCGCCTAGCTGCCGCCCTAGCGCCGCCGCCGCCAGCCGCCGCAGCCCGCTGCCGCGCCGCGCGCCGCCGCCCGCTGCCGAGCCGCCCGCCGCCGACGGACCCGCCGTCCGCCGCCCCCGGAGTTCGTCGTTTTCGAGGTAGCCGCCGGTTTTTTTAAAACCGATCGGTTCTTTTTCGTAAAACCCTAGATCCGTTTTTTAGATTAGATCGGTTTTTCTTTTCGGTTTAGTTATTTAGCGGATGTTCGTCCGTACGTTCATTTTAACAAACGTTGTTCGCCCATTAGCCACATAGAGCGAACGTTCGTTCGTTAGGCTGTTCGTCAGTTTTCTTTTACGAGGTATTTATCCGCGATTATTTCGATTGCGATTTCTGCCCTGATCTTGTTTTTCATTTTAATTTTCGCTCGAGAGTCGGAATCAGGTGATTCAAAATCCCAGATCTTCATCTCGACGCCCTCTTTCCGTTTAACCAACTTGGACCAAGTTTTTCTACTGTAAAATTTGACCCTAGATCAAACTAGTAAACGGATCTCGTTTCTTTCGCAGTTTGAGTTTCCTTGCTTCTTTCGATTTGTTTCTTTTTGCAAACCGGAGTTCTTAAGTTGAACTTTCTGGTTAGATCTTCTCTTTTGGAGTATTGTTTGTGCATCATTGCTTGATTGCTTATGTATTCTATTGTTTGCTTGCGATAGAATACCCGGACTGTGAAGCGTGCTACTACGAGTCTCTAGGTTTTGCGAATCGTCAGCAAGGCAAGTAACACTTTTATCATACCCTTTTATTACCCAGTTCTTATGCATTAGATCAAACCTTCACACGTTGCAAGAGTAGGATCTCTTAACTTGTGGGTCTGGGAACTAGTTTGAGGTAGAACCTATTACCTGCATTATTTTCAAACCCTTGGGAGTTACTTCTACGCTATGCTTAGGTTATCATGCTATGCTCGTAGACGTGGTTTGGGTTTGAGTGAAATCCATGACAGATGTGAGTTGTTAATTAATGGTTCAACTTAAGGTGGCTACTTGAATACACATCTGGGTGGATTGGTTGCAGAGCACCTGGGGAATCTAGTGTTGTCCTAGGAAATCCCGGGGTTTCCGTGTGATTGTCCTATGGAATGCCACCCAGGCTCATAGGGATCATAAAACTATTCATGCTAGAAACTTCCGTGTGCAGCCACAATACCATTATGGGCTTTGGCATAGTATGAGTAAGTTGTGTGAGCTCTTTCAGTGGTGGACTAGCAGATGTAGGGGAAAGTAGGTGTACCGGTCCACCCGGGGTAAAGAGTAAATGCTTCTGAAAGACTGTGTCTCGGTCATCCGTTTCTCAAACACGATGAAGTGCGAGAAATTAAACAGAGGCGATCGAGTCTTGTGGGAAAAGTGCACAAACCTCTGTAGAGTGTACAAACTGATCATGATTAGCCGTGTCCCCGGTTATGGACAATCTTGAGTATCTGGTACTTGAATTATTGGTTGATCTCATCACTCTAAAATTAATTTTGTTGGGTTAATGATTACTTTAATTGGGATTGAGTTGGAGGTACCTTCTCAATGATGTTTCAACTACCATGATAGTTAAAATAAAATTTATTCCTTTGTTGTAGGGAAAAATTGGCTTTATGCAAAAACTTTAACCTTAGAGCCTCCACCAGCCAAATATGCATATAGTGTTAGCCTTTATCCTGTTACTTGCATCTTCTGTGTTATCTTGCCAGCATATTCCACGTGCTGACCCGTTTCGGGCTGCAACATGTTACGTTGCAGACTTTTCAGACGAGGAGTAAGACGTTCTAGGTCGTTTGTCTAGCACTCAGCTATGCCGTTGGAGTTGATATACTCACTTATCTTCCAAGCCTTCCTCTGTTATTTTGTTAGATTGCCTTAAGCCATAGACTTTTGTAATAAGTTCTCCTTGGAGACATTCGATGTAATAAGTGTGTGATTGCCACTCTGTTATAAATCCTTCAAGTACTGTGTGTGTCAGCATTACCAATCCAGGGATGACACTGAAACACAAAGACTTCGGTCTATTCGGATCGTGGTCGCTACAAGATGGTATCAGAGCACACGCTGAATGTAGGACACAACCACTAAGATAAACCCTGAAGGAAGTCACTAGGTACCTGAATATAGGAATACCAAGCTTTACCGGGACCTACACCGCCACTTTACCAGAAGAGGAGCGATGGAGCATTGGAGTTCAAATTCCCGGGAGAACATTCGCACCATCCACTAAGCCAATAGAGTTTTCTTTTGATGCACCAAGCTGGAGCCTAGGCAAGAGTATGGCAGCCCACATCACTATGGGAAGGATCGGAGAAGTCTACAAGCAGGAGCTGAAGGACACTATCTACCAGATTTGTGGACGCCGAGATGAGCGTTGGGACATGATCAACACCCGGAAGGACAGGTCCATTGCAGCGTTCATCTAGGAGTTAAACCAGCACATTCGACGACAGGGGCACCAGATGTGCGTAGGGATGATAGATTTGAAGAAGGTGCTAAACGGGAATTTGGATCAAGAAGAACTCAAGACTACTCATGACGGATACGAGGAGGAGATGTTGATACTAGTGGAGAAGAATGATGATTTGACAAGGAAGCTAGGAGTATTCATGGGAGATCCAGCACCAGGAAGGGAAGAAGAGGAAGAGGAACCCAAGGAGATTTGTTCTGAAGATTACATCATCATCGACGACACGGATTCAGACCTCGATGATAGTGATGACGAAGACTATGAAGACGAAGCTGGAGGAGACATCATGGAATCTTCCGCCGATCAAAATTTCTAGATGACTACCCTATGACTAGCAGTTTTCCCCCACAAAGTAGTATTAGAGCACTTTGTAACGTTAGTTAGATCCTTGTAAGACCTTGCTTGAAATTGATTGGTGTGATATGATTGTGTTTGTCTCATGTGCATATGGGTAGTGATTTTCCCTTAGACCTCAATTCTATTCTAATCTCTTCCCTCTACACCCATCAGATGCCTCCAAGACGTGAGCCCGGATTTGAGTTTCCCCCTGAGCTCACTCAGTTGATCCAGCAGCAGAACACTTTCATGCAACTTCTTGTCCAGAACACTCAGAACAACCAGAACAACAACAACCCTCCACCACCACCACCCGTGGACAACAAGGTTGCAACCACCGGTGTTTGCTAGCAGTATTGAACCAATAGTTGCCGATGACTGGCTGCGCAAGATTGGAAGGGATTTGACCACAGCCAATTGCTCAGATGTTGAGGAGGTGCGATTTGCAACACATCAGTTGTCTGGACTAGCCGCAGCATGGTGGGAGAATTACACATCCACCTTCCCTATAGCCAATGTCACTTGGGATCAGTTTCAGCAAGCTTTCCGTACTGCCCATGTCTCAATTGGAGCTATGAGCATGAAGAAGCGGGAGTTTCGCAATTTGCGCCAAGGAAATCGTACTGTAGCTTAGTACGTAGATGAGTTTAGTACCCTATCTCGTTATGCCCCAGATGACATGGCCACATATGCCGCTAAGCAGGAGAGATTTATGGAAGGACTAAATGATGAGATGAGCGTACAGTTGATGGTGGCAACCTTCAACAACTACCAGGAGTTGGTAGATAAAGCTCTTATGATTGAAGGGAAGCAACAGCAGATTGAGAGCCGCAAGAGGAAGTATGGACAAGGAAGGAATAATTCTGGAGCCCGGCAGAAGCCCCGATTCACTCCGAATTCGGGAGGATATACCCATAACCATGGAAGCCACACCCACACTGGAGGAAGTTCCCACAACCACAATTTCTCCAAGAATGGGAATGAGAATGGAGCAAATAATAACCAGAATCGCTCTACCCCGTCCACACTCGCCAAAAAGGATTTAAGCCACGTCACCTGTTACAAGTGCGGGAAGAATGGACATTATGCCAATGAGTGACCTGAAGCTAAGAATGGGAACGGCAATGGAAGCGCCGGAAAGAAGCCCAACCCATTCAACAAAGGACAAGTGAACCACGTGACCGTGGAGGAGGTTGAAGAGCAACCATATGCTGTTGTCGGTAAGTTCTTGGTTAAGTCATTTACCGCAATAGTTCTTTTCGATACTGGTGCATTGCATTCATTCATTTCAAGGGGATTCGTAAATAGACATAAGTTGCCCACCCAAGTCCTTAAGACCCCCATGTTAGTAAGTTCACCCGAAGCGGAGTATATGGCACATCAAGGATGTTTTCAAACGCCATTGGTCATAGGACGCCATGTTTTCCCCTCAGACCTGATAGTTTTGGAGTCAGAAGGATTGATGTGATATTAGGTATGGATTGGCTATCGATGTATGGAGGGAACATCGATTGTGCCAGCAAGTCTATTTTGCTTACCACCCCGGAGGGAAAACAGATCAAGTATGTATCTAGGCATTCGCCTATATGGACACGAGTACATTCTCTCACGGGAGTTGTTCAGGAGGAAGTGCCGGTAGTAAAGGATTATCCGGATGTTTTTCTAGAGGAGCTACCTGGCATGCCACCGGATAGGGATATTGAGTTTTTGATTGAGCTGTTGCCTGGCACCGGACCTATATCGAAGATACCATATCGGATGCCAGCGAATGATCTGGAGGAGATCAAGAAGCAGATTAAGGAGTTATTGGAGAAAGGTTTTATTCGCCGGAGTTCATCACCTTGGGGAGCCCCAGTGCTTTTGGTCAAGAAGAAGGATGGATCTTTAAGAATGGTCGTTGATTATCGTGCACTGAATGAAGTGACTATTAAGAATAAGTACCCGCTGCCGATGATCAATGGTTTGTTCGACCAACTCCAGGGAGCGAAAGTATTCTCCAAGATCGATCTACGATCTGGATACCACCAGTTGAAGATCCCAGAGAAGGACATACCTAAGACAGCCTTCACCACAAGGTATGGGCTATATGAGTATATGGTTATGTCATTTGGGTTGACTAACGCCCCTGCCTATTTCATGAGTATGATGAACAAGGTGTTCATGGAGTTCTTGGATAAGTTTGTCGTGGTATTCATTGATGATATTTTGGTGTACTCAAAGAATGAGGAGGAACACGCGGAGCATTTGCGTTTGGCATTGGAAAAGCTCAGAGAACATCAGTTGTATGCCAAGTTTAGCAAATGTGAGTTTTGGTTGAAGGAAGTTGGATTCCTAGGGCATGTTATATCGGGAGAAGGTATAGCAGTGGACCCCGTTAAAGTGCAGGCAGTCACTGAATGGTTGGCACCCACTTCAGTTGGAGAGATCCGCAGTTTTCTTGGACTCGCGGGATACTACCGGAGATTCATAGAAAATTTCTCCAAGATTCCTAAGCCAATGATGACGTTGTTGAAGAAGGAGACAAAGTTCAATTGGACTGAAGAGTGTGAAGAAAGTTTCCAGGAGTTGAAGAAACGGTTGACGACAGCCCCAGTGCTGATATTGCCAGATGTACGCAAGGATTTCCAAGTGTACTGCGATGCTTCACGCTTAGGACTTGGAGGAGTACTCATGCAGGATGGAAGCGTTGTTTCTTATGCATCTCGTCAACTGTGACCGCACGAGTTGAATTATGCGACACACGATCTGGAGTTAGCAGCTATAGTGCACGCACTCAAAACCTGGAGACATTTCCTTATTGGAAATCGTTGTGATGTGTACACGGATCACAAGCGTTTGAAGTACATTTTCACTCAGAAGGAGCTGAACCTCAGACAGAGGAGATGGTTGGAACTTATAAAGGATTATGATATGAAGCTGCACTATCACCCAGGAAAGGTCAATGTTGTTGCAGACGCTCTGATCCGGAAGAGTTATGCAAATACCTTAGTAAAAGGGGAAATGCCCCAGGAGATAGCAGAAGATCTCAGGGAGCTTCGTTTGGAGATGGTTCCTAGAGGTTTTGTCACAACATTGGAGGTTCAGTCAACATTGCTGGGAAAGATACGCGAAGCCCAGAAGGACGACAAAGAAATTTCCGAGATAAATAAGAGGATGAGTGAAGGAAAAGCCAAAGGATTTCATGAGGATGAGCACGACACTTTGTGGTTTGAGGATCAAATCTATGTGCCCAACAACCCGGAGATCAGGAAGTTGATAATATAGGAAGCACATGATTCGCCATACTCGATACACCCCGGAAACACCAAGATGTATTTAGATTTGAAGGAACGTTTCTGGTGGACGGGAATGAAGAAGGATATTGCCGAGTATGTAGCCGTATGTGATGTATGCCAGAGAGTAAAGGCGGAGCATCAGAAGCCAGCAGGATTGCTACAGCCTATGCCGATACCCGAATGGAAGTGGGAGAAGCTTGGCATGGACTTTATCACCGGATTGCCCAGGACCAAATCAGGATATGACTCAATCTGGGTAGTAGTGGGCCGTTTGACCAAGGTAGCCCACTTTATCCCCGTGAAAACCACATACACCAGTGCAAAGTTGGCAAAGATATACATGACCAGGATTGTATGTCTGCACGGAGTTCCGAGGACCATTGTATCAGATAGAGGAACATAGTTCACCTCAAAGTTTTGGCATCAGCTACACCAGGCTTTGGGAACGAGGCTGGAATTCAGCACAACTTTTCATCCGCAGACCGACGGACAGACCGAGAGAGTCAACCAGATTCTGGAGGACATGTTGAGAGCTTGTGCGCTAGATTATGGATCTAGTTGGGATGACTATTTGCCCTATGCTGAGTTCTCGTACAACAACAGATACCAGGCCAGTTTGAAGATGGCACCGTTAGAAGCATTATACGGAAGGAGATGCCGAACACCGTTAATGTAGGATGATGTTGGAGACCGGCAGTTGTTTGGACCAGACTTGATCAGAGAGTCTGAAGAGAAGGTTAAGCTAATTCGAGATAGATTGAAGGTAGCTCAGTCCAGGCAGAAGAGTTATGCGGACTCGAAGCGCAATGAGATAGCTTACAAAATCGGAGACAAAGCATACCTGAGAGTATCGCCTCTTCGAGGAGTTAAACGTTTCAGAGTTAAGGGAAAACTAGCCCCGAGATTTGTGGGACCTTACCGTGTATTGGAACGCATGGGAGAGGTTGCCTATAAGTTGGAGTTGCCCGAAGGATTGTCAGGAGTGCATGATGTGTTTCATGTTTCGCAGCTTAAGAAGTGCCATGCGGAGATGGCCGATATCCCACTTAGAGACACAGTACCCCTGGAAGCAATTCAGTTGGATAGCGATCTGACTTATGAGGAGAAGCCTGTTAAGATTCTCGAATTTTCGAGCAGAGTCACCCGCAGTAAGGTTATCAAGTTTTGCAAAGTTCAGTGGAGTCACCACACCGAGGAAGAAGCCACCTGGGAACGAGAAGATGATCTACGCAAGGACCACCCACACCTGTTCTCTAGCCAAGCCGAATCTCGAGGGCGAGATTCATTCTACGGGGGGTAGGTTTGTAACATCCCAAATTTTCAATTTGGAATGTTATACATAGATCATACTGCATTGCATATTTCTTTGCATTTTGTGCGTGGCGATCCTCGAAAATTCTAAGCAACTCAAGGACCTACGGAGAGAGTTGGGAATTCTACCGTTTTCGTATTTGAGTTCTCTCGAATACCGGTACGAGGATAGCATTGGTTTTAATTGTTTTTCTCTCCTAAAAATATTTCTAAATAAAATATATGAGCGGAGATAATATGACTTCTGCAAAATAACAGAAATATTGGAGGAAAAATATTAAAATCACTTTTGGTATTTATTCGGATTTATTTGCGATTTTATTTGCATAGGAAAAAATACGCGTTTTTCAAAATTGCATTTAGGTCCTAAATATTATTAGAGGATGGTGAAAATTTATTTAGGGATTTTTGGAGTCTGTTTAGTATTTCTTTTATTAGATTTTTACGCCAGGACTCGTTTAAAAAAAAGGGAAACCTCGTTTGGGCCGTACCCGACTAGGACTTCCCTAGCCGGGGGGCCTTTATAAGCCGAGGCCCAGCCGGCCGAGCTAGCCAGCCCGCCCCGCCTCGCCTAGCCGCTGCCGCTGCCGTCGCCCGCCGCTGCGGCCGCCCGCCGCTGCGCCGCACGCCACCGCCGCCGCACGCCACCGCCGCCGCCCGCCGCCGAGCTGCCCGCCGCCGCCGGACCCGCCGCCCGCCGCCGTCAGAGTAGCCTCCTGAGTTTGTCGTTTTCGAGGTACCCGCCGGTTTTTTTAAAAAACCGATCGGTTCTTTTTCGTAAAACCCTAGATCCGTTTTTTTAGATTAGATCGGTTTTTCTTTTCGGTTTAGTTATTTAGCGGACGTTCGTACATACGTTAGTTTTAGCGAACGTTGTTCGCCCTTAGCCGCAGACAACGAACGTTCGTTCGTTAGCCTGTTCGTCAGTTTTCTTTTTCGGTGTATTTATCCGCGATTATTCCGATCGCGATTTCTGCCCTGATCTTGTTTTTCGTTTTTCTTTTCGCTCGAGAGTCAGAATCAGGTGATTCAAAATCCCAGATCTTCGTCTTGATGCCCTCTTTCCGTTTAACCAACTTGAACCAAGTTTTCCTACTGTAAAATTTGACCCTAGATTAAACTAGTAAACGGATCTCGTTTCTTTCGCAGTTTGAGTTTTGTTGCTACTTTCGATTTGTTTCTTTTTGCAAACCGGAGTTCTTAAGTTGAATTTTCTGGTTAGATCTTCTCTTTTGGAGTATTGTTTGTGCATCATTGCTTGATTGCTTATGTATGCTATTTTTTGCTTGCGATAGAATACCCGGACTGTGAAGCGTGCTACTACGAGTCTCTAGGTTTTTGGAATCGTCAGCAAGGCAAGTAAAACTTTGATCATACCCTTTTATTACCCAGTTTTTATGCATTAGATCAAACCTTCACACATTGCATGAGTAGGATCTCTTAACTTGCGGGTCTGGGAAGTAGTTTGAGGTAGAACTTATTACCTGCATTATTTTCAAACCCTTGGGAGTTACTTCTACGCTATGCTTAGGTTATCATGCTATGCTCGTAGACATGGTTTGGGTTTGAGTGAAATCCATGACAGATGTGAGTTTTTAATTAATGGTTCAACTTAAGGTGGCTACTTAAATACACATCTGGGTGGATTGGTTGCAGGGCACCTGGGGAATCCAGTGTTGTCCTAGGAAATCCCGGGGTTTCCGTGTGATTGTCCTATGGAATGCCACCCAGGCTCAAAGGAATCATAAAACTATTCATGCTAGAAACTTCCGTGTGCAGCCACAATGCCATTATGGGCTATGGCATAGTATGAGTAAGTTGTGTGAGCTCTTTCAGTGGTGGAATAGCATATGTAGGGGAAAGTAGGTGTACCGGTCCACCCGGGGTAAAGAGTAAATGCTTCTGAAAGACTATGTCTCGGTCATCCTTTTCTCAAACACCATGTAGTGCGAGAAATTAAACGGAGGCGATCGAGTCTTTTGGGAAAAGTGCACAAACCTCTGCAGAGTGTACAAACTGATCATGATTAGCCGTGTAGCCGGTTATGGACAATCTTGAGTATCTGCTACTTGAATTATTGGTTGATCTCATCACTCTAAAATTAATTTTGTTGTGTTAATGATTACTTTAATTGGGATTGAGTTGGAGGTACCTTCTCAATGATGTTTCAACTACCATGATTGTTAAAATAAAATTTATTCCTTTGTTGTAGGGAAAATTTGGCTTTACGCAAAACTTTAACCTTAGAGCCTCCACCAGCCAAATATGCATATAGTGTTAGCCTTTATCCTGTTACTTGCATCTTCTGTGTTATCCTGCCGGCATATTCCACGTGCTGACCCGTTTCGGGCTGCAACATGTTACGTTGCAGACTTTTCAGACGAGGAGTAAGACGTTCTAGGTCGTTTGTCATGCACTCAGCTATGCCGTTGGAGTTGATGGACTAACTTATCTTTCAAGCCTTCCGCTGTTATTTTGTTAGATGGCCTTAAGCCATAGACTTTTATAATAAGTTCTCTTTGGAGACATTCGATGTAATAAGTGTGTGATTGCCAGTCTGTTATAAATCCTTCAAGTACTGCGTGTGTCAGCATTACCGATCCAGGGATGACACTGAAACACAAAGACTTCGGTCCATTCGGATCGTGGTCGCTACATCTTCGCTCTATAATTACTCAGATATTCCAAAAACCCTAGAGGAGTCTACAAAAATATATGCCAGCCGCTACAAAGTCCAGAAGCACCAGATCCAATCGAGACACCATCAAAGAGGAGTTCACCACCTCCATTGGTGCCTCTCCGATGATGTGTGAGTAGTTCCTTGTAGACCTTCGGGTTTGTAGTCAGTAGCTAGATGGCTTCCTCTCTCTCTTTTGATTATCAATGCACTGGTCTCTTGGAGATCCATATGATGTAACACTTTTGCGGTATGTTTGTTGGGATCCGATGAACTTTGAGTTTATAATCAGATCTATCTTTTTATATCCATGAAAGTTATTTGAGTCTTTTTTGATCTCTTATATGCATGATTTCTTATAGCCTCGTATTTCTTCTCCGATATTTGGGTTTTGTTTGGTCAACTTGATCTATTTATCTTGCAATGGGAAGAGGTGCTTTGTAGTGGGTTCGATCTTACGGTGCTTGATCCCAGTGACAGAATGCGAACCGACACATATGTATCGTTGCTACTAAGGATAAAACGATGGGGGTCTATTTCTACATAAATAGATCTTGTCTACATCATGTCATCATTCTTATTGCATTACTCCGTTTGTCCATGAACTTAATACACTAGATGCATGCTGGATAGCGGTCGATGTGTGGAGTAATAGTAGTAGATGCAGGAAGGAGTCGGTCTACTAATCTTGGACATGATGCCTATATAATGATCACTGCTTGGATATGTCATGATTATTTGAAGTTCTATCAATTTCCTAACAATAATTGTTTTCCCACCGTTTGCTATTTTCTCGAGAGAAGCCACTAGTGAAATCTACGGCCCCCGTGTCTCTTTCTCATATTATTTGCCTTTGCGATTTATTTTCCTTTGATTTTATTTTCAGATCTATTAAACCAAAAAACCCAAAAATACCTTGCTGCAATTTATCTTGTTTAACGTTCAATCTATCATTATTTACAACTCTATCACGTCCTTTACCCGAAAGGGATTGACAACCCCTTTTACACATCGGGTTGCGTGTATTTGTTATTTGTGTGCAAGTGCTATTTACATTGTGTTTCTTGGTTCTCCTACTGGTTCGATAACCTTGGTCTCATCACTGAGGGAAATACATATTGCTTCTATACTGCATCATCTCTTCCTCTTTGGGGAAATACCGACGTAGTTCTAGCAGACATCAAAAGGAATTTCTGGCGCCGTTGCCGGGGAACACCTTCAACATATACCAGGTTCCTAATCACAAATCGCATCTCCTCACAATTTACATTATTTGCCATTTGTCTCTCATTTTCATCTCCTCCACTTCACAAACATTTGTCGTTTTTATTCGCCCTCCTTTTCATTCGCCGTTTTCTCGTCAGATCATTCTTTGTTTGCAATCATGAGTGATTTCGGTATGGCACCAACAGATGATGGACTAACTCCTAAGATTGGACTTAAGGGCAATCTGGATGCTAAACTTTTATCTTGGGGCAAGGGAATGTTATGGGAAAAGAACGTATCCAAGAGTTTTTCAATTGTGTTGGGAATCTAAGTCTTGATGATGCTCCTATACTTAGAACTACTAGATCTTATGTGGATGCTATTTCAACAATAGTTATGAAACTTGAAAGTAAATTTATTCGTACCCATCCCACTTTGCAAAGATTGTTTTTTGAGCTTCCCGATATAAAAAATCCTAGAGCTAAAAAGTTGGCTACTCTTGTCCTTATGAATGAATTTGATTACATAATACGGGAAGCTAGAGAAATCTTTGATTTTTATGGTATGAATCGTGAAAAACCCGTGATAGATGAAATTCTTTACAATAGTGATTATGCATTAAGACATTTGCTTGGGGATAATAGAATCTTTGATGAGAATCTTAAGAAGGAAGTCCCCGTTTTAGATATAACCCAACAAGTTTTCAATAATGGTAACGAACATCACTCTTGGATTGTTGCTGGAAATCAAAGGGTTTATGATGAAAATAAACTTAGAAATGCTAAGGTGCCTGTGGATAATATGTTCTACGTTGTCTTTATAAAACCTCATGACAAGGATACCCCTAAGGAAATTAAAAACAAGGATGACAACACTTAGATCCTTGCATCATGCCTAGCTAAGGGCGTAAAACGATAGCGCTTGTTGGGAGGCAACCTAACTTGTATGTTTTTTCTTTTTACTTTCCTTGCTATTTTCAATAAAATACCATTTAATACCTCTGTTTAGATGTGTTTTTGTGGTTTGAATAAAGGTTTGTTCCAAGCAAAGCCTTAGGATCATGTTGGTTGTTAGTAGATTTGATCTTGCTGAAAAGCAGAAACTTTTGCACTCACGAGAAAAAATGTCATTTTTAACAGAAGAGTGCTTTTTGGTTGATTCTTATTGCAGAAGATTAATATACAAATTTCCCACGTGGCCCTAGTTTTTTACAAAAAATAGAGTTGCATAAGTATTCGAAACTTCCAGATTACTATAGACTGTTCTATTTTTGATAGATTCTGTTTTTATTGTGTTATGTGCTTGTTTTGATGATTCTATGGTTTTATTTGATGAGTTTTTGCCATAGAAAAGTTGGAATAAAGTAGATATAATACAAATAAAAAATATGAATTGGTTTGCTATAGTACTTATAGTAGTGATTTGTTTTCTTATACTAACGGATCTCACGAAAGTTTTGTTGAGTTTTGTGTGATTGAAGTTTTCAAGTTTTGGGTTATCTTACGATGGATGGAGGAATAAGGAGTAAGAAGAGCCTAAGCTTGGGGATGCCCCAGAGTGGCATCCCCTCTTTCTTCTAACGACCATCGATATTTTACTCGAAACTATATTTTTATTCGTCACATGATGTGTGTTTTGCTTGGAGCGTCTTGTATGATATGAGTCCTTGCTTGTTTTGTTTTGCTTTTTAAGTTATCAATCCTTGCTGTAGAGACCTATTAGAGAGAACCAAAATTATGCCATGACTTGTTAGAATAGCTCTCTATGCTTCACTTAAATTTTTATGAGCTATGGATTTTCTCTAGTGCTTCACTTATATCTCTTTGAGCAGGTGAGCTTTAGTATTTTTGAAGCAGTAATCTCTTGCTTCACTTAGACTTATTTGAGAGTTAGTAAATTTTTAAGAAATTCTCTCTTGCTTCACTTAAATTATTCTGAGGGAAAACATGCTCATGATCTTCACTTATATTTGTTTGAGCTTATCAAAAGCAACACATGAAAATTAGTTCCAAAGTGATCGATATGCAAGAAGGATATAATAAAAACTTTCATGAAGATCATTGGACAAAATA
Organism: Secale cereale; assembly: GCA_902687465.1. Taxonomy (NCBI): domain Eukaryota; kingdom Viridiplantae; phylum Streptophyta; class Magnoliopsida; order Poales; family Poaceae; genus Secale; species Secale cereale. The sequence goes on from LR738715.1 coordinate 638,941,535, forward strand.
AACTTGATTCCTTATAATAGTTTTGATACATGATGATGTGATATGCGAGTCATGTTAATGAGTAGTTATGATTTAGCAAGAATATTAGTGTTAAAGTTTGTGATTCCTTATGCAAGCAAGAAAGTCAATAATCATGCAATGAAATTACATCCTACTTGTGGTGCATTATTCAGTGTTATTTATGATCAATGCTCGCTTATGAGATTATTCGTTTCATGGTTGGTCGCTTTCCAGTCTTTTGCTAGCCTTCATTTTTCACTAAGTATGATCACTACTTGTGCATCCAAACTCCTTTATCCCAGTTTTGCCACATGAGTCCACCATACCTATCTATATGTGGTATTCCCTTGCCGTTCTAAGAAAATTTGTATGTGCCATCTCTAATTTTCAAAATAATTTTCCCTTTCGTGTGCCCGTACCGCTCGCGAGGCGGTGAGGGGTGGCCAATATGTTCCATTCTAGATGTGTTATTGTCACGATGAGTGTTTATTCACTTGTCATTGCACGAGAGTAAGGCAAAGGTATTAGGGATGCCCAGTCCTGAAATGAAAAATAAATTTAATTTATGTTGTCAAATAATAAATTCCTTGGAAAGTGTTGGTATGGAAGGCAACCGTGGATTCAGCTATCCATGGCTTGTGAAAGTTTGGTGGAAAAGGAATAAACTTTATTTTATGTTTGGGTACCGCCTATGATATATCTAGCATGAAAAGTGTTGGGAACCTTGAGTCGTTTTCGTTCGTGGGAAAGTATACCTCCCAAAATAATTTTATCTCTCAATTTAAGCTTTGAGCTCTAGCACCTCTACAAATCCCTACTTCCCTCCGTCAAGGGCATTTCTTTTACTTATGCAATTTTTATTTTTGAATTTGAGTCTCCACCTTCTCGTATAAAGCACCAACTAGGAAACACTATGATCATACTTGAGCATTGGGTGTAACTAATATGCGAATGTGTTTCATGAATGGATCAATAAATGGTTGAGCATGATGGGCTAGGGATAACTAACTTTAGCATTGATATTTTGAAAGACATGGTTGCTTGTTGATATGTTTGAGTATTTAAATCTCATGTCAAAACTAGACTATTGCTTTGAACCATATAAAAGTCCAAATGTCCAAGCTATAAAGAAAATAATATGTTATGACATGATAGGCAGCATTCCACATCAAAAATTATGTTTTATCATTTACCAACTCGAGGACGAGCATGAATTAAGCCTGGGGATGCTGATACGTCTCCAACGTATCTATAATTTTTGATTGTTCCACGCTGTTATATTATCATTCTTGGATGTTTTACAATAATTTTATATCATTTTTCGGTACTAACCTATTGACATAGTGCCAAGTGCCCATTGCTGTTTTCTGCATGTTTTTTACATCGCGGGAAATCAATATCAAATAGAACCCAAACACCGCAAAACTTTTTGGAGAATTTTTATATTCCAGAAGACACCTAGTGGGCCAGAGCTGCACCTGGGGGGGGGGGGGTGCCCCGAGGGGGGCACAACCCACCAGGGTTCACCAGGCCCCCCTGGCACGCCCATGTGGTTTGGGCCCACCTTGGTGGCCTCCCGCACCACCTCTTTGCTCTATAAATACTCAGATATTCCAGAAACCCTAGAGAAGTGTTAGAAATTCTATTCCAGCCGCCGCAAAGCGCGGAACCACTAGATCCAATCTAGACACCATCATGGAGGGGTTCACCACCTCCATTGGTGCCTCTCCAATGATGTGTGAGTAGTTCCTTGTAGACCTTTGGGTCCGTAGTCAGTAGCTAGATGGCTTCCTCTCTCTCTTTTGATTATCAATACAATGGTCTCTTGGAGATCCATATGATGTAACTCTTTTGCGGTGTGTTTGTTGGGATCCGTTGAACTTTGAGTTTATGATCAGATCTATCTTTTTATAACCATGAAAGTTATTTGAGACTTCTTTGATCTCGTATATGCATGATTTATTATAGCCTCATATTTCTTCTCCAATATTTGGGTTTTGTTTGGCCAACTTGATCTATTTATCTTGCAATGGGAAGAGGTGCTTTGTAGTGGGTTCTATCTTACGGTGCTTGATCCTAGTGACAAAAAGGGAACCGACACGTATGTATCGTTGCTACTAAGGATAAAACGGTGGGGGTCTAATTCTACAAAATAGATCTTGTCTACATAATGTCATCGTTCTTATTGCATTACTCCGTTTCTCCATGAACTTAATACACTAGATGCATGCGGGATAGCGGTCGATGTGTGGAGTAATAGTAGTAGATGCAGGCAGGAGTTGGTCTACTAATCTTGGACGTGATGCCTATATAATGATCATTACCTGGATATCGTCATGATTATTTGAAGTTCTATCAATTTCCCAACAGTAATTGTTTTCCCACTGTTCGCTATTTTCTCGAGAGAAGCCACTAGTGAAATCTACGCCCCCCGGGTCTCTTTCTCATTTTATTTGCCTTCGCGATCTATTTTCCTTTGCTTTTATTTTCAGATCTACTAAACCAAAAACCAAAAAATACCTTGCTGCAATTTATCTTATTTAACATTCAATCTATCAATATTTACAACTCTATCACGCCTGTTACCCGAAAGGATTGACAACCCCTTTTACATGTCGGGTTGCGAGTATTTGTTATTAGTGTGCAGGTGCTGTTTACGTTGGTTTCTTGGTTCTCCTACTGGTTCGATAACCTTGGTCTCATCACTGAGGCAAATACCTACCGCTGCTATACTGCATCATCCCTTCCCCTTTGGGGAAATATCGATGTAGGTCTAGCAAACATCAGATGTTCAAAGATCGAGGAGGTTTTGATATGAGAAGAGGAGGGTAGGCAAGAGTTCAAGCTTGTGGATGCCCAAGGCACCCAATGTAAATATTCAAGGATAATCAACCGTCTAAGCTTGGGGATGCCCCGGAAGGCATCCTATCTTTCTTCAACAAGTATCAGTATGTTTCGGTTTTTGTTCTGTTCACATGATATGCGTAAATTCTTGGAATGTCTTTTGTGTTTATTTTTATATTTTATTTTATGCACCATGCTGGTATGAGATATTCCTTGGTTGATTTATAGAATGCTCATTGCACTTCACTTAAATCTTTTGAGTATGGCTTTAGAGAATGCTTCATGTGTTTCACGTATATCATTTGAAGTTTGGATTACTTGTTTCTCTACATCTAGAAAACTATTATTTGTAGAATGCTCTTTTGCTTCACTTATATTTGTTAGATCATGATCTTTTGTAGAAAGAACTAAAGTCTCTTGCTTCACTTATATCTATTAAGAGAGTCAACATGAATTGGTCATTCACATGGTTAGTCATAAAATACTACATAAAACTTGTGGATCACTGAATATGATATGTTTGATTACTTGCAATAGTTTTGCGATATAGAGATGATAATATGTGGGAGGTACTAGTGGATAATTTTGTTTAGTAGGAATATTGGTGTTAAGGTTTGTGATTCTTGAAGCATGCACGTATAGTTTCCCGTTATGCCAGGAAGTTGGAGCACAATTTATCCTTGGTTGTCTATCTTTGCTGAAGGTCGGGGGCGTGCGATGGTTAACTCCTACCAACCTACCCCTAGGGGAATGCGTAGTAATACTTTGCTTCAGGGGCTAATAATTTTTTGCAATAAGTATGCGAGTTCTTTATGACTAACGTGAGTCCATGGAATATACGCACTCTTACCTTTCCGCAAATTTCTAGCCTCTGCAGTACCGTGCATTGCCCTTTCTCACCTCGAGATGTGGTGCAAACTTCGCCGGTGCATCCAAACCCCGAGACACTCTACCACACATAACCCTTATTATATATTCCTCAAAACATCCACCATACCTACCTATTATGTCATTTCCATAGCCATTCCGAGATACATTGCCGTGCAACTTCCATCATCGTCCTATACATGACTTGAGCATTCATTTTCATATTGCTTTGCATGATCGTAAGATAGCTAGCATGATATTTTCATGGCTTGTCTGTTTTTTGATATCTTTGCTATGCTAGATCAATACACATCCTGGTACATCGCCATAGGCATTCATATAGAGTCATACTGTTCTAGGTATCGAGTTGTAATTTTTTGAGTTGTAAGTAAAAAGAAGTGTGATGATCATCATTATTTATTATTAGAGCATGTCCCAGTGAGGAAAGGATGATGGAGACTATGATTCCCCCACAAGTCGGGATGAGACTCCGGACAAAAAATTAAAAATTAAAAAGAAACGTGAGGCCAAAAAGAGCCCAAAGAAAAAAAGAGAAAAAAATGAGAGAAAAGAGAGAAGGGCCATTGCTGCTATCCTTTACCACACTTATGCTTCAAAGTAGCACCATGTTTTTCATATAGAGAGTTTCCTATGCTTTTACTTTCATATACTAGTGAGAATTTTTCATTATAGAACTTGGCTTGTATATTCCGATGATGGGCTTCCTCAAATGCCCGAGGTCTTCGAGCAGGCAAGTTCGATGCACACCCACTTAGTTTTCAGTTCGAGCTTTCATACACTTATAGCTCTTAGTGTATTCGTTGCATGCCAATCCCTACTCCTCGCATTAACATCAATTGTGGGGCATCTCCATAGCCCGCTCATTAGTCGCGTCAATGTGAGACTATCTTCCTTTTTGTCTTCTCTACATTAATGTCTACCACCGCATTCTATTCCACTCATAGTGTTATATCCGGCTTGTGCTTATGTATTGCATGAGAGTGAGAATGCTGAAGCGCGGTAAAAAGTATGAACCAATTGCTTGGATGACATTGGGGTAGTACATGATTTATACTTTGTGTTAAGAAGACATAGCTTGATAAGGCTATGTGATTTTGTAGAGATAGCGTTCTTTAGCCTTGATATTTTGAAAGACATGATTGTTTTTGGGATGCGTGAGTATTAATGTCTTTATGTAAAATTATAGACTATTGCTTTGAATCACTCAAGTCTTAAAATTCATGCCATGATTAGATTATATGATCAAGATTATGTTAGGTAGCATTCCACATTTTTTTCATTACCTACTCCAGGACGAGTAGGAATTAAGCTTGGGGATGCTGATACGTCTTCGTCATATCTATAATTTTTTATCGTTCCATGCCAATATTACATAACTTTTATACACTTTTGGCAACAGTTTATATTATTTTTGGGACTAACATATTGATCCAGTGCCAAGTGCCATTTCCTGTTTGTTGCATGTTTTTTGTTTCACAGAATATCCATATCAAATGAAGTCCAAATGCGATAAAAATTTGTAGAGAATTATTTTGGAATATATGTGATTTTTGGGAGGTGGAATCAATGCAAACGGAGTCCCACAGCCTCCACTAGATACCAGGGCGCAACCCATACCCCTAGCGCGCGGTGGTGCCTCGTGGGCACCCCGTAAGTCGGTTGGGGCTATTCTTCGGGCGCAAGAAAGATAATTTATGGGGAAAAATCATGTAAAAATTCAGCGCAATCGGAGTTACGGATCTCTGGGAATTTCAGAAATGGTGAAGGTTCCGAAAACGGGGTCGCGAAACAGAGAGACATATCCAATCTCAGAGGGGCTCTCGCCCCTCCGCCATCACGGAGGCCATGAACCAGAGGGGAAACCCTCCTCCCATCTAGGGGAGGTCAAGGAATAAAAAGAAGGAGGGGCTCTCTCCCCCTCTCTCCCGGTGGGACCAGAGTGTTGCCGATGCAAGGGTCGAGACGGCGATCTACATCAACAATCTTGTTGCTGTCAACTCCAGCTTTCTCCCCTATATGCAGCGGTGTAACCTCTCTATTCCCACTATAATTGAACTTAAACATGGTACTCAACATCATATATTATTATCCAATGATATGTGGTCATCCTATGATTTTTTAGTATATCTATTTTGTCCTATGGGTTAATCGACGATCGTGGTTGGTACGAGTTGTATATTTTATTTTGGTGCTGTCATACGGTGCCCCCCCGTGTCGTGCAAACATGTGGGATACCCGCTGTAGGGTTGCAATATGTTCATGGTTCTCTTATAGTGGGTGGCTTGAGTGACAGAAACACATACCCGAATGAGGGGTTTGTTTTTGTATGGGAGTAAATAGGACTTTATACTTAAGGCTATGGCTAGGTTTTACCTTAATGATCTTTAGTAGTTGCGGATGCTTGCTAGAGTTCCAATCATAAGTGCATATGATCCAAGTACGGAAAGTATGTTAGCTCATGCCTCTCCATCATATAAAATTGCAATAATGATTACCAGTCTAGTTATCGATTGCCTAGGGACAAATCTTTCTACTACACTATTAAGTTTATTATCTTGTAATTTATTCTTAGTTTTATTCTCGTAGAGTACTTCTAGTTTTGTTCTTGTTCTAGGTAAAGCAAATATTAAGTGTGCGTAGAGTTGTATCGGTGGTCGATAGAACTTGAGGGAATATTTGTTCTACCTTTAGCTCCTCGTTGGGTTCGACACTTTTACTTATCAAAAAAGGCTACAAATGACCCCCTGCACTTGTGGGTTAGCATCAGTGACGATGGAGATCATGAAAGTGCTTTGGAGATGGAGATCAAAGGCACGGGATGATAATGGCCATATCATATCACATGTTGATTGCATGTGATGCTTATCTTTTTATGCATCTTATTTTGCTTAGAACTACGGTAGCATTATAAGATGATCCCTTCACTTAATTTCAAGAAATTGTGTTCTCCCTAAGCATGGACCATTGCAAAAGTTTGTCGTTTCAAAACACCTCGTGATGATCGGGTGTGATAAACTCCATGTTCGCATACAACAGGTGTAAGCCAGTTTTACACATGAATAATACTTGGGTTAAAATTGATGAGCCAAGCATGTACATACATGGACTTGAAACACAAGAGACCGAAAGGTCAAACATTAGTCATATAGTAGATATGATCAACAGGGAGATGTTCACCATTGATGACTACCCCATCTCACGTGATGATCAGACATGGGTTAGTTGATTTGGATCATGTGGCACTTAGACAACTTGACGGGTGTTGATTTAAGTGGGAGTTCATTTGTAATTTGATTAACTGAACTAATTATCATGAAATTAGTCTTAATTGTCTTTGCAAAAGTTATGTTGTAGATCAATGGCCCGCGCAATAGTTCCCCTGAATTTTAATGCGTTCCTAGAGAAAGCTAAGTTGACAGATGTTGAAAGCAACTATGCAGACTGGGTCCGTAACTTGAGGATTATCCTCATTGCTGCACAGAAGACTTGTGTCCTTGATGCACCGCTAGGTGCCGCGCCCCCCTCCAGCTTGTTCTGTGGATGTTGTGAACATCTGGCACGCACATTCTGATGACTACTCGATAGTTCAGGGCGCCATGCTTTACGACTTAGAATTGGTGCCAAAGATGTTTTGAGTACCACGGAGCATATGAGATGTCCGAGGAGCTGAAATTTGGTATTTCAAGATCATACCCGGGTCGAGAGGTATGATGCCCGCGACAAGTTCCTTAGCTGCAAGATGGAGGAGAATAGTTCTGTTAGGGAACATATACTCAGAATGCCTGGCTTTCACAACCGCTTGACTCAGTTGGGAGATAATCTTCCAGATGACACGGTCATTGACTGAGTTCTCCAGTCATTGCCACCAAGCTATAAGGGCTTTGTGATGAACTATAATATGCAAGCGATGGAGAAAACGATTCCCAAGCTCTTCGTGATGCTTAAGGCCGAGGAGGTAGAAATAAAGAAGGAGCATCAATTGTTGATGGTTAAAAAGACCACTAGTTTCAAGAAAGTCAAGGGAAAGAATGGGAACTTCAAGAAGGCTGGACCCAAACCCGAGACTAAGTGCTTCTACAGCAAGGGGAATGGTCACTTGAAGCGGAACTGCCCTAAGTACTTGGCGGATAAGAAGGCTGGCAAGGTCAACAGAGGTATATATGATATACATGTTATTGATGTGTACCTGGCTAGTGCTCGTAATAGCGCCTGGGTATTTGATACTGGTTTTGTTGCTAATATTTGTAACTCGAAACATGAGCTGTGGAATAAACGAAGACTGTTTAAGGGCGAGGTGATGATGCGCACCGGAAATGGTTCCAAGGTTGATGTGATACCCATCGGCACGCTACCTCTTCATCTACCTTCAGGATTAGTTTTAAGCCTAAATAATTACTATTTGGTGCCTGCGTTGAGCATGAACATTATATCTGGATCTTGTTTATTGCAAGATGGTTATTCATTTAAGTCAGAGAATAATGGTTGTTCTATTTATATGAGTAATATATTTTATGGTCATGCACCCCTTGGGAATGGTTTATTCTTATTGAATCTTGATTGTAGTCATACACATATTCATAATATTGATGCCAAAAGATACAAACTTAATAATGATAGTACCACATATTTGTGGCACTCCCGCTTAGGTCATATTGGTGTAAAGCGCATGAAGAAACTCCATGCCGACGGACTATTGGAATCTCTTGATTATGAATCATTTGAGACATGTGAACCATGCCTCATGGGCAAGATGACTAAAACTCCGTTGTCCGGAACAATGGAGCAAGCTAGTGACTAATAAGTCTCCAACGTATCTATAATTTTTTTATTGTTCCATGCTGTTATAGTATCAATCTTGGATGTTTTGTATACATTTTCTAGCAACTTTATATCATTTTTTGGGACTAACGTATTGACATAGTGCCCATTGCCAGTTGTTGTTTTCTGCTTGTTTTTTACTTTGCAAAATATCAATATGAAACGAAGTCCAAATACAACAAAACTTTTTGAGATTTTTTCTGAACAGATGGCACCTAGGGAGCCAAGAGACCACACAGGGGGAGGCCCATGGGGCCCACTAGGCACCAGGGCGTGCCCCCTGGCGCGCCCTGGTGGGTAGTGGAGCCCATGGGACCCCTTTCCATCGACCTCCAGCTCTATAAATACCACAATATTCTAGAAACCCGAGAGGAGTTGACAAAATATTTTTCTAGCCGCCGCAAGTTCCAAAACCACGAGATCCAATCTAAAGGCCTTTTCTGGCACTCTGCCGGAGGGGGAAACGATCACGGAGGGGTTCATCATCCTCATTGGTGCTCCTCCGATGATGCATGAGTAGTTTACCACAGACCTATGGGTCCGTAGTTGGTAGCTAGATGGCTTCTTCTCTCTTTTTGATCTTCAATAAAATGTTCTCCTTGATGTTCTTAGAGATGTATTTGTTGTAACTCTTTTTTGGCGCTGTGTTTGTTGAGATCCGATGAATTGTGAGTTTATGATCAGATCTATCCATACATGATTATTATAGCCCCGTATTTCTTCTTCAATATTTTGGTTTGGTTCGGCCAACCACTGGTGCAGAGACGTGCTATACAAACAATTTTTACCCCCTTTCCGCGACAGAGTTCTAAACTTTCAAGTGAGAGTGTGTGATAGGGGGTCCTTCCCACACGACCCAGAAATCATCGAGCATAGGCCCTCCAGCCAAGCACGCGGGGCAAAATGAGTTCGTGTGTGATTGGGCAAGGCATCGAAGCCCAATCGTTTCCGTTCATATGTACATCCCACATAGTGAATACCATAAAAACGTTTCCGTTCGTATGTATATCACACACAATTTTTTATGTGGAAACATTTGTGCAAGGTGGCCTAACACAAACAGTTCTCTGCCAGAAGCCATGTGTGATTATTTGTTGATCCAACACGCCTACTTTCTAGAAACCACGTGGGTTGTTTGAGTTCATCGCCTATGGTGTTGTCTGAGTAACCGTCTGCAATAGGAAACCCCAATAAGCAGGGTAATTATCCTATTATTGATAATCCATGTAGTAATCAAATTGACTTTTCTTATAAAACGCACCAGATATTTCATATCCGTATAACGACAACAAGGATTTCATAATCAAATTACATCAGATAGCTTCAACACTTAGTTACACCAAAGAGGGATATAGCTAGCTATGCCATTACACAACAGCACCAAGTTTCACATGCAACATTATAAACCTTTGTAAAGTAGCATCATACATGGTAAATAGATATATGAATCTCATCTGGGAAACTTCAAAAGCGGAAGGCGAATATTGAGCCTTCAATGATGTTGAATGTCTTTGCAACTTTAGGCTAGTGGCTATGGATAATTGCCCGCCCAACCTTCGTCCTCTTGAGGAAGACTTCAATATTGTACCGTGGGTGTTGAATGAATACCTTCGTCGCCTCTTGACCATGCAGGTGGTTTAAGAGGTAATCATCGATGAACTGCTTTGGAAAGTACTGAAAACAGAGATATGCATAAATAGCTATTATGAATTTTGAAATGGCATAATGGGGAAAAACAAGGTAAAAGAGTTAGTACCATCCTATAGTTGACTGATGTCTTCTTCATTGTGTAAACAAAGATCTTGCTGATATTCGTCGCAAGTTTCTTTATCCTAACAATCTTTCCGAGTTTCTTGACTTGACTGATATTCATGGACATCTCATTCCCCCATATGCAAAATGGGTCGAACAGTGGGTCTAAGCTTCTGACAACAGGACCTACATGTACAAGACCAAATTGTAAGAAACCTAAATATTAGAATGATTCCTGCAACTGCACAATAATGTGCTATTAGACTAGCCAAAATGGGAGTAACTTCAGCAGTAACATCGAGTCCAATTCAGCAAATTTGCTTATGTGGCAATGAGTTAATGAGGAGAGAGGTAGTTTGAGTAACTTAGCTAGTTACTGTAACATCACACTTATGTTACTACCCACTATGAAGGTAGTAACATAGTCTAAGGATATGTGTATGTTACTTTCCATTGTGGCTAGTCTTAGCGAAAGGAGCATCCATGAGCAAACATCGATGGTAAACCGTGGTGTCTGCCATTGTTTTCCTGCAACACGTATAAGGAAGATCTTGATCAGGTTAACTGAGAGTTGTCATACTATCAGTAGAATATGTATTGAGTACAACCAAATTCAATTTATTTCTCACATGCATAACAATACAAAATTGTACCCACAAAAAATGAAAATGAAATTATATAATTGAACAAAACAGTTAACTGGATAGCAGACCAAATGAACCAAAATAGTTAACTGAGCACGGCATTGCAGAATAGGACATATACTGGAAGATAAGACAGTTAACGAAACCAAGAATGCTTGAGAACAACACTATGAAATGTAGCAATTGTTCGACCAAACTGTTAACTGAACATTTAAGAATATCAGATTGCATATTAACATTACAGAGGACAAATCACTAGAAGGCATTTGTGGTGGCCTAGAGAAAACAACATGAACTGTATTTTAAAGTAGACAACCGCGTGGCGGTGTCGACGGTGGCCTCTAAGACGAGGTGCTCCTCCAAGATCTGGCTGTCGTCACACATGGCAGCCATAGCGACCTCGTCCGCTCATGCGTCCGTGATTTTCTTCCCCGCTGCAAGATGCTACTGAGCTCCACGTTATACTGTGTGCAAAATGGCTACGCGCGGCGCTTAATTGGAGGACGGGGCCAGTGCTTTCGGTGAAAGGTGTCGCGTCGTCGATCGGGGCATGTGGATGGTGAAGGAGGAGGATGATGTTGGTGGGGTGTTGATTGCCTGACCATATCGACGAGGTCGCACATCAAGATGAAGTATCGCCGGTGAGGAGGCGACGAGCAAGAAGAAGGGTCACCGGCGAGGAGGTGACACTGCTAGAAGAAGGGTCGCCGGGGAGGAGGCGACGCTATAAGAAGAAGGGTCGCCGGCGAGGAGGCAGCACTGCCAGTAAGCAGCAGTCAAGGTTTGAACTTGGAAAGCGAGGAGGAACCGTGGAAATGTGGCTTTTGGTGGGGGGCGGGGGGTTGGGGCGGGGAGATAGATATTTCCGCGGTGGCAGAAAAATTTCGCTCGGTGCCACGAGAAACTGGCGCGCAAGTGTTGTTCAAGCGCGGGCGGTGGACTGTAGGCGACGAAGCTTCCTGCGTAAGCCAGACAAGATGGTGCGCCAAGATTTTTTATATCGCATCCCACATGATTCTTGCTAGTAAACTGTTTGTGGTATACTTGATTTTTTTCATTCCGTTTTGAAAGATAAAATGGTGTTACGAAGGGAAACGATGGTGTTTTAATTGCTAGAACATTTATCTACAGTAAACATGCAACTATATGAGTATCGTGTTAAATTTTGGAATTATTCTGGGTTCGTTTGTCATATTTATGCATTAATTGAGTTTCTAGGCATTTAATGTGCATAATTCAAATTTTAACTACAAGCACATGCTCTAGTGCACCAAAGTTTGTTGAAAAATCACACGTGTGTCTTTGGGTGAATTTATAGGTCCCATGGAAGAATGGGAATGAAATTCAAACATATTGGCATCGTGGCTCGGTCGGAAACATCGAGGAACTTGGTTTTTGAATTCCTGTAAATCCCAAACTTGCTTTAAAATCATGAAACTTGGCATGGTGTCGTTTCATGGCACCAACATGCTGTGGTAAAAAAAATGGTTGAATTGGGACAAGTTTTGGTATAACCTTCTTGCAAATTGGAGCTTCTCTCAAGAAGGCATGTGGTTTCGAGAGGCAGCGTGTCACCTTTGTGTGCGAAACAACATCGCTGCCCCCTTGATTTTTTACATAGCAAACATAGAACTATATGAGTGTCGTGTTAAAATTTGGAATTATTCCGGGTTCGTTTGGCACTTTTTATGCATTATTTGAGTTTCTAAGCATTTGATGTGAATAATTCAAATTTAAACTACAAGCACATGCTCCAGTGCACCAAGGTTGGTTGAAAAGTCACATGTGTGTCCTTGGGTGAATTTCTATGTCCCATGGAAGAAATGGGAATGAAATTCAAACATCTGGGCATCGTGGCTCGGCCAGTAACATTGAGAAACTTGGTTTTTTCAATTCTTCTAACAAAACTCGCCTGAAAATCATGAAACTTGGCATGGTTTCATTTCATGGCACCAACATGCCGTGGTAAAAAAAGTGACCGAATTGGGACAAGTTTTGGTATAAACTTCTTGCAAACCGGAGCTTCTCTCAAGAAGACTCATGGTTCCGAGAGGGAACGTGTCACCTTTGGGTGCGAAACAATATACACTGCCTCCCCCTTGATTTTTTACAGAGGCAACATAGAACTATATGAGTGGTGTGTTAAAATTTGGAATTATTCCGGGTTCGTCTGACCTTTTTAACACATTAATTGAGTTCTTGGCATTTAATGTGCATAATTCAAATTTGAACTACAAGCACATGCTCGAGTGCATTAAAGTTGGTTGAAAAATCACATGTGTGTCCTTGGGTGAATTTCTAGGTCCCATGGAAGAAATGGGAATGAAATTCAACATCCGGGCATATTGGCTCAGCCGGAAATATTGAGAAACTTGGTTTTTTAATTCCTGTAAATCCAAAACATGCATGAAAATCATGAAACTTGGGATGGTGTCATGACATGGCACCAACATGTTATTGTAATCTTTTTGGCCAGATTGGGACAAGCTTTGGTATAAGCTCTTGCAAACCGGAGCTTCTATCAAGAAGGCTCATGGTTCTGAGAGGGAACGTGTCACCTATGTGTGCGAAACTACATACATTGCCTTCTCCCACCTTGATTTTTTACACAGGCACCTTAAACCAATAGGAGTTTCATGCTAAATTTTGGAATTATTCTGTGTTCTTTTGGTCTTTTATACATTAATTGAATTTCCAGGAATTTAATGCACGTAAAAATTCAGATTTGAACTACAAGCACATACTCCAGTGCACCAAAGTTAGTTTAAAAAACATTTATGCATACTTGGGAGAATTTGTAGGTCCCATGCAAGAAATGGGAATGGAATTCAAACATCTCGGCGCCTTGGCTTGGCCGAAAACATCGAGAAACTTGGTTTTAAAATTCCCGTAAATCCATAACTCGCCTGCAAATCATGTAAGTTGGCATGGTGTCATTACATGGCACCAACATGCTGTGGTAATGTTTTTTACAAAGCAATTACGTGCCTCCAGGCATCCCCTTTTTTTATTGGCTAGGAGGTGCCATGCGGGGCATGCGATCAGACACCCCTGCGCGTGCTCATCGGGAGGAGAGCCCTTTGACCTTTATCCACCGCCCACCTCTCTCCCAACATCTCCATTAATGGCGCCCGAGCCCCAGTTTAATGGTTTGGCTGTGTCTCACTCGATAAAGATTTAGGAGAGAAAAAAAATAAATTTTGAAAAGAAAGTTTTGCACGGATCTTGATGTAAGATCCGACGGACCTCTATAGCATGGACTGCGACTTATAGCAAGGCTGATGAATATAAGGATGGTTAAAGTGGATAATAATTGTCTTACATATTTAGTAAGATAATTTAAAAAGCCACATGCGGCAACGCCCGAAATACACAAGGGCAAAAGAAGAAGGAAGACGCACACAACAATCTGGCTCACTGATTTCTACTTTCTTGATGCATTGCTGCAGGCCACAGAGACTAGTTCTCATGACGAGCGGCGATGAGCTCTTTCGTGTCTTCAAGATGCTGCTTGAGAAGATCCACGAATTCCTCCACCAACCTTTGGCGCTCGATGCGGAGCATTGCATTCTCGTCCATAAGTTTCTTGGTGATGACGCCGGTCCTCTTCAACAAGGCAGTGGTCTCCTCATGCTGCTTAGTCGTTCCGACGATCTTCGCCCTCAGCAGGTCGCGCTCGGTGCAGAGCTTTGCCTTGTCCTCCCTAGTCCCCGGATGACTATGGTAGCATTTTCAAACGAGGCATTCATCTCGTCCTACAGCTTGATCCAGTCGGAGATCTGACCCATCAGGTCATCGAGCATAGCGCACATGCGCTTGAGAGAGTCCTCGCCTGCCCACGAGACGTTTTCTCATGCCACCACGATGTGGGAGGACATCTCTGCTGCATTCGTGATGCGGCGGCACATCTCTGCTGCTCCCGTGGCGCGAATGGACAAGTCTGCTGCATCGACAGTGTGACGGGACCTTTGTGCTACTTCAGCGGAGCGGCGGGAGCTCTGTGCTGCTACGACCGCGTGGCGGGACATGTTGGCTGCTTTCGCGGTTCGGCGGGACATCTCCTATCCTTCCGCTTCCAAGCTTGCCTCTTCTTGGTAGTAATCTCTCGACCCAGAACACATGCGGGCCATGGCAGACTCAAGGGAACGATGATGAATGACTTGTTTGTTTTTGTGGATGAGAGGTTGAGAAGGAAATGTGCAGTCATCTTGGAGTAGGTAGTATTTATAACTGAGTACTGATACACTCATAAGTGGGAAACTGTTTAGGTTTTGATCGGTGTGAACAGGTTTGAAATTTGGAATGTAACAGGACGCAAGCTCAAAATTTATTGACGGTCCTATAATTTCTAAGTGCAGCACTATTCCTAGAAGGCGTAACGAGGGCATGCGATATTGGCCGCGTATGTGGTGTCTGCATGATAGGGTGCACCGCAATAGGCAATGTCAGCACACATCTTGTTCCATCAACCATGCGCGCTCGTTATAACCATCGCACAGGCTTCTTTTAATTAGAATGTGTGCCCGCCTAGCACACACATGTTGATCTGTCTAACTATTTTATTTTGTTGTGGCTAATCGCAAACAGTTCATCTATGTGAAGTGTATGCCTGCTACTTCTCGAGCTTGCGTTGTATTCCCTCGAAGAGGAAAGGGAGATGCAGCACAGTAGCGTAAGTATTTCCCTCAGTTTTTGAGAACCAAGGTATCATTCCAGTAGGAGACCACGCGTGAGTCCCTCGCACCTGCACAAACAAATAAGAACTTCGCAGCCAACACGATAAGGGGTTGTCAATCCCTTTACTGTCACTTAAGAAAGTGAGATCTGATAGAGATGATAGTTTATATTTTTGGTATTTTTGTTTATAAGAACAGAAAGTATAAGCGATAAAAGTAAAGTAGATGCAGATTGATATGTTGAGAATAGACCCGGGGGCCATAGTTTTCTCTAGTGGCTTCTCTCATGATAGCGATATTCTACGGCGGGTAAACAAATTACTGTCGAGCAATTGATAGAAAAGCGAATAATTATGAGACTATCTAGGCATGATCATTGTATATAGGCATCACGTCCGAGACAAGTAGACCGACTCCTGCCTGCATCTACTACTATTACTCCACACATCGACCGCTATCCAACATGCATCTAGTGTATTGAGTTCGTAAGAACGGGGTAACTCCTTAAGCAAGATGACATGATGTAGAGGGATAAACTCAAGCAATGTGATATAAACCCCATCTTTTTATCCTCGATGGCAACAATACAATACGTGCCTTGCTGCCCCTACTGTCACTGGGAAAGGACACCGCAAGATTGAACCCAAAGCCAAGCACTTCTCCCATTGCAAGAACTATAGATCTAGTAGGCCAAACCAAACCAATAATTCGAAGAGACTTGGAAGGATATTATGAGCACACATAAAAAGTTCAGAGAAGAATCAAATATTTCTCATAGATAATCTTGATCATAAACCCACAATTCATCGGATCTCAACAAACACACCGCAAAAATAGATTACATCGAATAGATCTCCTCGAAGACCGAGGAGAACTTTGTATTGAGATCCAGAGAGAGAGAAGAAGCCATCTAGATACTAGCTATGGCCCCGAAGGTCTGTGGTAAAGTACTCACAACTCATGGTGAGGGCGATGATGATGATGATGAAGAACTCCGTGATGGATCCCCCTCCGGTGGAGCTCCGGAACAGGCTCCAAGATGGGATCTCACGAGAACAGAAGGTTACGGTGGTGGAGTTAGGGTTTTCTTCCTGTTGTCAAAGGTTTCGGGGTACGTAGACTTATATAGGAGGAAGGAGGATACCGGGGGGGGGGGGTGCTCGAGGGGCCCATGAGGCAGGGGGTGCGCCCCCACCCTCGTGGACACCCGAGGCTCCCCTGGCGTGATTCTCAAGTCCCCCGTGCGTGATTTTCTCCAAAAATATCTATCGCGAAGGTTTCATTCCGTTTGGACTCCGTTTGATATTCTTTTTCCGCAAAACCTGAAACAGGAAAAAAGTAGCAATCTGGACTGGGCCTTTGTGTTAGTAGGTTAGTCCCAAAAATTATATAAAAGTGAATGATAAAGCCCATTAAACATCCAAGACTTCATAAATAATAGCATGTAACAATAAAAAATTATAGATACGTTGGAGACGTATCAAGCATCCCCAAGCTTAATTCCTGCTCGTCCTCGAGTAGGTAAATGATAAAGAAAGAATTTTTGATGTGGAATGCTAACCAATATAGTTTCTCAATGTAATTCTCTTAATTGTGGCATGAATGTTCAGATCTAAAAGATTCAAGACAAAAGTCTACATTGACAAAAGAAATAACAATACTTCAAGCATACTAACAAAGCAATCATGTCTTCTCAAAATACTATGGCTAAAGAAAGTTATCCCTACAAAATCATATAGTGTGGCTATGCTCCCTCTTCATCACACAAAATATTCATATCATGCACAACCTCGATTTCAGCCAAGCACTTGTTTTCATACTCTATCGTTTCAAACCTTTCAACTTTCACGCAATACATGAGCGTGAGCCATGGACTTAACACTATGGGTGGAATAGTGGTGGTTGTGGAGAAGACAAAAAGGAGGGAGATAGTCTCACATCAACTAGGCGTATCAACATGCTATGGAGATGCCCATCAATAGATATCAATGTGAGTGAGTAGGGATTGCCATGCAACGAATGCACTAGCGCTAAATATGAATGAAAGCTCAACAAAAGAAACTAGTGGGTGTGCATCCAACTTGCTTGATCATGAAGACCTAGGGCATTTGAGGAAGCCCATCGTTGGAATATACAAGCCAAGTTCTATAATGAAAATTCCCACTAGTATATGAAAGTGACTAAACATGAGACTCTCTACAATGAAGAACATGGTGCTACTTTGAAGCACAAGTGTAGAAAAAAAGATAGTAGCAATTGTCCCTTTTTTCTTTTCTTTTATTTCTTTTTCATTTTTTTGGGCCTTTCTTTTTTCTTTGGCCTTTCTTCTTTTTTTCTTTTTTTTGTGGAGGGGCTTTATAGATTTAGCCTTTCCTCCCATGGGACAATGCCCTAATAATGATGATCATCACACTTTCATTACAACTCAATATTACAACTCGATACTACAACAAAGTATGACTCTATATGAATGCCTCCGGCGGTGTACCGGTATGTGCAATGAAACAAGATTGACACGTATAAAAAATTATGCACGGTGGCCTCGCCACAAATACGATGTCAACTACATGATCATGCATGGCAATATGACAATATGATGCATGTCATATGAACGGAACAGTGGAAAGTTGCATGGCAATATATCTCAGAATGGCTATGGAAATTCCATGATAGGTAGGTATGGTGGCTGTTTTGAGGAATAATATGGTGGGTTTATGGTACCGGCGAAAGTTGCGCGGTTCAAGAGAGGCTAGCAATGGTGGAAGGGTGAGAGTGCGTATAATCCATGGACTCAACATTAGTCATAAGAACTCATATACTTATTGCAAAAATCTATGAGTCATCAAAACAAAGCAATCAACGCATGCTCCTAGGGGGGAGGTTGGTAGGAGTTAACCATAGCGCGCCCCCGACCTCCACACAAAGGTTGGCACTTTACAAATACCTCATGCTCTAACTTCGTCACATAGCGGTTCACCATACATGCATGCTACGGGAATCACTAACCTTAACACAAGCATTTCTCAATTTCATAATAACTCCACTAGCATGACTCTAATATCACTATCCTCATATCTCAAAACAATTAGTGTGATTTTTTTTACTACATTGACAATGTATGTCTATCATGTGAAGACTAGTTTTAATAGCCTAAACACATTACCATGCTGTTTCAATAGACTCTCAAATATATATAAGTGAAGCATGAGAGTTCAACAATTTCTACAAAATATTACCACCACCGTGCTCTAAAAGATATAAGTGAAGCACTAGAGCAAAAACTATTCAGCTCAAAAGATATAAGTGAAGCACATAGAGTGTTCTAACAATTCCTAGGCCATATTTAACTCTCTCAAATAGGTGTGTCCAGAAAGGATGATTGTGGCAAACTAACAAGCAGAGACTCAAATTATACAAGACGCTCCAAGCAAAACACATATCATGTGGTGAATAAAAATATAGCGCCAAGTATAGTTATCAATGGATGAAGACGAAAGAGGGGATGCCTTCCCGGGGCATCCCCAAGCTTAGGCTTTTGATGATCCTTCAATTTTACTTGGTGTCCCATGGGCATCCCCAAGATTATGCCTTTGCTACTCTTTGTTCCGTAGTCCATCAAAGCAATACTCAAAACTTGAAAACTTCACTACACAAAACTTAGACAAAAATTCTCGTGAGCTCCGTTAGTATAAGAAAACAAACCATTACTCAAAGGTACTGCAATGAATTCATTCTTTTTTATATTGGTGTTAAACCTACTATATTCCAACTTCTCTATGGTTCATACTTGCCAGTACTACTCACAGATACATTGAAATAAGCAAACAACACACGGAAAACAGAATTTGTAAAAACATAACAGTCTGTAGTAATCTGCAGGTTTCGCCTACTTCTGGAACTCCAAAAAATTCAAACTAAATTGGTAAATTTGAGGAATTTTTCTAGTAATCATCTGCAAAAAGAATCAACTAAATAGAACACTTCAGTAAAATCTGACGACCACTTTAGCGAGCGCTAACGATTCTGTTTTTCACAGCAAGATCACATAAACTTCACACAAGTCTTCCCAAAGGTTCTACTTGGCACATACACTAAACACAACATGAAACCACATCTAAACAGAGGCTAGATGCAATATTTATTCCCTAACAGCAACAAAAACAAAAAACAAAAAATTGGGTTGCCTCCCAACAAGCGCTATCGTTTTACGCCCATAGCTAGGCACTATACAAGATAGATCTAGGTATTGCCATCTTTGAAAGGCAATCCATAAGTGGCTCTCATGATAGATTCATATGGTAATTTGATTTTCTTTCTAGGAAAGTGTTCCATGCCTTTCCTTAACGGAAATTGGAATCTAATATTTCCTTCCTTCGTATCAATAATTGCACCAATCGTTCTAAGGAAAGGTCTACCAAGAATAATAGGACATGAAGGATTGCAATCTATATCAAGAACAATGAAATCTACGGGCACATAATTCCTATTGGCAACAATAAGAACATCATTAATCCTTCCCATAGGTTTATTAATAGTGGAATCCGCAAGATGCAAATTTAAAGAACAATCATCAAGCTCATGGAAACCTAGCAAATCACACAAAGTTTTTGGGATAGTGGAGACACTAGCACCCAAATCACACAAAGCATAGCATTCATGATCTTTTATTTTTATTTTGATAGTAGGTTCCCACTCATCATAAAGCTTTCTAGGGATAGAAACTTCTAACTCAAGTTTTTCTTCATAAGATTGTATCAAAGCATCAACTATGTGTTTGGTGAAAGCTTTATTTTGACTATAAGCATGCGGAGAATTTAGCACGGATTGCAACAAGGAAATACAATCAATCAAAGAGCAATTATCATAATTGAATCCCTTGAAATCCAAAGTAGTGGGTTCATCACTATGCAAAGTTTTAATCTCTTCACTACCACTTTTAGCAATTTAAGCATCAAGATCTAAAAACTCTGAATCATTGGGACACCTTACAGCAGAATCATCTCCAATCCTATCTTCATCAATATTTATACTAGAAAACAAGGATCTAATAGGAGGCACATCAATAACTTTCAGATCTTCATCTTTATTTCCATGATAACTAGAAGAACACACTATAATATAATCCTCTCTTTTAGCACGCATCCTAGCAGTTCTTTCTTTGCATTCATCGATGGAAATTCTCATGGCTTTGAGAGACTCATTGATATCATGCTTAGGTGGGATAGATCTAAGTTTCAAAGAATCAACATCAAGAGTAATTCTATCCAGACTTCTAGCCAATTCATCAATCTTAAGCAATTTCTCTTCAAGCATAGCATTGAAATTCTTTTGCGACATCATAAACTCCTTAACACTAGTCTCAAATTCAGAAGGCATCTTTCCATACGAGTTGTTGTAGGAATTACCAAAATTATTAGAGGAATTACAAGGAAAAGGCCTAGGATGAAAATTACCTCTATAAGCATTGTTACCAAAATTAATCCTACCAACAAAATTCACATCCAAAGATTCATTGCTATTCTCAATCAAAGTGGACAAAGGCATATCATTAGGATCAGAAGAAGCACTCTTAGCAGCAAACAATTTCATAAGTTCATCCATCTTTCCACTTAAAACACTAATTTCTTCGATAGCATGAACTTTTTTACTAGTAGATCTTTCGGTGTGCCACTGAGAATAATTAACCATAATATTATCTAGGAGTTTGGTAGCTTCTCCTACGGTGGTTTCCATGAAAGTGCCTCCGGCGACTGAATCTAAAAGATTTCTTGAAGCAAAATGCAAGCCAGCATAAAAGTTCTGAATAATCATCCATAGATTCAAACCACGTGTAGGGCAATTATGTATCATTAGTTTCATTCTCTCCCAAGCTTGTGCAACATGCTCATGATCTAGTTGCTTAAAATTCATAATACCGTTGCTAAGAGAGATGATCTTAGCAGGAGGAAAATACTTAGAGATAAAAGCATCTTTGCACTTATTCCACGAATCAGTACTATTTGTAGGCAAAGAGGAAAACCAAGTTTTAGCACGATCTCTAAGTGAAAACGGAAATAACTTCAATTTAACAATATTGTTATCCGTATCCCTTTTCTTTTGCATATCACAGAAATCAACAAAGTTGTTCAGATGGGTAGCGACAACTTCACTAGGAAGGCAGCAGAATTGATCTTTCATGACAAGATTCATCAAAGCAGCATTGATCTCTCAAGATTCAGCATCGGTAATAGGAGCAACCGGAGTGCTAATAAAATCATTATTTTGGTATTGGAGAAGTCACACAATTTGGTATTGTTCTGAGCCATAGTGATAAGCAAGCAATCCAACACACACAAGCAAACAAGAAGCAAGCGAACGATAAACACACGGCGGAAGAAGGGCAAATAAAACGGCAAGGGTGAAGTGGGGGAGAGGAAAACGAGAGGCAAATAAATGTAATGCGAAGGATAAGGGTTTGTGATAGGTACTTGGTATATGACTTTTGCGTAAGCCTCCCCGGCAACGGCGCCAGAAATTCTTCTTGCTACTTCTCGAGCTTGTGTTGTATTCCCTCGAAGAGGAAAGGGAGATGCAGCACCGTAACGTAAGTATTTCCCTTAGTTTTTGAGAACCAAGGTATCAATCCAGTAGGAGACCACACGCGAGTCCCTCACACCTGCACAAACAAATAAGAACTTCACAGCCAATGCGATGAGGGGTTGTCAATCCCTTTACGGTCACTTACGAAAGTGAGATCTGATAGAGATGATAGTTTATATTTTTGGAATTTTTGTTTATAAGAACAGAAAGTAAAAGCGATAAAAGTAAAGTAGATGTAGATTGATATGTTGAGAATAGACCCGGGGGCCATAGTTTTCTCTAGTGGCTTCTCTCATGAAAGCGATATTCTATGGCGGGTAAACAAATTACTGTCGAGCAATTGATAGAAAAGCGAATAATTATGAGACTATCTAGGCATGATCATTGTATATAGGCATCACGTCCGAGACAAGTAGACCGACTCCTGCTTGCATCTACTACTATTACTCCACACATCGACCGCTATCCAACATGCATCTAGTGTATTGAGTTCATAAGAATAGAGTAACACCTTAAGCAAGATGACATGATGTAGAGGGATAAACTCAAGCAATGTGATATAAACCCCATCTTTTTATCCTCGATGGCAACAATACAATACGTGCCTTGCTGCCCCTATTGTCACTGGGAAAGGACACCGCAAGATTGAAGCCAAAGCCAAACACTTCTCCCATTGCAAGAACTATAGATCTAGTAGGCCAAACCAAACCAATAATTCGAAGAGACTTGCAAGGATATTATGAGCACACATAAAAAGTTCAGAGAAGAACCAAATATTTCTCATAGATAATCTTGATCATAAACCCACAATTCATCTGATCTCGACAAACACACCGCAAAAAGAGATTACATCGAATAGATCTCCTCTAAGACCGAGGAGAACTTTGTATTAAGATCCAGAGAGAGAGAAGAAGCCATCTAGATACTAGCTATGGGCCCGAAGGTCTGTGGTAAACTACTCACAACTCATGGTGAGGGCGATGATGATGATGAGAAGAACTCCGTGATGGATCCCCCTCTGGTGGAGCTCCGGAATAGGCTCCAAGATGGGATCTCACGGGAACAGAAGGTTACGGTGGTGGAATTAGGGTTTTCTCTCTGTTGTCCAAGGTTTCGGGGTACGTAGACTTATATAGGAGGAAGGAGGACACCGGGGGGTGCTCGAGGGGCCCACGAGGCAGGGGGCGCGCCCCGGGAAGGGGAGCGTGCCCTCCACCCTCGCGGACACCCTGAGGCTCCCCTGATGTGGTTCTCAAGTCCCCCGTGCGTGATTTTCTCCAAAAATATCTCTCGCGAAAGTGTCACTCCGTTTGGACTCCGTTTGATATTCTTTTTCTGCAAAACCCTGAAACTGGCAAAAAAACAACAATCTGGACTGGGCCTTTGGGTTAGTAGGTTAGTCCCAAAAATGATATAAAAGTGTATGATAAAGCCCATTAGACATCCAAGACTTCATAAATAATAGCATGGAACAATAAAAAATTATAAATACGTTGGAGACGTATCAATGGTGTCAATCGCATACACCTTGATTCGGCTGACCGTTTCTGTTGTGTTGCCTAATCGCAAACAGCTCATCCGTGTTAAGTGTATGCCCTCAATTGCACACACCTTCATCTAGCTGCCTGTTTTTATTGTTCTGCCTCATCACAAACAGTTAATCCGACTGAACTGTATGATGTATATCGAACACGCCTTCATTTGGCTGCCAGTTTCTATTCTTCTACCTCATCACAAACAGTTTGCTCAACTGAACCGTATGCCCCGCATCACACACGCAACTAAAATCTGAACCGTGATTGATGTATCCACCAACGCATATGTTTTGTGTCTTTTTTGATGTTTTTTGCATCATCGTTTGCGATTAATGCATCGCACACCGTTTCGTCGAAGGGTCTCTCATTGTAGTGTCATGTTAGCAACATCCTAGAGTAGTGAACTAGATTGATTTATCTTGCCATGGGAAGAGGTGTTTTGTAATGGGTTTGATCTTGCGGTGCTCAATCTCAGTGACAGAAGGAGACATGACACACATGTATCGTTGCTATTAAGGATAAAAAGATGGAGTCTATTCCTACATGAATAGATCTTGTCGATGTCATGTCATCGTTCTTATTGCATTACTCAATTTTCCATGAACTTAATACACTAGATGCAAGCTGGATAGCGGTCGATGTGTGGAGTAATAGTAGTAGATGTAGAACCATTTCGGTTTCCTAATCTTGGATGTGATGCCTATATACATGACCACTATCTTGGATATCGTCATAATTATTTGCTTTTCTATCAATTTCCCAACAGTAATTTGTTTACCCATTGTATGTTATTTTCTCGAGAGAAGCCACTAGTGAAATATACGCCCCCGGGTCTATTTTCTATCATATATTTTCATATCTATTTGACCAAAAACCTTCAAAATACTTTGCTGCGTTTTATTTTCCTTTAACTTGATTGGATCTATCAATATACCTATTTATCATATCTCAATACCGTTGAGGGATTGACAACCCCTCTACCCGTTGGGTTGCAAGATTTGTTGTTTGTGTGCAGGTGATGTTTCCATAGTGTTGCTTTTTCTCCTATTGGATTGATAACCTTGGTTTAGTAACTGAGGGAAATACTTACCTCTAGTATGTTGCATCATCCCCTCCTCTTTAGGGAAATACCAACGCGAATTACAAGTAGCCGTGACTTATTGGAAATAATACATACCGATGTATGAGGTCCAATGAGTATTGAAGGACATGGTTGAAGGAAATATGCCCTAGAGACAATAATAAAGATGTTATTTGTATTTCCTTATATCATGATAAATGTCTTTTATTCATGCTAGAATTGTATTAACCGGAAACTTGATACATGTGTGAATACATAGACAAAATAGTATGTCCCTAGTATGCCTCTACTAGACTAGCTCAGTGATCAAAGATGGCTATGTTTCCTAGCCATAGACATGAGTTGTCGTTTGATCAATGGGATCAAATCATTAGGAGAATGATGTGATGGACTAGACCCATCCGTTAGCATAGCACTTTGATCGTTTAGTTTTACTACTATTGCTTTCTTCATGACTTATACATGTTCCTATGACTATGAGATTATGCAACTCCCGAATACCGTAGGAACACCTTGTGTGCTATCAAATGTCACAACGTAACTGGGTGATCATAAAGATGCTCTACAGGTGTCTCCGAAAGTATTCGTGGTGTTGGCATAGATCAAGACTAGGATTTGTCACTCCGAGTGTCGGAGAGGTATCTCTGGGCCCTCTCGGTAATGCACATCATAATAAGCCTTGCAAGCAAATGACTAATGAGTTAGTCACGAGATGATGTATTACGGAACGATTAAAGAGACTTGCCGGTAACGAGATTGAACTTGGTATAGAGATACCGACGATCGAATCTCGGGCAAGTAACATACCGATGACAAAAGGAACAACGTATGTTGTTATGCGGTTTGACCGATAAAGATCTTCGTAGAATATGTAGGAGCCAATATGAGCATCCAGGTTCCGCTATTGGTTATTGACCGGAGATGAGTCTCGGTCATGTCTACATAGTTCTCGAACCCGTAGGGTCCGCACGCTTAACGTTTGATGATGATCGGCATTATGAGTTTATGAGTTTTGATGTACCGAGGGTAGTTTGGAGTCCCGGATGAGATCACGAACATGACGAGGAGTCTCAGAATGTCCGAGACGTAAAGATTGATATATTGGATGACTATATTCGGACACCGGAAGTGTTCTGGAAAGTTTCGGATTTTACCGGAGTGCCGGGGGGGTTACCGGAACCCCCCGGGGGAATGATGGGCCCTGGTGGGCCATAGGGGAGAGAGAGGGTAGCAGCCAGGAGGTGCCGCGCCCCCTCCCTAGGAGTAGTCCGAATAGGACTAGGGGAGGGGGGGGGGGCGTGGCCCCTCTTTCCCTCTCCCTCTCGCTCTCTTTCCTCCCCCCTTCCTTCATTGGTGGACTCCTACTAGGAATACGATTGCAATCCTATTCCTAGTAGGATTGCTTCCTTAGCCGCACCATAGAGGGCCGGCCGGCCTCCCCCCTTGCTCCTTTATATACGGGGGCAAGGGGGCACCTAAAGACACACAAGTTGAATTGTTCTAGCCGTGTGCGGTGCCCCCCTTCACAGAACCACACCTCGATCATACCGTTGTAGTGCTTAGGCGAAGCCCTGCGCCGGTGGATACATCATATCCGTCACCACGCCGTCGTGCTGACGAAACTCTCCCGTGAAGCTCAACTGGATCAAGAGCTCGTGGGACGTCATCAAGCTGAACGTGTGCTGAACGCGGAGGTGCCGTATGTTCGGTGCTTGATCGGTTGGATCGCGAAGAAGTTCGACTACATCAACCGCGTCACTTGACGCTTCCACTTCCAGTCTACGAGGGTACGTAGACACACTCTTCCCTCTCGTTGCTATGCATCTGGTAGATAGATCTTGCGTGATCGTAGGAAAATTTTAAAATACTACGTTCCCCAACAGTGGTATCAGAGCCAGGTCTATGCGTAGATGATATGCACGAGTAGAACACAATGAGTTGTCGGCGATACTAGTCATACTGCTTACCAGCATGTCATACTTTGCTTCGGCGGTATTGTGAGATGAAGCGGCCCGGACCGACATTACGAGTACGCTTACGCGAGACTGGTTTCACTATTACGAGCACTCGTTGCTTAAAGGTGACTGGCGGGTGTTTGTCTCTCTCACTTTAGCTGAATCAAGTGTGGCTACGCCCGGTCCTTGTGAAGGTTAAAACAGCACATACTTGACGAAAAATCGTTGTGGTTTTTGTATGCGTAGGTAAGAAGGTTCTTGGTAAGCCCGTAGCAGCCACGTAAAACTTGCAACAACAAAGTAGAGGACGTCTAACATTTTTTTGCAGGGCATGTTGTGATGTGATATGGTCAAGACATGATGAGTTATATGGTTTTGCATGAGATGATCATGTTTTGTAATTTTATCGGCAACTGGCAGGAGCCATATGGTTGTCGCTTTATTGTATGAAATGCAATCGCCATGTAATTGCTTTACTTTATCACTAAGCGGTCGCGATAGTCGTAGAAGCAATAGTTGGCGAGACGACAACGATGCTACGATGGAGATCAAGGTGTCGCGCCGGTGACAAAGGTGATCATGACGGTGCTTTGGATATGGAGATCAAAAGCACAAGATGATGATGGCCATATCATGTCACATATTTTGATTGCATATGATGTTTATCTTATTATGCTTCTTATTTTGCTTAGAACGACGGTAGCATTATAAGATGATCCCTTACTAAATTTCAAGGTATAAGTGTTCTCCCTGAGTATGCACCGTTGCGAAAGTTCGTCGTGTCGAGACACCACGTGATGATCGGGTGTGATAAGCTCTACGTTCAAATACAACGGGTGTAAGCCAGTTTTGCACACGCAGAATACTCGGGTTAAACTTGACGAGCCTAGCATATGCAGATATGGCCTTGGAACACTGGAGACCGAAAGGTCGAGCATGAATCGTATAGTAGATATGATCAACATAAGATGTTCACCATTGAAACTACTCCATCTCACGTGATGATCGGACATGGTTTAGTTGATTTGGATCACGTGATCATTTAGATGACCGGAGGGATGTCTATCTAAGTGGGAGTTGTTTAATTAATATGATTAAATTGAACTTTAATTTATCATGAACTTAGTCCTAATAGTTTTTGCATATCTATGTTGTTGTAGATCAATGGATCGTGCTACCGTTCCTTTGAATTATAATGCATTCCTAGAGAAAGCTAAGTTGAAAGATGATGGTAGCAATTACACGGACTAGGTCCGTAACTTGAGGATTATCCTCATTGCTGCACAGAAGAATTATGTCCTTGAAGCACCGCTAGGTGACAAGCCCCCTCCCGCTAATGTAGACGCTTTGAACGTCTGGCAGTCGCGGTCTGATGACTACATGATAGTTCAGTGTGCCATGCTTTACAACTTAGAACCGGGACTTTAACGACGTTTTGAACGTCATGGACCATATGAGATGTTCCAGGAGTTGAAGTTAATATTTCAAGCAAATGCCCGGATTGAGAAATATGAGATTTCCAATAAGTTCTACAACTGCAAGATGGAGGAGAATAGTTCTATCAGTGAACACTTGCTCAGAATGTCTGGGTACTACAATCATATGACTCAACTTGGTTGCAAAGTTGACGAGGATAGTGTTATTGATAGAGTTCTTCAATCACTGCGACCAAGCTATAAAGGCTTCGTGATGAACTATAATATGCAAGGGATGCAAAAGACAATTCCCGAGCTCTTCGCTATGCTCAAGGCTGCGGAGGTAGAAATCAAAAGGAGCATCAAGTGTTGATGGTTAACAAAACCACTAGTTTCAAGAAAAAGGGCAAGGGAAAGAAGGGGAACTTCAAGAAGAATAGCAAGACAGTTGCTACTCCCACAAAGAAACCCAAGTCTGGAGCCAAGCCTGAAACTGAGTGCTTCTACTGCAAGGGGACTGGACACTGGAAGCGAAACTGCCCCAAGTATTTGGCGGATAAGAAGGATGGCAAGGTGAACAAAGGTATATGTGATATACATGTTATTGATGTGTACCTTACTAATGCTCGTAGAAGTACCTGGGTATTCGATACCGGTTCGGTTGCTAATATTTGTAACTCGAAACAGGGACTACGGATTAAACAAAGATTGGCTAAGGACGAGGTGACGATGCGCGTGGGAAATGGTTCCAAAGTCGATGTGATCGCCGTCGGCACACTACCTCTACATCTACCTTCGGGATTAGTTTTAGACCTAAATAATTGTTATTTGGTGCCAGCGTTGAGCATGAACATTATATCTGGATCTTGTTTGTTGCGAGACGGTTATTCATTTAAATCAGAGAATAATGGTTGTTCTATTTTTATGAATAATATCTTTTATGGTCATGCACCCTTGAAGAGTGGTCTATTCTTATTGGATCTCGATTGTACTGATACACATATTCATAATATTGAAACCAAAAGATGCAAGGTTAATAATGATAGTGCAACTTACTTGTGGCACTGTCGTTTAGGTCATATTGGTGTAAAGCGCATGAAGAAACTCCATAGTGATGGACTTTTGGAATCACTTGATTATGAATCACTTGGTGCTTGCGAACCATGCCTCATGGGCAAGATGACTAAAACTCCGTTCTCCGGAACTATGGAGCGAGCAACAGATTTGTTGGAAATCATACATACTGATGTATGTGGGCCAATGAGTGTTGAAGCTCGCGGCGGGTATCGTTATTTTCTGACCTTCACTGATGATTTGAGCAGATATGGGTATATCTACTTAATGAAACACAAGTCTGAAACATTTGAAAAGTTCAAAGAATTTCAGAGTGAAGTAGAGAATCATCGTAACAAGAAAATAAAGTTTCTACGATCTGATCGTGGAGGAGAATATTTGAGTTATGAGTTTGGTCTTCATTTGAAACAATGTGGAATAGTTTCACAACTCACGCCACCCGGAACACCACAGCGTAATGGTGTGTCCGAACGTCGTAACCATAATTTATTGGATATGGTGCGATCTATGATGTCTCTTACCGATTTACCACTATCGTTTTGGGGTTATGCTTTAGAGACAGCTTTCTTTCACGTTAAATAGGGCACCATCTAAATCCGTTGATACGACACCTTATGAACTGTGGTTTGGCAAGAAACCAAAGTTGTCGTTTCTTAAAGTTTGGGGTTGCGATGCTTATGTGAAAAAGCTTCAACCTGATAAGCTCGAACCCAAGTGGGATAAATGTGTCTTCATAGGATACCCAAAAGAGACTGTTGGGTACACCTTCTATCACAGATCCAAAGGCAAGATATTCGTTGCTAAGAATGGATCCTTTCTAGAGAAGGAGTTTCTCTCGAAAGAAGTGAGTGGGAGGAAAGTAGAACTTGATGAGGTAATTGTACCTTCTCCTGAATTGGAAAGTAGTACATCACAGAAAATTGTTCATGTGATTCCTACACCAATCAGTGAGGAAGCTAATGATGATGATCATGAAACTTCGGATCAAGTTTCTGCTGAACGTCGTAGATCAACCAGAGTACATTCCGCACCAGAGTGGTACGGCAACCCAGTTCTGGAAGTCATGGTACTAGACCATGATGAACCTACGAACTATGAGGAAGTGATGATGAGCCCGGATTCCGCAAAATGGCTTGAGGCCATGAAATCTGAGATGGGATCCATGTATGAGAACAAAGTGTGGACTTTGGTTGACTTGCCCGATGATCGGCAAGTCATCGAAAATAAATGGATCTTCAAGAGGAAGACCGACGCAGACGGTAATGTTACTGTTTACAAAGCTCGACTTGTTGCGAAAGGGTTTTGACAAGTTCAAGGAGTTGACTACGATGAGACCTTCTCACCTGTAGCGATGCTTAAGTCTGCCCGAATCATGTTAGCAATTGCCGCATTTTATGATTATGAAATCGGGCAAATGGATGTCAAAACTGCATTCCTAAATGGATATCTCAAAGAAGAGTTGTATATGATGCAACCAGAAGGTTTTGTCGATCCAAAAGGTGCTAACAAAGTATGCAAGCTCCAGCGACCCATCTATGGACTGGTGCAAGCATCTCGGAGTTGGACTATACGCATTGATGAGATGACCAAAGCATATGGTTTTATACAGACTTTTGGAGAAGCCTGTATTTACAAGAAAGTGAGTGGGAGCTCTGTAGCGTTTCTAATATTATATGTGGATGACATATTATTGATTGGAAATGATATAGAATTTCTGGATAGCATAAAAGGATACTTGAATAAGAGTTTTTCAATAAAAGACCTCGGTGAAGCTGCATATATATTAGGCATCAAGGTCTATAGAGATAGATCAAGATGCTTAATTGGACTTTCACAAAGCACAAACCTTGATAAAGTTTTGAAGAAGTTCAAAATGGATCAGTCAAAGAAAGGGTTCTTGCCTGTGTTACAAGGTATGAAATTGAGTAAGACTCAATGCCCGACCACTACAGAAGATAGAGAGAAAATGGAAGTCATTCCCTATGCCTCAGCCATAGGATCTATCATGTATGCAATGCTGTGTACCAGACCTGATGTGTGCCTTGCTATAAGTCTAGCAGGGAGGTACCAAAGTAATCCAGGAGTGGATCACTGGACAGCGATCAAGAACATCCTGAAATACCTGAAAAGGACAAATGATATGTTTATCGTATATGGAGGTGACAAAGAGCTCGTCGTAAACGGTTACGTCGATTCTAGCTTTGACACTGATCCGGATGACTCTAAGTCACAAACCGGATATGTATTTTTATTGAACGGTGGAGCTGTCAGTTGGTGCAGTTCCAAGCAGAGCGTCGTGGCGGGATCTACGTGTGAAGCGGAATACATAGCTGCTTCGGAAGCAGCAAATGAAGGAGTCTGGATGAAGGAGTTCATATCCGATCTAGGTGTAATACCTAGTGCATCGGGTCCAATGAAAATCTTTTGTGACAACACTGGAGCAATAGCCTTAGCGTAGGAATCCAGGTTTCGCAAGAGAACAAAGCACATCAAAAGACGCTTCAATTCCATCCGTGATCTAGTCAAGGAGGGAGACATAGAGATTTGCAAGATACATACGGATCTGAATGTTGCAGACCCGTTGACTAAGCCTCTTCCACGGGCAAAACATGATCAGCACCAGGACTCCATGGGTGTGAGGATCATCACTTTGTAATCTAGATTATTGACTCTAGTTCAAGTGGGAGACTGAAGGAAATATGCCCTAGAGGCAATAATAAAGATGTTCTTTGTATGTCCTTATATCATGATAAATGTCTTTTATTCATGCTAGAATTGTATTAACCAGAAACTTGATACATGTGTGAATACATAGACAAAATAGTATGTCCCTAGTATGCCTCTACTAGACTAGCTCATTGATCAAAGATGGCTATGTTTTCTAGCCATAGACATGAGTTGTCGTTTGATCAACGGGATCACATCATTAGGAGAATGATGTGATTGACTAGACCCATCCGTTAGCATAGCAGTTTGAACGTTTAGTTTTACTGCTATTGCTTTCTTCATGACTTATACATGTTCCTATGACTATGAGATTATGCAACTCCCGAATACCGTAGGAACACCTTGTGTGCTATCTAACATCACAACGTAAATGGGTGATCATAAAGATGCTCTACAGGAGTCTCCGAAAGTATTTGTGGTGTTGGCATAGATCAAGACTAGGATTTGTCACTCCGAGTGTCGGAGAGGTATCTCTGGGCCCTCTCGGTAATGCACATCATAATAAGCCTTGCAAGCAAATGACTAATGAGTTAGTCACGAGATGATGTATTACGGAACGAGTAAAGATACTTGCCGGTAACGAGATTGAACTAGGTATAGAGATACCGACGATCGAATCTCGGGCAAGTAACATACCGATGACAAAAGGAACAACGTATGTCGTTATGCGGTTTGACCGATAAACATCTTCGTAGAATATGTAGGAGCCAATATGAGCATCCAGGTTCCGCTATTGGTTATTGACCGGAGATGAGTCTCGGTCATGTCTACATAGTTCTCGAACCCGTAGGGTCCGCACGCTTAACGTTTGATGACGATCGGTATTACGAGTTTATGAGTTTTGATGTACCAAAGGTAGTTGGGAGTCCCGGATGAGATCACGTACATGACGAGGAGTCTCGGAATGTCCGAGACGTAAAGATTGATATATTGGACGACTATATTCGGACACCAGAAGTGTTCTGGAAAGTTTCGGAATTTACCGGAGTGCCGGGGGGGGGGGGGTTACCGGAACCCCCCGGGGGAATGATGGGCCCTGGTGGGCCATAGGGGAGAGAGAGGGCAGCAGCCAGGAGGTGGCGCGCCCCCGCCCTAGGAGTAGTCTGAATAGGACTAGGGGAGGGGGCGCGACCCCTCTTTCCCTCTCCCTCTCCCTCTCTTTCCTTCCCCCCTTCCTTCATTGGTGGACTCCTACTAGGAATAGGATTGCAATCCTATTCCTAGTAGGATTGCTTCCTTAGCCGCACCATAGAGGGCCGGCCGGCCTCCCCCCCTTGCTCCTTTATATACGGGGGCTAGGGGGCACCCAAAGACACACAAGTTGAATTGTTCTAGCCGTGTGCGGTGCCCCCCTCCACAGAAACACACCTCGGTCATACCGTTGCAGTGCTTAGGCGAAGCCCTGTGCTGACGAAAATCTCCCGTGAAGCTCAACTGGATCAAGAGCTCGTGTGATGTCATCAAGCTGAACGTGTGCTGAACGCAGAGGTGCCGTACGTTCGGTGCTTGATCGGTTGGATCGCGAAGAAGTTTGACTACATCAACCGCGTCACTTGACGCTTCCGCTTCCGGTCTATGAGGGTACGTAGACACACTCTTCCCTCTCGTTGCTATGCATCTGGTAGATAGATCTTGCGTGAACGTAGGAAAATTTTAAAATACTACGTTCCCCAACAATGGTGGATATCGTTATTTTCTTACCTTCACAGATGATTTGAGTAGATATGGGTACATTTACTTAATGAAACACAATGGAAAACATTTGAAAAGTTCAAGGAATTTCAGAGTGAAGTGGAGAATCATCATAACAAGAAAAAAAGTTTCTACGATCTGATCATGGAGGTGAATATTTGAGTTACGAGTTTGGTATGCATTTAATACAATGTGGAATTATTTCATAGCTCATGCCACCTGGATCACCACAACATAATGGTGTATCCGAACGTCGTATTCATACTGTATTGGATATGGTGCGTTCTATGATGTCTCTTACCGACTTGCCACTATCAGTTTGGGGTTATGCATTAGACACAACTTCATTCACTTTAAATAGGGCACCATCTAAATCCGTTGGGACGACACCGTATGTGTTATGGTTTGGCAAGAAACCTAAATTGTCGTTTCTTAAAGCTTGGGGATGCAACGCTTATGTCAAGAGGCTTCCGCCTGATAAGCTAGAATGCAAAGTGGAGAAGTGTGTCTTCATAGGATACCCTAAAGATACCATTGGGTGTACCTTCTACCACATATCCGAGGGCAAAATCTTTGTTGCCAAGAATGTGTCCTTTCTAGAGAAGGAGTTTCTCTCAAAAGAAGTGAG
The DNA here is from genome assembly GCA_902687465.1 of Secale cereale. NCBI lineage: Eukaryota > Viridiplantae > Streptophyta > Magnoliopsida > Poales > Poaceae > Secale > Secale cereale. Next base: position 638,975,843 of record LR738715.1, read on the forward strand.
TGGGAGGAAAGTAGAACTTGATGAGGTAATCATACCTCCTCTCGAATTTGAAGGTAGCACATCACAGAAAGCAGTTCCCGTGATGCCTACACCAAATGAAGAGGAAGCTAATGATGATGATCATGAAACTTCAGATCAAGTTACTACTGAACTTCGTAGGTCAACCAGGGTACGTTCCACACTAGAGTGGTATGGTAATCCAGTCCTGGAAATTATGTTGTTAGACAACAACGAACCTACAAACTACGAAGAAGCTATGATGAGCCCATATTCCGACAAATGGCTTCAGGCCATGAAATCTGATAATGGATCCATTTATGCGAACAAAGTATGGACTTTTGTGAACTTTCCCAATGGTCGACAAGCCATTGAGAATAAATGGATCTTTAAGAAGAAGACAACACTGCTGGTAATATCACCGTCTATAAAGCTCGACTTGTCACAAAGGGTTTCTGACAAGTCCAAGGGGTTGACTACGATGAGACTTTCTCACCCGCAGTAATGCTTAAGTCTGTTATAATTATGTTAGCAATTGCTGCATCTCATGATTATGATATCTGGCAAATGGACGTCAAAAGGACATTTGTTAATGGGTTTCTTAAGGAAGAGTTGTATGTGATGCAACCAGAAGGTTTTTTCGATCCTAGGGATGCTAACAAAGTATGCAAGATGCAGCGATCCATCTATGGACTGGTGCAAGCATCTCAGAGTTGGAGTATACGCTTTGATGATGTGATCAATGCTTTTGGTTTTGTACAAACTTACGGAGAAGCTTGTATTTACAAGAAAGTGACTGCGAGCTCTTTGGCATTTCTAATATTATATGTGGATGCCATATTATTGATTGGAAATGTTATAGAATTTCTAGAAAGCATAAAGGGATATTTGAACAAGAGCTTTTCAATGAAAGACCTCAGTGAAGCAGTTTACATATTTTGCATCGAAATCTACAGAGATAGATCAAGACGCTTAATAGGACTTTCACAAAGCACATACCTTGACAATGTTTTGACGAAGTTCAAAATTGACTATTCAAAGAAAGGGTTCTTGCCTGTACTGCAAGGTGTGAAGTTGAGTAAGACTCAAAGCTCGACCACGACAGAAGAAAGAGAAAGGATGAAACTCATTCCCTTTGCCTCAGCCAAGCGCTCTATAATGTATGTTGTATGCCATGTTGTGGACCAGACTTGATTTATGTGTTGCCATAAGTCGGGCAGGGAAGTACCAAAGTTATCCCGGAGTAGATCACCGGACAATGGTCAAGAATATCCTAAGTACCTGAAAAGGACTAAGGACGTGTTTCTCACTTATGGAGGTGACGAAAAGCTCGTTGTAAAGGGTTATGTCGATGCTAGCTTCGACACAGATCTGGATGACTCTAAATCTCAAACAGGATACATATTTATATTAAATCGTGGCGCGGTCAGTTGGTGCAGTTCCAAACAAAGCGTCGTGGCAGGATCTACATGTGAAGTGGAGTATATAGCTGCTTCGAAAGCAGCGCAAGAAGGAGTCTGGATGAAGGAGTTCATATCCGATCTGGGTGTTATACCTAGTGCATCGGATCCAATAACTATTTTTTGTGACAACACTGGAGCTATTGCCATTGCCAAGGACCTAGGTTTCACAAGAGAACCACGCACATCAAGTGTCATTTCAAATCCATTCGTAATTATGTTAAGGATGGAGACATAGAACTTTGCAAAGTACATACGGATCTGAATGTGGCACACCCGTTAACTAAACCTCTTCCACGTGCAAAACATGATGAGAGGATCGAAGAAGAGGTGTCTAGAGGGGGGAGGGTGATTAGACACTCAACAAGAAAAGTTGCAGTTTTTAAGTTCTTTAAGTTGAGGTGGAGTTTTTATCACAATTTCAAACATTCACAATACATTTCAAACATGCATGCCAAGAGTATATGAGCAGCGGAATGTAAGGCATGCAAGTTGCAAGAAAGTAAAGTAAAGAGATTGGAGTGTGCAAACACAATTGGAGACACATATGTTTTTGGCGTGGTTCCGATAGGTGGTGTTATCGTACATCCACGTTGATGGAGACTTCAACCCACGAAGGGTAACGGCTACATGAGTCCACAGAGGGCTCCACCCACATAGGGTCATGAAGAAGCAACCTTGTCTATCCCACCATGGCCATCGCCCACGAAGGACTTGCCTCACTATGGTAGATCTTCACAAAGTAGGCGATCTCCTTGCCCTTACAAACTCCTTAGTTCAACTCCACAATCTTGTCGGAGGCTCCCAAGTGACACCTAACCAATCTAGGAGACACCACTCTCCAAAAGGTAATAAATGGTGTGTTGATGATGAAATCCTTGCTCTTGTGCTTCAAGTGATAGTCTCCCTAACGCTCAACTCTCTCTCTCGCACACAGATCTGGATATGGTGGAAAGAACATTTGAGTGGAAAGCAACTTGGGGAAGGCTAGAGATCAAGATTCTTGTGGTTGGATTGGAATATCTTGGTCTCAACACATGAGCATGTGGTTCTCTCTCTCAGAAAATGAATAGTGGAAGTGTAGGCACGTTCTGATGGCTCTCTCACTGATGGAGAAGGGGTGGAGGGGTATATATAGCATCCACACAAAATCTAGGCATTACACACATTTGACCCAACTCGGTCAGACCGAATACACGAACTTGGTTAGAACGAAGTAGTTCAAAATGTGAATGTTAGACATCTCGGTTGGACCGGCAGTATCAACTTGGTGAGACCGATGCGTTAGGTTTAGGGTAAAACCTCAACTCGGTTTGACCGATTACACAAACTCGGTGAGACCGATTTTGGTAATAGGCTAACAGTGACTTGGCCAGGCAAACTCGGTGGGACCGATTCGCTCATCTCGGTGAGACCGAAACATTATGAAGAGGAAATAGAGAGTTTGCAATGCTAACTCAGTGGGACCAATTCGCTCATCTCGGTTAGACTGAAACATTATGAATAGGAAACAGAGAGATTGCATTCCCTTCTCGGTGAGACCAAGATCCTAATCAGTGAGACCGAACTGATTAGGGTTTGCGACAGTGGCTATGTCATTTAAACTCAGTGGCGCTCGATAGATCAAATCGGTGGGGCCGAGTTTGACTTTTAGGTTTGGGACATATGTGGAAATGAGAAAGTGGTTGAGGGATTTGGAGCATATTACTAAGCACTTGAGCAAGTAGACCATTAAGCAACACCTCATCTCCTTTTAATAGTATTGGCTTTTCCTATGGACTCAATGTGATCTTGGATCACTAAAATGAAAATGTAGAGTCTTGAGCTTTTGCCAATCTTTGTCCTTAGCTTATTGAAAAGGGTTCCACATCCTCTTGTCCTACCACTCCACTGTTAAACTCATCTGAAATATACTAGATGAAAATATTAGTCCAACAAGAGATATGTTGTCAATAATTAACAAAATCACCCAGGGAGCACTTGTGCTTTCAATCTCCCCCCTTTTGGTAATTGATGACAATCATACATCAAAGCTTCAGATAAAGATATAAAGAATAACAAGTAATGCTTGGGAAGAACATGTAACAAGCATATGCTCCCCCTACATGTATGCAATCACGTAAATATAAAATATAAGAGCATGTGAATGCATAAGCATGTCTGAGCAAGCAATGAGTTACATGTATCTTGGCTATATGCATCAGAGCAAATGATGTTGAATGTATAAAATGTACCTCCATGTTTATGAGTTCTCCTTGCAAACAATATGTACAGTAGCAAGAAATCATCAGGCACATGGATGTGATGCATATGCTTACCTTGTGGTCTTCAGCTGGCTTTGGAGAGGGTGAACTTGAGAAAACGGCGTTAGATAACACAAGATCACCTACTAAGCAAAGCACAAGGAGTAACCACAAAAGATACCAAGATTGGGATGACATGTAGCGAGTGAGTACTTAGTACACTATATGAATATAGACATGTCTTCAAAGATTTTCTTCCCTTGAGTATCTTTCTCCCCCTAAATCTTCTATTGGATAATGGGAGAAGATAGGGTAGTAGAAAATCAGAGCAAGCTAGCAACCTAGAAAAACAAAGCAACACAATCATAATACATACTAACATGTATTTCCCATCTTGAAGACATGTGACTTCTCTCCTCTTAGGATAATAAGCATCTAGGGATAAGCTTGAATGAGCTTTCTCTCTCCCCCTTTGTGTCTCTCTCTCCTTTGTGTGATAAGCTTTGATGTGCTCTCTCTCTCCCCCTTTGACATCAATTTCCAAGAAGGGATCTTCTGGAGCATGAGTCAAATAGGTTTGGTCCTTGGGTCACATTACAAAGCAACATGTAGATTAAGATGCTAGTAGAGGATAAGAATCATTGAGTGGAGCTGGAAGAGATATGCAAGATGCAAATGGCAGAATCTTTGCTCAGTGTTGAAATCGGTCAGATCGGGTTTGTCCTTATCGGTTGGAACGATGAGCAATTTGCAATACAACATTGCAGTTTGGTTTAGCCGAGAGGCTGGAATCGGTGAGACCGAGTTCAATACAAAGAAAAGATTTTGTCATCTCAGCTCACTTAGGAAAATAAGATTTCACAAGGATTTGTAGGTAATTAACTGAAGAATTTGCAAAGAATATGATGCAGAAAATAACAAAGAAAAGAAAAGAGATCTAGATGAAGTTTTTTTTGAAAGGGGAACAAGCAAGAAAAAAGAAATACAAGAACATAGAGAAACAACAGAGAACTTCATCTAGAACTGGTCGGCGACAGAGTCACCTATGTTAGAGTATATTGACGTAGGATTCTAGTGAGAACACTTGATCATTGGTCATACTCATCGCTTAAGCTCAAAATGGTGTTGGCATTTTTCGTTTAAGCATTTTGATGTATTCACATCTTGTTGAGCTGCTTTGACCTCATGTCTTGGGGTAAAGCTTTTCTAAGATGGAACAACGTACCTTGGGTGGTGATGTTGATCTTGATCATGTAGTTGAACTTGTGTTGGATGCTCAAGGTTGATGTAGTTCATCAAGAGTTGGGAGCACCACTTGTAATTTGAGTTCATCTACCTACACGTGTTAATTTGGAAGGAAGAGCACTTGTGTATCCATAATAACAATCATTAAAATTTGATACCAAATGACATTTCATATATAAAAATTGTCAAAGGATATGTTGAAAGGATTCATGCTTCCTTGATTTCAATTACCATATTGTAGAGACTTGGTGATGTAGAGATTGCTCGGGATGTGAGTGAGTTGCAATCTCATAGTTTTGGGTTCATCCTAGTACCTACAAGGGTTAGATAGCATGCAAGGGTACAAGTAGATGCAAGATATATGATCATCATTATAAGAGAATTATTATGGACTAGTCAAAGAATAATGCCTTGCATACTTTCAAAGGAGTTACTACTCCAAGTTTGAGGCATCAATAATGTTCAATTTACCTCTCAAACGACAAAATACTTTCTCATCAAGTGGGTTGGTGAATATATCCGCTAATTGCTTATCCGTATGAACATGTTTAAGATTGATGTCTCCTTTAGCAACATGATCTCGAATGAAATGATGACGAAGTTCAATATGCTTGGCTCGAGAATGTTGCACGGGATTGTGAGCAATCTTAATAGCACTTTCATTATCACAAAGTAATGGAACAAGTTTCACATTTATCTGATAATCTTTAAGAGTTTGGGTCATCCAAAGTAGTTGAGCACAACATGAACCAGCGGCAATGTATTCCGCTTCGGCAGTGGATAAGGATATCGAGTTTTGTTTCTTGGAGGGCCAAGATACAAGAGATCTACCAAGAAATTGACAAGTACCCGAAGTGGACTTTCTATCGACCTTGTCTCCGACATAATTTGAATCGGACTAGCCAACAAGGTCGAAAGAATACCTCTTAGGATACCAAATGCCAAAGTTTGATGTGTGAATTAAGTATCTAACTATCCTTTTCACAGCCTTAAGATGACATTCTTTGGGGGCCGCTTGATATCGTGCACACATGCATACACTTAGCATAATGTTGGGACGGGAGGCACATAGATATAACTATGAACTAATCATAGAACGGTAAACCTTTTGGTCAACCGGTTTGCCATCCTTTGTCAAGTCAAGATGTCCACTAGTAGGCATGGGTGTAGTCATACCTTTGCATTCTTGCATGTTGAACTTCTTGAATAAGTCCTTGGTATACTTAGTTTGAGAAACAAAGGTACCCTCCTTAGTTTCCTTGATTCGCAAACCAAGAAAGAACTTGAGTTCACTCATCATAGACATCTCGAACTTCTTCGACATTAGTCTTCCAAACTTTTCACTAAAATGAGGATTAGTCGAGCCAAATATGATATCATTAACATAAATTTGGCACA
>LR738715.1:638982367-639046936 GCA_902687465.1 Secale cereale
AAATAATTCACCATGAACTCTTTTAGTAAGAAGTGTTGAATCAATTTTCCCAATTTCAATGCCTTTTTCAATAAGGAACTTGGTCACGCATTTATACCATGCTCTAGGAGCTTGTTTAAGACCATAAAGAGCTTTGTGAAGTTTGTAAACATGAATAGGTTTCTCGGGATTAACAAAGTCAGGAGGTTGTTTAACATAAACTTCCTCCTAAATTTCACCGTTAAGAAAAGCACTTTTAATGTCCATTTGATATAAAGAGATATCATGATGATTTGCATAAGCAAGTAAGATGCGTATGGACTCAAGTCTAGCAACTTGGGCATATGTCTCACCATAGTCCATACCTTCTACTTGAGTGTAGCCTTGGGTGACGAGACGGGCCTTATTACGAACAACTTATCCATCTTCATCTTGCTTACTGCGAAACACCCATTTGGTATCGATGATGTTTTGGTTGTTGTCGGGCTTCTCAACAAATGTCCAAACTTGGTTTCTCTCAAAGTTATGTAGTTCTTCGTGCATAGTGTTCACCCAATCCGGATCATCAAGAGCATCTTCAACCTTCATATGTTAAAGGTTAAATATGAAGGAGTAATGTTCACAAAAGTTAGCTAAATGAGATTTAGAGCGAGTGATTCTCTCGGTTTGGATATCAGCATAGATTTGCTCTACGAGATGATCTCTAGCAATTCTTGCTCTAACTCGTGAGCGCTTCTGCTTGGGTCAGGGTGGAACATCCTCTTCATCTTCTTCTTCTTCTTGTCCTTCTTCATTGTTGTTGGCGTTGTTGTCTTCTTGTGGAGGTGGAGAAGGAGGTCGATGAGGTTCATTTTGATGCACTTCCTCGTTTCCTTCATCTTGGTGTGTCCCACTTGTGGATGCCTCCAAGTCAACTTGTGGTTCACCTTGAAGTGAAGTTGAGGCTTCCACTTGAATGGATAAAGTGTTCTCCTTCACCTTCGTTGGGCGAATCTTGCCAATAGACAAGTCTTGTATTGCCTCCGAAGGGTCTTTGTCTCCTGCATCAATTGGCAATTGCTCTACTTGCGAGCTGTTAGATTCATCAAACTTCACATCTACCGTCTCTTCAACCTTTCAGGTGAAATTATTGTAGACACGATAAGTGTGAAAGTTTGAGCCGTAGCCGAGTAGAAAACCTTCATGAGACTTAGGTGCAAATTTCAAACAATGATGTTTGTCAAGAATGTAACACTTTGAGCCAAATACTCGAAAGTATCCAACTTGGGGTTTGTTACCGGTGAGAAGCTCGTATGCCGTCTTGCCAAGAAGTTTGTGAAGATATAGTCGATTTGTAGCATGACAAGCTGTCTCAACCGCTTCTGCCCAAAGGTGTCTTGGTGTCTTGTACTCATCAATCATCGTTCTCGCCATTTTGATGAGTGTCTGGTTCTTCCTCTCTACAACTCCATTTTGTTGAGGTGTGTATGTAGCCGAGAACTCATGTGAAATTCCTTCTTCATCAAGAAAGGTATCCACATTTGCGTTCTTGAACTCCGTTCCGTTGTCGCTCTGAACCTTCTTGATCTTCACTACAAATTGGTTTTGGGCCTTCCTAGTGAAGTTTTTGAAGATCTTTTGGACTTGTGATTTATCATCAAGAAAGAACACCCACGTAAATCTTGAAAAATAATCAACAATTACCAATCCAAAAGAGTTACCACCGAGACTCTTGTAAGCATTGGGACCAAAAAGATCGAAGTGAAGTAGCTCAAGGGTCTTCTCGTAGTCGTGATGTTCTTCACGAGATGACTTCCTCCAACCTGTTTTCCTGCTTGACAAGCACTACAAAGTCTATCCTTATCAAATATAACATCTTTAACACCAAGGATAGGATCTCCTTTAATAAGCTTATCAAGATTTCTCATGCCGACATGACCTAACCTTCTATGCCACAACCAACCTTTAGAAGATTTAGCAATAAAACAAGTGCGAGGTTGGGCTTTCTTAGTAAAGTCAGCAATGTATAGGTCACCTCTACGAATGCGAGTAAAGACCATATTATGATTATCTCTATGAAAGACTTGGAAATCTACATGAGTGAATAGCAGATTTAAACCAAAATCAGCTAATCTAGACACGGAAAGAAGATTATAGCCGAGAGATTCTACAAGCTTGACATTCTTGACAGAGCTATCATTGGATATGTCCACCTTAACAAGGTACCCTTAGATTTGTCACCAAAGGTAACATACTTTCGTGGACCATCGTTTCTAGCAAGCTCATCAAACATGTCCTTGTCCCCGACCATATGATCCGTGCATCCACTATCAAGCACCCATTCCTTTCCTCCGGCTGCGTAACCACAAAGATTAGCCATAAGACCAAAATGTCTCATTTGTTCACCAAGGTCAAAGTCACTATCATCATCCTCATCATAATAACCATGTTCAACATTGTCTTGTGATTGATCAACACCTAGAGAGAGTGATTCATTAGTTATGTGATCATGAAAATGTTCATCTTTATGAATTCTAATGACTTCCAAGATGATATTACTAATGATTCCTAGTGTTCATCTTATTTAAAGCAATGGACTTTTGGAGGATCACATCTAGATTTTTCAAAGAGTAGTTCGAAATCATTCCTCAAGGAATTTCCATATGGTGTAAGAACATTTGAAACTTGATAAGCAAACAAGCAGATTTCTAGGCAATCCTCTAGTAATAAGATCAACAGTTCTAAGATTGCAAATTATGTCAAGATGTTCATCGGAAGTAGGATTCAAAGGGTCAATGGGAGGGCACATAAGGGCTAACAATATACTTGTTCAAATGATATTCATTGAAGATCTCAAGCATGTCATTTTTCCATTCCTTATAAATTCTCCATCAAGCATAGGCACTCTACGTCTAATACTCCCGATTGTAGACTCATCCATCTTCCTCCAATAGTGATTAAACCAAAGCAATGGAGACCAAAGCTCTGATACCAATTGAGAGGATCGAAGAAGAGGCATCTAGAGGGGGGTGATTATACACTCAACAAGAAAAGTTACAGTTTTTAAGTTCTTTAAGTTGAGGTCAAGTTTTTAGCACTATTTCAAACATTCACAATACATTTCAGGCAAGCATGGAAAGAGTATATGAGCATAGGAAAGTAATGCATGCAAGTTGCAAGAAAGTAAAGGGATGTGATTGGAGTGTGCAAACGCAATTGGAGACACATATGTTTTTGGCGTGGTTCCGATAGGAGGCGCTATCATACATCCACGTTGATGGAGACTTCAACCCACGAAGGGTAATGGCTCCGCGAGTCCACGGACGGCTCCACCCACAAAGTATCCACGAAGAAGCAACCTTTTCTATCCCACCATGGCCATCGCCCACGAAGGACTTGCCTCACTAGGGTAGATCTTCACGAAGTAGGCGATCTCCTTCCCTTACAAACTCCTTGGTTCAACTCCAAAATCTTGTCGGAGGCTCCCAAGTGACACCTAACCAATCTAGGAGACACCACTCTCCAAAAGTTAATAAATGTTGTGTTGATGATGAAATCCTTCTTCTTGTGCTTCAAGTGATAGTCTCCCCAACACTCAACTCTCTCTCTCATAGATTTGGATATGGTGGAAAGAAGATTTGAGTGAAAAGCAACTTGGGGAAGGCTAGAGATCAAGATTCTTGTGGTTCGATTGGAATAACTTGGTCTCAACACATGAGCAGGTGGTTCTCTCTCAGAAAATGAATAGTGGAAGTGTAGGCACGTTCTGATGGCTCTCTCACTGATGGAGAAGGGGTGGAGGGGTATATATAGCCTCCACACAAAATTTAGCCGTTACACACATTTGACCCAACTCGGTCAGACCGAATACACGAACTCGGTCAGACCGAAGCAGTTCAAAATGTGAAGTTAGACATCTCGGTGGGACCAACAGTATTAACTCGGTCAGATCGATGCATTAGGGTTAGGGCAAAACCTCAACTCGGTTTGATGGATTACACAAACTCGGCGAGACCGATTTTGGTAATAGGCTAACAGAGACTTGGCCAGGCAAACTCGATGAGACCGATTCGCTCACCTCGGTGAGACTGAAATGTTACGAAGAGGAAATAGAGAGTTTGCAATGCTAACTCCGTGGGACCGATTCTCTCATATCGGCTAGACCAAAACATTACGAAGAGGAAACAGAGAGTTTGCATTCCCATCTAGGTGAGACCGAGATCCCTATCGGTGAGACCGAACTAATTAGGGTTTGTGGCGGTGGCTATGTCATGTAAACTCAGTGGTGCCGGATAGATCAAGTCGATGGGGCCGAGTTTGACTTTTAGGTTTGGGACATATGTAGAAATGAGAAAGTGGTTGATGGATTTGGAGCATATTACTGAGCACTTGAGCAAGTAGACCATTAAGCAACACCTCATCCCCTTTCAATAGTATTGACTTTTCCTATGGACTCATGTGATCTTGGATCACTAAAATGAAAATGTAGAGCCTTGAGCTTTTGCCAATCTTTGTCCTTAGCTTGTTGAAAAGGGTTCCACATCCTCTTGTCCCGCTACTCCACTCTTGAACTCATCTGAAATATACTAGATGAAAATATTAGTCCAACAAGAGATATGTTGTCATTAATTACCAAAATCACCCAGGGAGCACTTGTGCTTTCACATGATCGCACCAAGACTACATGGTGTTAGATTCATAACTATGTAAACTAGATTATTGACTCTAGTGCAAGTGGGTGTCTGTTAGAAATATACCCTAGTGGCAATAATAAATTGGTTATTATGATATTTCCTTATTCATGATAAAGTTTTATTATTCATGCTAGAATTGTATTGACCAGAAACTTAAATTATATGTGAATACATAAACAAATACACTGGTGCAGCGACGTGCCATACAAATGGTTTTTAACCCCTTTCCGCGACGACATTTGGAACCGTCACCAAGTGAGTGTGGGCGATAGGTGGGTCATTCCCACATGACCCAGAAACCGTCGGCGATAGGCCCTCCTGGCACACAGGCTGGGGAAAAATGAGCTCGTGTGCGATCTGGAGGGGCATCAAAACCCAATTGTTTCCGCTCGGATGTACATCCCACACGGTGAATCCAGAAAAACATTTCTGTTCATATGTATATCACACACAGTTTTGTGTGTGGAAACATTTGTGCATGGTGGCCAAACGCAAACAGTTCTCTGCTGGAAGCTGTGTGTGATTGTTAGTTGATCGAACATGCCTACTTTCTAGAAACTGTGTGGGTTGTTTGAGTTCATCGCCCACGGTGTTGTCTGGGTAACCGCCTGCAATAGAAAACCCCAATAAGCAAGGTAATTAGCCTATTATTGATAATCCATGTACTAATCAAAATGACATTTCTTATAAAACACACCAGATATTTCATATCCGTATAACAACAACCAGGATTTCATAATCGAATTACATCAGATAGCTTCGGCACTTAGTTATGCCATTACACAACAGCACCAAGTTTCACATGCAACATCAAAAACCTTTGGAAAGTAGCATCATACATGATAAATAGACAGATGAATCTCATCTGGGAAACTACAGAAGCGGAAGGCAAATATTGAGCCTTCGGTGATGTTGAATGTCCTTGCAACTTTAGGCAAGTGGCTATGTGATGGCTTCTCGCCCCTCGTTGGTTACCCCAAGTGGAAGGTTTGTGATGCAGTGTAGCGGTAGTTTTCCCATGGCAAAGATACCAAGGATCGATTTCCCCTGAGACTCCTAGTTTCAACAAGAAGGTGTCAACTGCTAATGGCGCCACATATTAGCAATCAACGTGGACCTGCACACAGATACAAATAACTTTGCTCCCAACGAGTACAGAGAGGTTGTCAATCCCTCCGGCCTTGTCGTTTACAAAGGATCAAACGCAAGTGATAATAGTGATAGGTATAATTGCAAATAGTAAGTAAAAGCAGAAAGTAAATAGCGGATGTGATCAGTGATGGTAATATGGACCGGGGTCCCATGATGTTCACTAGTGATGTCTCTCTCCCAAAATACGATAAAACAGCTATGTGAGGTAAACGAATTACAGCTGGGCAATTGACAGAATTATGTGCGCAAACCAATGCTAACTATGTTGCAAGAAAGGTAGAGGTTCAAAGCATGGGCGGTACGCCAAGGCAAGTAGACCGAAATCCATCTGCATCTACTACTAATCATCCACCTTGAGATATCTATCCAGAACATCTCGCTGGTATTAAGTTGCGAGTCCCACCCATAGTGTAAACTCAAAGCAACAGACAACTGCATTAAAAGAACTTTGCGTAAAGTAAACAATCCTTGCACCCGCGAGCACAAGCGCCGTTGTTTTCCCCCTTGTGGCAACAGCACATCCCCTAGACTCATGTTTCTGTCACTCAAGCTAGTCATCGAGGGGCATGAACCCACAATCGAGCATAACGTTCCCTCTTGGAGTCACTACCTACTACTTGGCCAAAGCAATAAATAGCAACGGAGAACATGCAAGAATTACTTAAGAACATAAATATAAAAGAGGTAAATCAAATATATTACTCAAACACAATCTGAACATAATCTCAGAATCCATTGGATCCCAGCAAACTCAACATAGCAACAGCATAAGGATTACATATGTGCCTCGATCATGTAGGGCAGCTCACGAGGTCTAATTAGTGAAGCACAAGAAGGGGAGGAGAACATCACATAGCTACTGGTCATGGACCCATGGTCCAAGGGAGACTACTCACAACTCATCCGGGAGGCGTCCATGGTGGTGGAGAGGCTCGCGGTGGTGATCCTCCCCTCCGGCAGGGTGCCGGGAAGGGTTCTCCTGGTGCTCCCGATCTTGGAAGCGCGGCGGCGGCGGAACAGAGATGAGATCGCGAAAAAGGGTTCCGTCCTCGAGGGTTTCAGGACGCTTGTTAAATATATGCCAAAGGGGGCATCAGCGGAGGACTGGGGGGCCCAGGCGCCCCCCGACGCGGCCAGAAGGGGGGCCACGCCACCAGGGCGCCTGGAGCCCTGGTGGCCCCCCTCCGGCCCTACTTTGGCCGTGTGGAAGCTTCCGTTACGCTGATTTTTTATATAAATTTTCCGGGATTTCTCTGGCAGTTTTCGTGACGGAAAAACCTGAAATACAAAAACAGCAGAAATCAGAAACTGGCACTGGGGTGCACTGAGTTAATAGGTTAGTCCAAATATGATCAAAAGTGTATGTAAGTGTATAAATATCATAGCAATATCACACAAAAGAGGCATGGAGCAAGCAGAAATTATAGATACGTTTTGGACGTATCAACATCCCCAAGCTTAATTCCTGCTCGTCCTCGAGTAGGTAAATGATAACAAGCATAATTTCTGTGGTGACATGCTATTAACCATATAAGGACTTTTTATAGTCACATGACAAAAGCTTACTGAGACAATGAATCTGTAGTAATTAAGTTGCCTTATGAGAAAATCACAAAGAACTGAAAGTTTTACAATATGATACTGAAACATCAAATAGATTTGTAATGAGCATGGTGTGCAAATATGATAAAGTGATATCTCGCTTGCCCCCTTTAGTGAAGCAAAACATAAATGCAGGGGCACCTCCAAGGTTTAAGTGATGACTAGATACAATGATTTCAGAATAAACGATATCACAATCATGCAAAAGACAATGCTACTTTGGGACAATGCACATTACACTCAGAATGGCAATCATGCTCTCAGTAAGTTGGTGCTTTAAAGAAGGCGGAGACTCTCGAACCGTGGCTTTTGTTGGCAAGGTTGAAAACCCGTGGTCGGAAACAAAGACAAAACATGTACCAGAGCTCTTGGTTTTAAAAACAGAGGTAATAATTTTTTTTAGATTATGCATGTTTCGTCAATGAATGCTAGCAGATAACTCAATCACTTCTTGAGATGGACAAGTTTCGAGGAACGGCTCCCGAATGAGGACGATCACATCCTCTTAATCTCCTTTGTTTATCACTGCCAAAGTTTTCTGATTTCTCATGAACAAAGCGTGAAGGAGGGTTTGTTTGTTATATTAATTTTGAGCCGGGCGCACTCTTTGCCAGTTCCTTCTCGTATTATGGGTTTGCACATTAGACATGCAATCCCGGGGTGAAGCTTGTCCAACTTAAAAAGATCATGAATTAACTACTACTTCCTCATGAACTAAAACAGAGGCACAAAATAGGAATGCTTTTTTGAATAATTTTCGAGATGGTATATGAAAGTCTTCGTTAGGAATGGCAGGTAAATACCATGTATAGGAAGGTATGGTGGACTCATATGGCATAACTGGTTTAAAAGAATTTGGATGCACAAGCAGTCAGTCCGCTTAGTACAGGTGGAGGTTAGCAAAAGACTGGGAGTGTCGGGGGAAACTGTCCTCCCACGAGCACCTATGGGACCGGAGCCCCTTTCTACGTTGCGGTAAGGGAGCGGAGGGAGCACGGAGAGCAGATCGAGGAGCACACGCGGGCAGTTTACCCAGGTTCGGGCCGCGCGGACGCGTAAAACCCTACTCCTGCTTAGATTGTATTGAGCTCGGGAGCTTGAAGATCTACAGTACTAGCTACACTGAGCGAGAGTGTTGTCTAGGTTTCGAACCCCCTCTACGTTGTGCATGGGCCTCCTTTTATAGCTCAAAGGGGTCACCGACAGGTGTCAACGTAGAGGAGGGTAAAAGTGTAAATTTGGTGGTAGTTGCAACAGTGCATGAACAGTATATGAACAGTGGTCTTCACCTAACTTTGACAGTGGGGGACAAGGGCATTAAATGCCCGTCGCCGTCGCCCCCAAAAGCGTCCGTCCATGCTTCTCCGTTCGCCACGGTGGTAGCCTCGTCACCGTGGCTTGCCACCGTGTGCCCCAGGCTGCACAGCCGCCTGCCACGCGTCCCTGGAAGGGCCCCAGGGCGACGCGTGGGCAGATGAGCTGGAGCGCGGGCACACAGCGTAGGTTTCCCCGGCAAGCACCTTGTCGGGGTCGTGATCTTGCCGGGCCTGGAAGCTTGTCGCTCTCCGGGTCCTGCCGGGGCGCATGACGCGCCGAGGCATCTCTTGAGATATGTATTCCTTGGCCTTCCTGGCAAGCTCCTCTTGCCAGGGTCTTGTGCTAAAGTGATAATCTTGAGCCTGGTGCGGCCTTCCCGGCAAGCTCCTCTTGCCGGGGCCTTGATCTTCTGACTTGTATACTTTGTTCTTGAATGTCTTCATAGGGACCAGAAAGGTTCTTGGCGAGCACGTGGTAAGCCCTGCCACGGGGAGCTGCTACTGCCCGTGCACAAGTTGGGGTACTAAGGTACCCCTATCTTAGTACACCGACAGGAGCCCCCAGGCCTGGGCCACACACGGTGCCGAGCGCTGTTGGGCCAGGCCCAAGACAGTGCACGGGCACGCGCGGCCCATGGCAAGCCGTATCCCCTTCCGTATCCGCCGCGTCCCTCCCTAACGGCGCGCGTCGATTGCGGCGTCGTGGGAGAGATCGTGGCCTGTTCTTTAATGGGAAATGCGGAACGTCCCCCACTTCCCCCTTAAAAGCAGAGGAAGCAGGGGCAGTTCCCTCCATCGTCTTCATTGCGCCTTGATTCTCCAGAAACCCCCGTCGCCCTCCGCCTCCCAAAGGTCGACAGAGAGCTCAGCCACTCCCTTCCTCCGCCGTCTCCCGCATCCGCGGCACCGTCGACCTCCTCGCTTCTTTCCTTGCCGCCCCCGCCATGGCTCCAAAGAGCGACAAGGCGAAGAGTGACAAGGCCAAGAAGGAGAAGTCCGAGCAGGCGGCGAAGCTGGCAGCCCTGCGGAAGAAGTGCGTGGTCTTCGCGCCGAGGCTTGGCGCGAGGGAGCTGCGGGACAAATACTATTTGTTCTGGGCGAGGGAGACCAAAGCTCATCCCCGCACCAGAGTCCTCCCCGCCGTCGCCGCTGACATGTTCCCCGGCGGGTACTTTTTCTTCGCCGCATTCTTCCATTGTGGTCTGTGCCCTCCGTACTCGGAGTTCTTTTGCGATGTAATGAACACGTATGGCCTCCAGCTCCTAGATTTCACCCCCAACGCCATCCTTACGATGGCCGTTTTCGCACATCTGTGCGAAAACTATGTTGGGGTTCATCCAAATGTAGCCCTTTTCCGCCACTTTTTTATGCCTAGAGTAGAGTCCGGCGCTCCCCTCTCCGGCGGCATCTCCTGGATCTTCAGGCTGAACAAGAAGGATTCGTACCTGAAGGGAGAGCTCCGCGGGAAGTGGGAGGAGTGGAGAGCCGAGTGGTGCTGGGTGCTGGAAGCTAATCCTGAGCCCTTTACCGCGCCGCGCAAGACTGCCATTGTGCGCGGCAGGGATTGGAGTGAATTGGCCCCAGAGGACAGCAAGCTTCAGATCGCACTCATTAGGATCATTCGTCTCCGGGTCGCCAATCTGACTGTTGGGGAAGTTGGAGCAGATTTCCTCCGCCGCCGCATCGCCCCTTTACAAGAAAGGAAGAGGCCCGCCTGGGAATTCGGCAATGTGGCAGACATCATGAGGCTGCGCCCTGGATTGAACTACAACTTCACCGTCTTGGAGTTGAAGGGGATGGTTAAGGAGCTCTTCAAGCATGACCCCGCCCACCCGGAGTGGTTCAAACCTTCCAGGGGAGTGGTGCCGCTGTGCAACAGCACTGCCCGAGATTCCATACGCACGATGATGCCCGAGTGCGACTCCCATGGCGTCACCCCTACTTGGATAGAGCCTCCACCTGAGACCGTGCTGACCTTCTTCGACAACTTGGTGGAGACGCCTCGCAACGCCGAGGAGAAGAAGGGCCTCACCCGGGATACTATTGACCGGGATGTGGCCTTCATCGCCTCCAGGATGGAGGAGGCCGCCGCAGCTGCGGCTGCGGGTGATTTTGGATACACTGTGGAAGAGGCAGAGGCCGCGGACGCAGTGAGTCAAGCAGAGGAGGCGGAAATCCTCAAACTGCTGAAGATTGTGCCCGAGGAGTTTGCCGGGGAGCCTTCCGTGAAGCTTGCCGGGACGAGCGAAGTTGCCGGGGGGAGCGAGGCTGTCGGGCACGGCACTGAGTCCAGCGGGCCTGCCGAGGAGGAGGAGGACGCCGAGGCCGGAGATTCCGATGAAGATTCCGGTGGATCTCTGAATCTTGAAGACGATGCCTCCTCATCCTCGGAGAACTCTCCGCCTCCGCCAAGCCCTCCGCAGCAACAGAAGAAGCGCCTCCGCAAGGCAACCGAGGCGGCGAGGCCACAGGCGCCTCGACAGCAGCCGGCGCGCCGAGACGAGCGAAGTCGTCAAGGAGGCGCCCCGCACTCGAGCGCCAAGCGGAGGGGGATCCTCCTGGAGCGGAACGGGTGCTCCTTCTGCCCCTCGGTCCTCGGCGACAACGGGGGCCGGGTCTTCACAGCCCACAGCCCCTGAGACCGCCAAGCGCCCGAGGGAGCCTTCTCCTCCTGCTCCTCGCGCGGAAGCGCACCAGGCGGAGTTTGACTTCTCCGCCCTCAGCTCCGACGAAGAAGAAGAGGAGTAAGTACTTGCAATTCTTGGATTTTGTCTTGATTTTTCTTGCTTGGTTCTGATCTTGGTTTTGTTTTGCTTCGCAGGACCTTGACCCAGCGGATGGCGAAGAGGGCCAAGATCCCCGTGGTCACTATCGAGGACGACGAGCCCGTCGCGGCGACAAGCGACGCGCCGGCGACTAGCTTGCCGGATCAGCCTGCTGCTCCGAGGAGCAGCCCCGAGCGCATCCCCCAGCGTAAGTCTGGTACTTATCTTTCTGCTTGATGGGTGCGCTTGAGGTTATCATCTTGGTTGATGTTTTGTTGTCTTGTGCAGAAGTGGAGCCGCAGCCGCAGGAGCGCCAAGAGGTCGCCCCCGACGAGCCACTTGCCCCACCCTCCCAGCCAAAGGATGAACTCCCCGGCAAGGGAGAACGCTACGCCAAGGACGGGCACTCCTCCAAGGGCGGGTACTCCGCCAAGGGTGAGCAGCCCGACATGGGTGAGCACCCCGCCAAGAGAGGGCGCAGGCGTCCCTCCGCCAGCAGGGGCTACTACTCCGCCGCCAGGGGAAAACTCCCCGGCGAGGGACCCCGTCGTCGAAGAGATCCGCGAAGGTAAGCCTTGCAACTTCTTGGATTCGTCTTTTTTGGATATTTGCTTGATTCTTTCTTTTCTTTTTCTTCCACTAGATCCTCCTGCCCCAGAGCTGATGGAGACGGAGGCCACCGCTGAGGAGGTGGTGCACGGCGACGGCGGCCACGCCATTGCCACGGAGGGAATGGCCGGAGCTGACGAGCCTGCCGCTGAAGAGACCGCCCCGACCGCAGACGCCACGGCTGGGGAAGGGACCGGCGACCATACCGCTGGCCCGGAGGCTGCGGGAGCGCCGGATGCTGCACCGGCCGCCGACCCCTCCGCCCCCGCGGACCGGTCGGGCGTCTACTTGGAGGCCGCCAACGGGGTCTTTATTCAAGTCCCGTGGGCGTCCTCGCCTCGAGCACCTGCGGAGGGAGAGACCGTTGACGGGGAGGTCCTCGCCTCCGCCAAATTGAAGGTTGTTGAAGCGCCCGGCAGCAGCGATGAGCCCGAAGAGGAGAGACTCCTTCGTCGGCTCCTGGCCTTGTATCGGGCCAGGCAGGCGAAGTTGGAGTCTCGGGAGGCTCTGGCTGCCAAGGCTGGAACTGATCTGGAGAAGCGCGTCGCGGAGCTCCGCGCCGCCAACCAGGCGGCCCTCCGCAACTTGGCGGAGGAGCGTGAAGAGCTTGCCGGGGCGCAGCAAGCCTTCCTCCTCGAGAAGGCTGAGGTAGAAGAGCAGCAGCGACTGGCTGCCGAGGAGCTGTCTCGGCGGGAGGGGGCGCTCAACCAGCGGAAGGTCGACCTCGACAGCCACGAGGACAAACTCACCGCCCGGGAGCAAGCCATCAGCGGGGCCCTGAAGGAGGCGAGGGACGCTGCCGCTGCCGCGGAGACTGCCAAGAAGGATCTGGAGGCCAGGGTGGCGCAGCTGGAGTTGTTCCTGAAGGTGAGCGAAGATAGGGTCACCGTGCTCAACGTGGAGCGGGAGAAAGATGCCCACACCAACTCGGATTTGCAGGTACTCCTCTCCGATAAGGGCCAGGAACTCACTGCCGCCAAGGACTCCATTGCTGATTTAGAGCTGAAGGTCTCCACCCTGACTGACTCGCTCGACGCCGCCCGGGACCGCGAGACGAAACTGAAGGACGAACTCCGCAAGGAAAGGGCCTTGGTGGATAGCGCCGCCGTTCGGCGAACAACTTTAGCCGGGCAGTGGAGCAGTGGACTGATGAGCTGGTCACCTCCGCTGCCAAAATTGACATGGAGATGATGGCGCTGAGGGCGGAGCATCTCGTGTACTCCCCGGACGAGAGTCTCCCCCACAGCACCAAGTTGAGTCTGTTCTTCGGGGGAATTGCGCCGGCGCTTGCGCGGCTGCGGGAGAAGATCCCCGTGCAGCTGGCCGACGAGGCGCGTCGGCTCTGCATGGGCACCATGGAGCGGGTCTTGTCGAAGGTCGTCTACCGCAACCCCGGCATCAACCTCGTCAACGTCCTCCGCACCTTGCCGCCCGAAGCTGATCAGGAGGCGTTGAAGGCTCAGGTTGCCCACATCGTCGCCAAGGTGGGCAAGATCACGAGGCGTGAAGGCGACCGCGTAGATTAGATTCCTTTCTTTCTGCTTCCTTTGCCGCTGCAACGCGTGTTACGGACAAGGATCAATTAGTATTGCGGCAAGTTATCTTTGTAATATTCAATCTTATTTTAAGCTATCAATGCAGTGTTATCTCCCTTGCTTTGGTCCCTTTTCTTTGTATGCATTCCACCCTACGCTCTTAGGGAACTTGTCGGCAAAGGACCCTTGCCGCGAGCGCTGAGTGCTGGACTCTTAGCAGCCTGCTGGCGATACCTTTGCCGGCAAGAAACCTTGCCGCAGCTAGTCGCATCACACTTAGATTGCTGAGCGAACTCGAAAACGAAGTAAGGGCGCAACACTTGTCGCAGCTCACTTAAGTCGTTGAGCGTGCTCGAAACAAAGTAAGGGTGCGGCTAGCCACGGGTAGGTTCCTCCGCGCACAGGTTTTCCATACAAAGTGTGGTTGTTCAAGGAAGACAACTAAAGAATTTGAAAATTTTGAATCACTCAAACTTTGGTAACTTAGCTTTCATAGGTCGTTTGCTCCTCGACAAGGCTTCTCTTTCTTGAACAGTACTTGGTTCATGCCTCCATCTCCTTCCCCCCCGGCAAACTTGTGCGCGAGGAATACTCCTTCTGCTTAAGAGGGAAAAAAGAGGAGGAAAGACAAGTATAGGGCCTCATGGCCTGCTAATGCTTACGGGGGACGTGCGTTGCACAAGGTGTCAGATGATGCATGCAAATAACAAAGAAAAGCATGGAAATGACAGATAGTGCGAAGCACAAAAAGCTTTACTGATGCACGGGATCTGCGCCCGGCTTTGTACAAAGGTTTACATGCAACAGCGGCAAGACTTGTACAAAAGGTGGTTGCCGGAGCGGATCATGGCAACCGCGCCTTATGGGTGAAACTTGCGAAGATGCTCTATGTTCCAGGAGTTGCTCACCGGTAAGCCTTCTTCGGTCTCAAGGCGGACAGCGCCGGGCCTTGTGACTTGTCTCACCCGATAAGGGCCTTCCCACTTCGGCGTCAACTTGTTGGAATTCTAGGCGGACTGAACGCGCCGAAGAACAAGGTCGCCTTCCTCGAGACTCCTGGCCTTGACCTTGCGGCTATGATAGCGACGCAAGGCTTGCTGGTATCGAGCAGCTCGTATAGCAGCTTGGAGACGTTCCTCCTCAAGGAGCAACGCATCATCCTGTCGCAGTTGCTCTTGCTCGAGCTCATCATAAGCGAGCACTCGAGGAGATCCGTATACGAGTTCCGTGGGGAGAACTGCCTCTGCTCCATAGACAAGAGCAAAGGGTGTCTGTCCGGTGGCTCGATTTGGTGTCGTCCTGATTGACCAAAGAGCCGCCGGCAACTCCTCTATCCAGTTTCTTCCGCACTTGTGCAGCCTGTCGAAGGTTCTTGTCTTGAGTCCGCGCATCACTTCAGCATTGGCCCTCTCCACTTGACCATTGCTCCTCGGGTGAGCAACAGAAGTGAAGCAGACCTTGGCGCCAAGGTCTTGGACGTACTGCATGAAGGTGCGACTTGTAAACTGTGTGCCGTTGTCGGTGATGATCCTGTTAGGGATTCCGAAACGGCAAACAATCGATCTGAAGAACCTAACTGCTGACTGTGCTGTCACGTTTCTCACTGCTTCCACTTCTGGCCACTTTGTGAACTTGTCGATTGCTACGTACAAGTACTCAAAGCCCCCGACTGTGCGGGGAAAAGGGCCGAGAATATCGAGCCCCCAGACCGAGAAGGGCCATGACAAATGGATCGTCTGGAGAGCTTGAGCTGGCTGGTGAATTTGCTTGGCATGGAACTGGCACGCTTCACACTTGGTTACTTGTGCAGTTGCATCTTGGAGGGCTTCTGGCCAGAAGAACCCTTGCCGGAACGCCTTCCCGGCAAGTGCCCTTGCGCCAATGTGGTGGCCACATATGCCTCCATGTATCTCTGCCAACAACTTCTGTCCATCTTCCCTGGAAATGCACTTCAACCTGATGCCATTGAGTCTTCTTCTGTACAGTTCATTGCCAACGAACTGGTACATACTTGATGGCCTGGTTATTTTCTCTATCTCTTCTGGCTCGTCGGGAAGTTCTCCAGTTTGCAGAAAACGGACGATTTGCTGTGCCCATGCTGGAGCCTGAGGCTCAACAACAAGGACTAAAGGCATGAGGGCTGTTGTGGGAACCTCAGCTTCTACGGCAAGAACCTGCGGCTCTGCCGGAGCTGATGGTCCCCCGGCAAGCCTGCCGGGGCAAGGCTTGTCGGGAACGCCTGCTTCAACCGTACAGACCCTTGGATCTGCAGGAGCAAGCTGTTCCTCAGCATCTTGGCTGTTGATCTTGGGGACCTTGGCGGCGGCTTCGAGAAGATCCGTCGGCAAGTAGTCGCCGGAGACCAACTTCCTCTTCTTGTTTTGCCCAACTGATGGTGTAACGGATGGCTGAGTTAACTTGAGCACGAAGGTCCCTGGTTCCACAGGTAACTTCATTGCCGCACACTTCGAGAGGCCATCTGCAATATCATTCTGAGCTCTTGGGACGTGCTCCATTTGCAGACCTTCAAAGTGTTCTTCAAGCTTCCTCACTTCATCAACATAAGCTTCCATCAAAGGGCTCTGGTAACTCTTATTCACTTGTCGGACCACCAATTGTGAATCTCCCCGCACAATCAACTTCTTGATCCCAAGCTCGGCCGCAATTCTGAGGCCGGCAAGCAAACCTTCATACTCCGCAGTATTGTTTGTCGCTTGTTCCTTGGGAAAGTGCATCTGGACAACATACTTGAGGTGCTCTCCGGTGGGCGCTATGAGTACCACGCCGGCACCGGCGCCTTGCAGCGAAAAAGCACCATCAAAGTACATTATCCACTCGTTGCTCGCTTCTTGGACGGGGACGCTTGTCTTTGGGACTTCTTCATCTGGCGTTGGGGTCCACTCTGCTATGAATTCTGCCAAAGCTTTGCTCTGTATGGTTGAAGTACTCTCAAACTTGAGACCAAAGCTTGACAGCTCCAGTGCCCACTCGATGATCCTGCCTGTTGCTTCGGGATTCTGCAATATCCACTTCAACGGAAAGCGAGTGACCACTGTTATCTCGTGTGCTTGGAAGTAATGGCGCAGATTCCTTGAGGCCATGAGGAGGTCGAACAGCAACTTCTGCACCCCAGAGTATCTTGATCTAGCCCCTGCAAGAGGGAACTTACAAAATACACTGGGCGCTGCACCATCTTCTTTCGCACTTCTCCTTGTTCCTGCGCAGACTTGTCCTTGTCGGGGCCAGAGCTTGTGGGGGAAGCCCCCTGCTTGTCGCTGGATTTGCTTGCCGGGGATGTGGGTTCCTCATCCGCCTCCCTACCCGCTACTAACGCAGCACTAACCACTTGATTAGTTGCCGCTAGGTACAGCAGCAACTTTTCTTGTGGCCTAGGTGCGACAAGTATCGGAGTGGGGGACAGGTATCCTTTCAAGTCTTGCAGCGCCGCCTCCGCTTCCAGAGTCCATTTCATAGGACCTGCCTTTTTCAAAATTTTGAAGAAAGGTAGGGCGCGTTCTGCAGACTTTGAAATGAACCCGCTGAGGGCAGCCACACAACCCGCAAGTCTTCTTACGTCCTTGACGCGCTTCGGGGCTTCAATCTGCTTGATAGCTTTTATCTTGTCGGGATTGGCTTCAATCCCCCTCTGGGACACAAAGAACCCGAGAAGCTTGCCGGAAGGAACTCTGAAGACGCACTTCTCGGGGTTCAGCTTGAGTTGGATCTTGCGCAGATTCTCAAAGGTTTCCTCTAAGTCCTGTATCAGGGTATCTTTGCTCTTGCTCTTGACCACTATATCATCCATGTAGGCTTCTATATTCCTGTGGATCTGTGGCTCAAAAGCAGTGTGCACCACCCTCGCAAATGTGGAGCCTGCATTCTTCAATCCAAAGGGCATGCGTATGAAGCAATATGTGTCGCATGGAGTAATGAATGCAGTCTTCTCTTCATCTTCCTTGGCCATGAATATCTGGTGGTAACCTGAGTATGCATCAAGGAATGAGAGCAACTCACATCCAGCTGTGGAGTCAACAATTTGGTCGATGCGCGGCAAGGGAAAGGGATCCTTGGGACAAGCTTTGTTCACATCGGTGAAGTCTATACAAAGTCTCCACTTTCCATTAGCCTTTCGCACGACAACTGGATTGGCCAACCACGTGGGATGTATCACGCCTCTAACCAGGCCTGCTGCTTCTAACTTCTTTATCTCTTCGGCTATGAACTCCTGGCGCTCCACGGCTTGCTTCCTGACCTTATGCTTGACGGGCCGCGCGTGAGGACAAATAGCAAGCTTGTGCTCCATTACCTTCCTGGGAACGCCGGGGATGTCAGACGGTTGCCATGCAAACACGTCGACATTCGCCCGCAGGAAGGCAACGAGCGCGCTTTCCTATTTGTGGTCGAGTGTAGCACTGATGGTGAAGGTACCACCAGTGCCGTCCTCCTTGGCGGACACCTTTTTGGTTGCCGGTGGAGCTGCCATTCCTTTCTTGCACTTGCCGGTGGAGCTCGATGGTGCGTCCTCGACGGCAGCGCAGCACTCCGAGGAGGTGCGTTTGTCGGAGTGGGCTCCAGAGCTTTTGCCGGACTTGGTCTTGTTCTTCCCCCCGGGAGCTTCAGCGGCAAGTGTGTTACTTTCTGCTGCAGCTGCTGCATCCCGGTAGATCTTGTCGGCGCAGATAAGCGCGTCCTTCTTGTCGCCAGGGACAGAGATGACGCTTATCGGCCCCGGCATCTTGAGCACGTTGTATGCATAGTGGGAAGCTGCCATGAACTTGGCGAGGGCAGGACGGCCAAGTATCCCATTGTATGGTAATGGGATATCGGCAACATCAAACGTGATCCTCTCTGTCCTGAAGTTGAGCTCCCCGCCAAAGGTCACTGGCAACGTAATCTTCCCCTTCGGCTTGCTCCTTGCCGGGTTGATCCCTTGGAATGACCCGGTTTCCTGGAGATCGTTGTCGGGGATCTGTAGCTTCTTGATCACAGCTGAGGAGATCAAGTTCAGGCCGGCCCCGCCATCAACCAACATCTTGGTGACCTTGAGGTTGTGGATAGTTGGTGAGACCAACATTGGCAAGCACCCGACCGCAGTTGTGCGGTCAGGGTGATCCTCAAGGTCAAAGATGATGGGCGTGCTGGACCACTTCAGCGGCCTGCGTGACTCGACGGGCGGCTCAGCTGCATTCACTTCTCGCACCCACTGCTTGAGCTGGCGGTGGGAAGTGTGCAGAGAGGCACCTCCGTCGACACACAGAACCTCTGTGGCCTTCTGGAACTCCTGCTCGCTGTTGTCTCCTTCTTCCATGTCATCATCGTCGTCTTCATCCTCATCCTTGTCGCGGCCTCGGGGAGGTCTGTCTCCTTGCCGCTGCTTGGCCTTGCCGCGGCGTCCTCCCCGGCCATTGAACGGCCGCTTCTTGCTGGGTTCTCCTCCGCCTCCTTGGGCCTTCTCCTTGTCGCGACGCTCGTATTCAGCCTTCTGCTACTCTACGAGGTACTCGACTCTTTTGCAGTTCTGAAGATCATGGCCCTTGGTGCGGTGGATCTTGCAGTACTGCTTGTCGGAGCCGTCCTGCTTGTCGGCTGCCGCTACAGGGGCGGGTTCCTTGCCGGAACCGCCAGCCTGTGCCTTCTTGGCGGGAGCCTCCTTGCCGGACTGCTCGACAACCAGCACCTCCTTGCTCTTCTTCTTTCTGTTATTCCGCCGCCGGCTTTTCCTTGCCGGGGCGGCGTCCTCACTGTCACTTCCTCCTGCGCCAGTATCCTCTCCGGGGAGTCTCCTCCCCTCTTCGGCGCGCGCACACTTGTCAGCCAAAGCGTAGAGCTCGCTGACATCCCGGATCTTGGTCATGGCCATCTCCTCCCTCATCCGGCGGTTACGCACGTTCTGGTGGAACGCGCTGATAACCGCGGCAGGGTGGACGTCGGGAATGTTGTGTTGGACGCGGCTGAATCGTTGTATGTATTTGCGCAGGGACTCTCCCTCCTTCTAGGCGAGGATGTGGAGATCGCTCTCCTGGCCGTGGGGTTTGTGGCCGCCCGTGAAGGCGCCAACAAACTGATGGCACAGATCCGCCCATGAAGAGATGGAGTACTTCGGCAAGTGCATAAGCCAAGACCGAACGTTTGGCTTAAGCACTAGCGGGAAGTAGTTGGCTAGGATCTTCTCGTCGCGTCCCCCGGCAGCCTGCACCGCAATGGTGTAGATGCTGAGGAACTCCGAGGGGTGCGTCTTGCCGTCGTACTTCTCGGGTACGTCGGGCTTAAAATTCTTCATGCTGGGCCACTGGACTCGCCGCAGCTCACGGATGAACGCAGGGCAACCTGCCGCGTACGGCAAGTCGCCTGGTTCACCGGGCGAGTGCGTGTCGACAGCGGTCCCAGCGCGCTGATCCGACTGCCTTCGGGCTTCTCGTCGACGCTCGATGCGAGTCCGAGCGTCTTCTTGCCGCCAGTCGTCTAGGACTTGGCGCTGATCACGGCGAGCCCGCGGATCCGACGACGCCGTAGAGTCGTCGTCGACGTTGATCCGGCGGGGTGGCGATTTCTGCTTCCGCGGCGGAGAGTGCACGGTAGTTGCACCCCCGGCGGTCTTGTCTCCATCGGCCTTCGTCTGGTCGACTTGCCGTGGCCGCGACGTTGCCGGCTGCTGCGGCGTGTCGTTGTTGGCGAAGGCGATGAGGCTCTGGATCGTCGCCCTCCAGTCTTCGGCTTTATCTGCCGCTGGAGGGAAGTCGAGGAGCAGCTGTGCTCTTGCTAGAGCTTCTGCTGGAGAGGAGGGGAGCGGCGGCGAGCGGTGCGAGGAGCGAGATATGCTCGGACTTCTAACAGGGTTAGAAGGAGCGGTTTCTCGCCCTGGCGACCGCGCCTTGCTCGTACCAGCACGCTGGCCTTGAGCATCCCGCGATCCTCCGGCTTGGCCACGCCCCAGCAAGCATATGGTACCTCCAGTACCACGCCACTGCGGGTCTTGTACCTCTTGAGAGGGACGTGATGCGTGTACGGACGCCGAAGCTTTGGAGTTCGCCCAGTCGTCCGTCTTGTCCTTGGACCTGGTGGCGCCGTGAGTCTCCTCACCGGCGACCACCCTTCCGCCAGCGTCTCCTCCACCAACCGTTGGTTCTGGTGGCGGTGGGATTGACGCAGACGGGCCTCCGACCTCCGAAGCCTTCTTCTTCGGAGGCATGTTGATGCTGTTGATGAGGTTGATGAAGCTGGTGAAGTTGCTGAAGGTTGCGCCCGCGTGAGCGCCGGATCAGGTTCGCACAACCTCGACGCCCCCTACCTGGCGCGCCAAAGATGTCGGGGGCAACTGTCCTCCCACGAGCACCTATGGGACCGGAGCCCCTTTCTACGTTGCGGTAAGGGAGCGGAGGGAGCACGGAGAGCAGATCGAGGAGCACACGCGGGCAGTTTACCCAGGTTCGGGCCGCGCGGACGCGTAAAACCCTACTCCTGCTTAGATTGTATTGAGCTCGGGAGCTTGAAGATCTACAGTACTAGCTACACTGAGCGAGAGTGTTGTCTAGGTTTCGAACCCCCTCTACGTTGTGCATGGGCCTCCTTTTATAGCTCAAAGGGGTCACCGACAGGTGTCAACGTAGAGGAGGGTAAAAGTGTAAATTTGGTGGTAGTTGCAACAGTGCATGAACAGTATATGAACAGTGGTCTTCACCTAACTTTGACAGTGGGGGACAAGGGCATTAAATGCCCGTCGCCGTCGCCCCCAAAAGCGTCCGTCCATGCTTCTCCGTTCGCCACGGCGGTAGCCTCGTCACCGTGGCTTGCCACCGTGTGCCCCAGGCTGCACAGCCGCCTGCCACGCGTCCCTGGAAGGGCCCCAGGGCAACGCGTGGGCAGATGAGCTGGAGCGCGGGCACACAGCGTAGGTTTCCCCGGCAAGCACCTTGCCGGGGTCGTGATCTTGCCGGGCCCGGAAGCTTGTCGCTCTCCGGGTCCTGCCGGGGCGCATGACGCGCCGAGGCATCTCTTGAGATATGTATTCCTTGGCCTTCCTGGCAAGCTCCTCTTGCCAGGGTCTTGTGCTAAAGTGATAATCTTGAGCCTGGTGCGGCCTTCCCGGCAAGCTCCTCTTGCCGGGGCCTTGATCTTCTGACTTGTATACTTTGTTCTTGAATGGCTTCATAGGGACCAGAAAGGTTCTTGGCGAGCACGTGGTAAGCCCTGCCACGGGGAGCTGCTACTGCCCGTGCACAAGTTGGGGCACTAAGGTACCCCTATCTTAGTACACCGACAGGGAGCGACCAACTAAAAGAGCAATGACGGTCATAATCATGCAGAGCGACAAAGCAACATTAAATCAGGCATGGAATTTATATCGCTACTCAGAAATAAAATATCATCAAGGCTTGACAGACTTTCTTTACAGTCTTAAATATGCGTGAGCATACGCCAAGTCAATCAAAATAAATTCTTGAAGGAAGATATTACTAAACCATACCCCATCATAGACAAACAAATCATGTTGGTACTCCAATAACACATTGGGAAACCCCCCACTATTTGAGACTAACCATAAGAAAACATGAACTACTAAGCACCATTATGCACATAGCATTTTTATCATAGACATACCGACCAATGCAACAGAAGCAAACTCTCTTAATAAGATAAGCATGATAACTAAAGAGAGTTCAAGCAACCAACTAAACAGAAGCTCTTTAAAAAGATAAGCATGAAAACTAAGAGCTAAGCATGACAGTAGCTATTGAAAGACAAAGAACACACACAGCAAAGATAGACATGAAAATTCTATGTTATGTTCTAGGTTGAAGTGGAGCGTGTTTCTCCCCCACACAAAGAAAGCTGAGTTCCGACTCATTACGAAAAGCTAAAGAAAACTAAAAAGGAAACTAAAAGCAAGACGCTCCAAGCATAGCACATAACACATGAAGTGATAAAAATATAGTGGAATGAAAGACGAACTGATAATGTTGATGGAGAAGGGGATGCACGGGGGCATCCCCGAGCTTAGACGCTTGAGTCTCCTTGAATATTTCTTGGGGGTGCATGGGGGCATCCCCAAGCTTGAGCGCTTGACACTCCTGAATCTTTTTATCATCTTCCCTCGCACACTTGAAAACTCCCTTCATACATAACTCATTATAATCTGATTAGCGAGGTTAGTACCCATAATAAAATAATTGTTCCTTGCTGGAAATAAAGATATTCTTGAAGGTCTACTGTTTCTCAAGATTGCCAAAAGGTTTTTGCAAAGAAAAAGCAAGCTCAAGGTTTGCAAAATGAAGGAAAGGCAAAACAGGACAGAATCTGTGAAAAACAGAACAGCAGGTAGTAAATGATTTTTTTGGTGTACTTCTGCAACTCTAATCGAAAAACTCAGAACAGACGCACGAAAGACAATTGTATAGAGCACGCTGTCGAAAAAATTCAGACCAAAAAGATGATCTGGTGATTTTATACGATTTTTTCTGTCCAAGGACAGAATCTGTTTCCTGGACAGCACGTCACAACTTTTGAACTTTCTTGCAATCAGAGGCTACACTTGGCACAAAGTTGAAAAGCAAAGATACAATGATGATGCTACTGTAGTAACAACATCAAGACACAACAAAAGGAAAATAAAAATTTATTCATTGTGGGTTGCGTCCCAAAAGCGCTTTTTTTATGCCTTTAAGCTAGGCATAATGCAAAAAGATCAAGTTTTATCAAGAGGAAAAGAATAGCTAGCCCGTATAACGGACTCAAAAGGTAACTTAATCTTCTTTCTAGGGAATTGTTCCTTCCCTTTCTTGAGATGAAATTGGAATTTTATATTCCCCTCTTTCATGTCAATGATGGCACCAACGGTGCATAGAAACGGACGTCCCAAAATAATTGGACAAGAAGGCTCACATTCAATATCCATAATAGTAAAATCAACGGGAACGTAATTGTCATTGACAATGATAAGAACATCGTCGATCCTCCCCAAAGGTTTCTTTATGGAAGAATCAACAAGACGAACACCAAAAGAACAAGAATCAAAAGGTTTCAATTTAAGCATATCATATATTCTTTTGGGCATAACGGAGGTACTAGCTCCAACATCACATAATGCATAGCAAGAGAAGTTATTCAACTTAATTTTAATCATAGGATCCCAACCATCTTCTAGCTTTCTAGGTATGGAGGCTTCTACTCTAAGTTTCTCCTCCCTAGCTTTGATGAGAGCATTAGTGATATGCTCGGTGAAGGCAAGATTAAGCGTGCTAGTGCGGGGATCTCTAGACATCTTGTGAAGGAAATCAATAACTTCGGTAAGAGTGCAGTTATCAAAATCAAGGTCACTACTATCAAGTAAAGTGGTAGTGGTGTCCTTTAGGTTCACTTGTTTGGTAGTTTCTATAGTCATAGCATCACCATTAATAGGTCCAACGGGACCAGGAGTGCATTGGGTGCTAAGAGTTTGGATATCCTCAACAACTTGGATAGTAGCAACAGTGTGGTGGGTAGGAAGGTTCTTAATTCTATCTTGTTCCTCCCTTTCTCTAGCCCATCTCTCTTTAAGTTTAACCAACATCCTAATGTTTTCATTAATTTGCACTTGAATTGCATTCATAGGAGTGACCTTCCTCTCCTCAAGAGGAGAAGTTCTAATGTTAAGCAATTCTACCTCATGGGCTAAATTGTCTACCTTCGAAGAGAGACCATCTAGTTTGTTTAGTTTTTCTTCTACACTCTTATTAAAGGCTTTTTGGGTAGTGATGAAATCTTTAAGCATAATCTCTAGTTTAGTAGTGGAGTTCTTGGTGCTAGGATAAGCATTGTGGTTCCCATAGGAATTAGAGGGGAACGGTCTAGGATTGCTACAAAAATTACTCCTATAAGCATTGTTATTAAAATTGTTTCTAGAGATAAAGTTCACATCTACTTGTTCTTGAGCAATCAAAGAATTTAAAGGAACATCACGAGGATCAATAGAAGATTGCTTCAAAAGTAGAGACATGATCAAGTCAACTTTTTCATTTAGGGAGGAAATCTCCTCGACAGAGTTTACCTTCCTACCTGTTGGAGCGTGTTCGGTGTGCCATTGGGAATAGTTGGTCATCATCTCATCGAGAAGCTTTGTGGCAGCACCAAGTGTAGTTGACATAAAGGTTCCTCCCGCGGCCGAATCTAACAAGTTCCGCGAGGTAAAGTTCAAGCCTGCATAAAAAGTTTGGATAACCATCCAAGTAGTCAATCCATGAGTAGGGTAGTTCTTGACAAGAGATTTCATGCGTTCCCAAGCTTGGGCAACGTGTTCATTATCCAATTGTTTAAAATTCATTATGTTACTCCTTAGTTGGATAATTTTAGTAGGTGGATAGTATTTTCCAATAAAAGCATCTTTGCACTTGTCCCATGAATCTATGCTATTTCTAGGCAAAGATTGAAACCAAATTTTAGCTCCTCCTCTCAAGGAGAAAGGAAAAAGCTTAAGCTTAACAATATTACCATCTATTTCTTGGTACTTTTGCATATCACAGAGTTCAACAAAATTAAGTGTAAAGCAGCATCATCTCCAGCACCGGAGAATTGATCTTTCATAACTAGGTTCAGTAAAGCAGGTTTAATTTCATAAGAAGGTGCTGAAGTGGCAGGTGTAGTGATAGGCGTGCAAATAAAGTCATCGTTGTTATGACTAGTGAAGTCACACAACTTGGTGTTCTCGGTGGAACCCATAGCAGCAAGCAAGCAAGATAACTATTTTTGTGATTTTCGATAAAAGATACTAAAGCAAAGCTAAAAGGTAAACTAACAAGACTAAAAGCAAAGGTAAAAGATAGCGTGCAACTCCCCTATCTTGAAGAGTTGAGTCCCCGGCAACGGCGCCAGAAAACTTTGCTTGATGGCTTCTCGCCCCTCGTTGGTTACCCCAAGTGGAAGGTTTGAGATGCAGTGTAGCGGTAGTTTTCCCTTGGCAAAGATACCAAGGATCGATTTCCCCTGAGACTCCTAGTTCAACAAGAAGGTGTCAACTGCTAACGGCGCCAGATATTAGCAATCAACGTGGACCTGCACACAGATACAAATAACTTTGCTCCCAACGAGTACAGAGAGGTTGTCAATCCCTCCGGCCTTGTCGTTTACAAAGGATCAAACACAAGTGATAATAGTGATAGGTATAATTGCAAATAGTAAGTAAAAGCAGAAAGTAAATAGCGGATGTGATCAGTGATGGTAATATGGACCGGGGTCCCATGATGTTCACTAGTGATGTCTCTCTCCCAAAAGACGATAAAACAGCTATGTGAGGTAAACGAATTACAGCTGGGCAATTGACAAAATTATGTGCGCAAACCAATGCTAACTATGTTGCAAGAAAGGTAGAGGTTCAAAGCATGGGCGGTACGCCAAGGCAAGTAGACCGAAATCCATCTGCATCTACTACTAATCATCCACCTTGAGATATCTATCCAGTACATCTCGCTGGTATTAAGTTGCAAGTCCCACCCATAGTGTAAACTCAAAGCAACAGACAACTGCATTAAAAGAACTTTGCGTAAAGTAAACAATCCTTGCACCCGCGGGCACAAGCACCATTGTTTTCCCCCTTGTGGCAACAGCACATCCCCTAGACTCATGTTTCTGTCACTCAAGCTAGTCATCGAGGGGCATGAACCCACAATCGAGCATAGCGTTCCCTCTTGGAGTCACTACCTACAACTTGGCCAAAGCAGTAAATAGCAACGGAGAACATGCAAGAATTACTTAAGAACATAAATATAAAAGAGGTAAATCAAATATATTACTCAAACACAATCTGAACATAATCTCACAATCCATCGGATCCCAGCAAACTCAACATAGCAACAACATAAGGATTACATATGTGCCTCAATCATGTAGGGCAGCTCACGAGGTCTAATTAGTGAAGCACAAGAAGGGGAGGAGAACATCACGTAGCTACTGGTCATGGACCCATGGTCCAAGGGAGACTACTCACAACTCATCCGGGAGGCATCCATGGTGGTGGAGAGGCTCCCGGTGGTGATCCTCCCCTCCGGCAGGGTGCCGGGAAGGGTTCTCCTGGTGCTCCCGATCTTGGAAGCGCGGCGGCGGCGGAACAGAGATGAGATCGCGAAAAAGGGTTCCGTCCTCGAGGGTTTCGGGACGCGTGTTAAATATATGCCAAAGGGGGGCATCAGCGGAGGCCTGGGGGCCCAGGCGCCCCCCTGGCGCGGCCAGGAGGGGGGCCGCGCCACCAGGGCGCCTGGAGCCCTGGTGGCCCCCCTCCGGCCCTACTTCGGCCGTGTGGAAGCTTCCGGAACGCTGATTTTTTATATAATTTTTCCGGGATTTTTCGTGATGGGAAAACCTGAAATACAAAAACAGCAGAAAACAGAAACTGGCACTGTGGTGCACTGAGTTAATAGGTTAGTCCAAATATGATCAAAAGTGTATGGAAGTGTAAAAATATCATAGCAATATCACACAAAAGAGGCATGGAGCAAGCAGAAATTATAGATACGTTTTGAACGTATCACTATGGATAATTGCCCACCCAACCTTCGTCCTCTTCAGCAAGACTTCAATATTGTACCATGGGTGTTGAATAAATACCTTCCTCGCCTCTTGACCATGAAGGTGGTTTGAGAGGTAATCATCGGTGAACTGCTTTGAAAAGTACTGAAAACAAAGATATGCATAAATCACGGTTATAAATTTTGAAATGGCGCAAGGGGTAAAAACAAGGTAAAAGAGTTAGTACCATCCTATAGTTTACTGATGTCTTCTTCATTGTGCAAACAAAGATCTTGTTGTTATTCGTCGCAAGTTTCTTCATCCTAACAATCTTTCCGAGTTTCTTGACTTGACTGATATTCATGAACATCTCATTTCCCCATATGCAAAATGGGTCGAACAATGGGTCTAAGACTCTGACAACAGGACCTACATGTGCAAGACCAAATTGTAAGAAACCTAATATTAGAATAATTCCTGCAACTGCACAATAATGTGCTATTAGCCAAAGGACCATGCTTGAACAAACCTTGATGGTAAACCGCAGTGTCTCCCATTGTTTCCCTTCAACACACATAAGGAAGATCTTGATCAGGTTAACTGAGAGTTGCCATACTATCAGTAGAATATGTATTGAGTAAAGTCAAATTCGATTTATTTCACATGCGTAACAATACAAAATTGTACCCACAGCAAATGCAAATCAAATTGCAGAACTGAACCGAACAGTTAAATGGACAGCAGACCAAATGAACTAAATAGTTTACTGAGCACGACATTGGAGAATAGAAACATGTATTAGAAGATAAGACAGTTAACAAAACAAAGAATGCTTGAGAACAGTACTAAGAAATTTAGCAATTGTTGGACCAAACTGTTAACTGAACATTACATTTCAGAGGACCAAAGTGTTAACTGAACATTACATTTCAGAGGACCAAACCATTAACAGAACATCAGATTGCATATTAACATTACGGAGGACAAATCACTATAAGGCACTGGTGGTGGCCTCGAGAAAAGAACACGAACTGTATTTTAAAGTAGATAACCGCGTGGCGGTTTCGACGGTGGCTTCGAAGATGAGATGCTCCTCTAAGATCTGGCGGTCGGCACGCATGGCAGCCATAGCGACCTCGTGCGCGAGTGCGGCCATGATTTGCTTCTCCGCCGCTAGATGTTACTGAGCTCCATGGTATACTGCATGCAAAATGGTTGTGGCGGCGCTTAATTGGAGGAGGGGGACAGTG
Source organism: Secale cereale (assembly GCA_902687465.1). Lineage (NCBI taxonomy): Eukaryota > Viridiplantae > Streptophyta > Magnoliopsida > Poales > Poaceae > Secale > Secale cereale. Next base: position 639,010,722 of record LR738715.1, read on the forward strand.
ATTTCAGCGGAAGGTGTCGCGCCATCGGTCGGGGCATGTGGGATGGGAAAGGAGGAGGATGGTGTGGGTGGGGTGTGGATTACCTGACCATATCGACAAGGCCGCGCAGCAAGAAGAAGGGTCAGTGGCGAGGAGGCCGCGCAACAAGAAGAAGGGTCACCGGCGAGGAGGCGGCGCTGCAAGAAGAAGGGTCGCCGGCAAGGAGGCGGCGCTGCAAGAAGAAGGGTAGTCGGCGAGGGGGCGGCGCTGCAAGAAGAAGGGTCACCGGCGAGGAGGCTGAGCTGCCAGTAAGTAGCAGTGAAGGTTTGAACTTTGAAAGCAAGGAGGAACAGTGGAAATGTGGCTTTTGGTGGGAGGGAGAGGTGGGGAGATAGATATTTCCGCGGCGGCAAAAAAATTCGCTCAGTGCCACGAGAAACTGGCACGCAAATGTGGTTCAAGCGGGGACGATGGACTGTACACGACAAAGCTTCATGCGTAAGCCAGGCAAGACGGCGCACCAAGATATTTTATATCGCATCCCACACGATCCTTTCTAGGAAATGTTTGTGGTATACCTGATTTTTTATTATGTTTTGAAAGACAAAATGGTGTTACGGAGGGAAAGGATGGTGTTTGAATTGCTAGAACATTTATGTACAGTGAACATACAACTACATGAGTGTCGTGTTTAAATTTGGAATTATTCCGGGTTCGTTTGGCATTTTTATGCATTATTTGAGTTTCTCGGCATTTAATGTGCATAATTCAAATTTGAACTACAAGCACGTGCCAGTGCACCAAAGTTTGTTGAAAAATCACATGTGTGTATTTGGGTGAATTTATAGGTCCCATGCGAGAAATGGGAATGAAATTTAAACATCTGGGCGTCGTGGCTCGGCCGGGAACATTGTGAAACTTGGTTTTTAAATTCTTGGAAATTCAAAACTAGCCTGAAAATCATGAAACTTGGCATGGTGTCATTTCATGGCACCAACATGTTGTGGTAAAAAAATTGTCCGCATTTGGACAAGTTTTTGGTATAAGCTTCTTGCAGTCCGGAGCTTCTCTCGAGAAGACTCGTGGTTCCCGAGGGGGGACGTGTCACCTTTGTGTTCAAAACAATATACACTGCATCCCCCCTTGTTTTTTTACAGAGGCAACATAGAACTATATAAGTGTCGTGTTAAAATTTGGAATTATTCCGGGTTCGTTTGGACTTTCTTATACATTAATTGGATTTTTGGTCATTTAATGTGCATAATTCAAAGTTTACCTACAAGCACATGCTCGAATGCACCAAAGTTGGTTGAAAAATCAAATGTATGTCCTTGGGTGAATTTATAGGTCCCATGCGAGAAATGGGAATGAAATTCAAACATCTGGGCGTCGTGGCTCGGCCGGAACGATTGAGAAACTTGGTTTTTAATTCATGTAAATTAAAAACACGCCTGGAAATCATGAATCTTGGCATGGTGTTATGGCATGGCACCAACTTGGTGCGGTAATTTTTTTGGCCGAATTGGGACAAGGTTTGGTATACGCTTCTTGCAAACCGGAGCTTCTCTCAAGAAGGCTCATGGTTCCGAGAGGGAACGTGTCACCTCCGTGTGCGAAATGACATACATGCACTGCCTTCTCCCGCCTTAATTTTTTTACACACGCAGATTAGACCAAATAGAACTCTCTTGCTAAATTTTGGAATTATTCCGGCTTCGTTTGGCCTTTTTTAATACATTATTTGAATTTATGGGCATTTAATGTGCATAATTCAAATTTGAACCATAATCACATGCTCCAGTGCACCAAAGTTAGTTGAAAAAGCACATGTGTGTCCTTGTGTCAATTTCTAGGTCCCATGCAGGAAATGGGAATGGAATTCAAACATCTGGGCGTCGTGGCTCGGCCAGAATGATTGAGAAACTTGGTTTTTTAAATTCACGTAAATACAAAACACACCTGAAAATCATGAAACTTGGCATGGTGTCATGACATGGCACCAACATGTTGCGGTAAATTTTTAGGCTGAATTGGGACAAGCTTTGGTATAAGCTTCTTGCAATCTAGAGCTTCTCTCAAGAAGGGTCGTGGTTCCGAGAGGGAACGTGTCACCTCCATGTGTGAAATGACATAAATACACTTCCTTCTCTCGCCTTAATTTTTTTACATAGGCATATTAGACCAAATAGAAGTATCGTGCTAAATTTTGTAATTATTACGGGTTCATTTGGCCTTTTTTATACATTAATTGAATTTCTGGGCATTTAATCTGCATAATTCAAATTTGAACTACAAGCACATGCTCCAGTGCACCAAAGTTTGTTGAAAATCACATATGTGTCCTTGGGTGAATTTCTAGGTCCCATGCAAGAAATGGGAAATGAAATTCAAACATCTGGGCGTCGTGGCTCGGCCCGAAAGATTGAGAAACTTGTTTTTTTTAATTCATGTAAATTCAAAACACGCCTGAAAATCATGAAACTTAGCATGGTGTCATGACATGGCACCAACATGCTATGGTAATTTTTTTGGCCAAATTGGGACAAGCTTTGGTATAAGCTTCTTGCAAACCGGGGCTTCTCTCAAGAAGGCTCGTGGTTCCGAGAGGGAACATGTCACCTCTGTGTGCGAAACGACATACGTACACCGCCTTCTCCCGCCTTAATTTTTTTACATAGGCAGATTAGATCAAATAGAAGTATCGTGCTAAAATTTGTAATTATTACGGGTTCGTTTGGCGTTTTTTATAAATTAATTGAATTTCTGGGTGTTTAATGTGCATAATTAATATTTGAACTACAAGCACATGCTCCAGTGCACCAAAGTTGGTTGAAAAATCCCATGAGTGTCCTTGGGTGAATTTCTAGGCCCCATGCAAGAATTGGGAATGAAATTATAACATCTGGGTGTCATGGCTCGGCCGAAAAGATTGAGAAACTTGGTTTGTTAATTCTTGTAAATCCAAAACACGCCTGAAAATCATGAAATTAGCATGGTTTCATGACATGGCACTGATGTCTACTACACAACCTTCTTCTTGTAGACGTTGTTGGGTCTCCAAGTGCAGAGGTTTGTAGGAGAGTAGCAAATTTCCCTCAAGTGGATGACCTAAGGTTTATCAATCCGTGCAAGGCGTAGGATGAAGATGGTGTTTCTCAAACAACCCTGCAACCAAATAACAAAGAGTCTCTTGTGTCCCCAACACACCCAATACAATGGTAAATTGTATATGTGCACTAGTTTGGTACAAGTGCAATATGGATGGTAGATATAGGTTTTTGTAATCTGAAAATATAAAAACAGCAAGGTAACTAGTAATAAAAGTGAGCGAAAATGGTATTGCAATGCTTCGAAACAAGGCCTAGGGTTCATACTTTTACTAGTGCAAGTTCTCTCAACAAGGATAACATAATTAGATCATATAACAATCCCTCAACATGCAAAAAAGAGTCACTCCAAAGTCACTAATAGCGGAGAATAAAGAAGAGATTATTGTAGGGTACGAAACCACCTCAAAGTTATTCTTTCCGATCAATCCATTGGGTTATTCCTATAAGTGTCACAAACAGACCTAGAGTTCGTAGTAAAATAACACCTTAAGACACACATCAACCAAAACCCTAATGTCACCTAGATACTCCAATGTCACCTCAAGTATCCGCGGGTATGATTATACGATATGCATCACACAATCTCAGATTCATCTATTCAACCAACACAAAGAACTTCAAAGAGTGCCCCAAAGTTTCTACCGGAGACTCAAGAAAAAAAACGTGTGCCAGCCCCTATGCATAGATCACCAAAACATACATCAAGTGAATCAATAGAATACCCCAATGTCACCATGGGTATCCCACACAAGACATACATCAAGTATTCTCAAATCCTTAAAGAATCAATCCGATAAGATAATTTCAAAGGGAAAACTCAATCCATTACAAGAAGATAGAGGGGGAGAAGCATCATAAGATCCAACTATAATAGCAAAGCTCGCGATACATCAAGAACACGAGAGAGAGAGAGAGAGAGAGAGAGATCAAACACATAGCTACTGGTACATACCCTTAGTCCCGAGGGTGAACTACTCCCTCCTCGTCATGGAGAGCGCAGGGATGATGAAGATGGCCACCAGTGATGATTGCCCCCTCCGATAGGGTGCCGGAACAGGGTCCCTATTGGTTTTTGGTGGCTACAGAGGCTTGCGGCGGCAGAACTCCCGATCTAGGTTTCTTTTGGTGGGATTCTGTATTTATAGGAATTTTTGGCGTCGGTCTCACTTCAGGGGGGTCTCCGAGTCATCCACGAGATAGGAGGGCGCGTCCAGGGGGTAGGGCGCGCCCTCCACCCTCGTGGATGGCTCGGGACTCTTCTGGCCCAACTCTTTTACTCCTGGGGCTACTTTTGGTCCATAAAAAATCATCAAAAATTGGCACGTCAATTGGACTCCGTTTGGTATTCCTTTTCTGTAAAACTCAAAAACAAGGAAAATCAGAAACTGGCACTGGGCTCTAGGTTAATAGGCTAGTCCCAAAAATCATATAAAATAGCATATAAATGCATATAAAACATCCAATATGGATAATATAATAGCATGGAACAATCAAAAATTATAGATACGTTGGAGATGTATCAAGCATCCCCAAGCTTAATTCCTGCTCGTCCTCGAGTAGGTAAATGATAAAAACCGATTTTTTTATGTGGAATGCTTCCTAACATAATTATCAATGTAATTTTCTTTATTGTGGCATGAATGTTCAGATCCAAAAGATTCAAGACAAAAGTTTAATATTGACATAAAAATAATAATACTTCAAGCATACTAACAAAGTAATCATGTCATCTCAAAATAACATGGCCAAAGAAAGTTCATCCCTACAAAATTATATAGTTTGGCTATGCTCCATCATCGTCACACAAAATATTAAAATCATGCACAACCCCGGTTTCAGCCAAGCAATTGTTTCATACTTTAGTATTCTCAAACTTTTTCAAATTTCACGCAATACATGAGCGTGAGCCATGGACATAGCACTATAGGTGAAATAGAATGGGGGTTGTGAAGAAGACAAAAAGAGGAAGATGGTCTCACATCAACTAGGCGTATTAATGGGCTATGAAGATGCCCATCAATAGATATCAATGTGAGTGAGTAGGGATTGCCAAGCAACGGATGCACTAGAGCTATAAATGTATGAAATCTCAACAAAAGAAACTAAGTGGGTGTGCATCCAACTTGCTTGCTCACGAAGACCCAGGGCATTTTGAGGAAGCCCATCATTGGAATATACAAGCCAAGGTCTATAACGAAAATTCCCACTAGTATATGAAAGTGACAAAATAAGAGACCCTCTATCATGAAGATCATGGTCCTACTTTGAAGCACAAGTGTGGAAAAAGGATAGTAGCATTGTCCCTTCTCTCTTTATCCCTCTTTTTTTATTTCCACACACGGGACAATGCTCTAATAATGATGATCATCACACTTCTATTTATTTAAAACTCAAGGATTACAACTCTTAGAACAAAATATGACTCGATATTAACGCCTCCGTCGGTGTACCGGGATGTGCAATGAATCAAGAGTGACACGTATGAAAAAATTATGAAGGGTGGCTTTGCCACAAATACGATGTCAACTACATGATCATGCAAGGCAATATGACAATGATGAAGCGTGTCATAATAAATGAAATGGTGGAAAGTTGCATGGAAATATATCTAGGAATGGCTATGGAAATGCCATAATAGGTAGGTATGGTTGCTGTTTTGAGGAAGGTAAATGGTGGGTTTATGGTACCGGCGAAAGTTGCGCGGTACTAGAGAGGCCAGCAACGGTGGAAGGGGGAGAGTGCGTATAATCCATGGACTCAACATTAGTCGCAAAGAACTCACATACTTATTGCAAAAATCTGCAAGTCATCAAAAACCAAACACTACACGCATGCTCCTAGGGGAAGGGTAGGTAGGAGTTAACCATCGCGCGATCCCGACCTCCACACAAAGGAAGACAATCAAAGAAATACCTCATGCTTCAAATTTGTTACACAACGGTTACCATACGTGCATTCCACGGGACTTGCAAACCTCAAAACAAGTATTTCCCAAAAATCATATTGAAGAGCATATAAATGCATATAAAACATCCAAGATGGATAATATAATAGCATGGAACAACCAAAAATTATACATACGTTGGAGACGTATCAGGCATGAACATGCTGTGGTAATTTTTCTGTCCGATTTACGAAGGCGCACACATTAACAATCAACAAAGTCATTTTGGAACAAGTGTTGTCATGTTACAAATCAGTAACATAACTATTACTGAATCCGTCGGCGTTCTACTTACCAATTACGTGCCGCCACGCGTCCCCTTTTTTTATTGGCTAGAAGGTGTCATGCGAGGTAGCTATTTGAGTACGGGAGGCGTGCGATCAGACCCCTGCGCGTGCCCATCGGGAGGAGAGCCCATTGACCTCGATCCGCCATGCACCTCCCTCCGAATGTCTCCATTAATGGTGCCCGAGCCCCTGTTTCACGACGTGGCTATGTCTCACTGGACTGAGATTTAAGAGAGAAAAATGTAAATCTGAAAAGAAAGTTTTGCACGGATCTTATTGTAAGATCCGACGGACCTATATAGCATCGACTCCAACTTATAGCAAGCATGATGAATATAAGGACGATGGTAGTGGATAATAATTGTCTTATATATTTAGGAACATAATTAAAAAAACACATGCGGCGACACCCGAAATACACAAAGGCAAAAGAAGAAGGGACTAGTGTCTGCGGTGAGCGGCGACGAGCTCTTTCTTATCCTCAACACGCAGCTTGAGAGCATCCATGGATTCCTCTAGCGGCCTTCAGCGCTACATGCGGTGCATGTCATTCGCGTCCATAAGTTTCTTGACGATGACACCGGTGCTCTTCAACAAGGCAGTGATCTCATCCTGCTCATCTCGGAGCTTCGCATTGCCCTCCCTTAGTTGCCGGATGACGTCGATAGCCTATTCAAGCGAGGCTTTCATGTCACCCCGCAACCTCGCCCAGCCGGAGATCTGATCCATCTGGCTATCGACGAGAGCATTCATGCTCCTGTAAGAGTCCTCGCCTACCCGCGAGACATTTTCCCAGGCCGCCGCGACACAGGAGGACATCTCTGCTGCATTCGCGGCACGGCGGGACATCGATGCTACTTTTGAGACGTGGACGGACCAGTCTGCTGCATCAACAGCGCGGTGGAACCTCAGTGCTGCTTCTACGGTGCGACGGGACCTCTCTGCTGCTACGACCGCGTGGTGGGACATGTCGGTTGCTTCCGCAGCGAGGCGGGACATCTCTCGTGCTTCTGCTTCCATGATCGCCTCTCCCTGGTGGTAATCTCTCGACCCAGAACTCATGCTGGCCATCGCAGACACAATTGAACGATGAGGAATGACTTGTTTGTTTTTGTGGATGAGGAGTTGAGGAGGAATGTGCGGTCATCTTGGAGTAGTAGTATTTATAACCGAGTACTAATATGCTCCTAACTGGGAAACCGTTTAAGTTTTGACCAGTGTGAACAGGTTTGTAATTTTGAATGTGATGGGATGCAGGCTCAAAATTTATTGACGGTTCTATAATTTCTAAGTGCGGCACTATTTCTGGACGGCGTAATGTGGGCACGCGTTCTCAGCCGCGTACGTGGCGTTAGCACCATAGGGTGCACCGCAATAGGCAATGTCAGCACACGTCTTGTTCCAAGAACCGTGCGCGCTCGTTATTACCATGGCGCATGCTTCTTTCAATTAGAATGTGTGCCCGTCTAGCGCACACATGTTGATCTGTCTAACTATTTCTGTTTGTTGTGGCTAATCGCAAATAGTTCGTCCATGTGAAGTGTATGCGATCAATCGCTGACACTTTGATCTGGCTGACCGTTTTCGTTTTGTTGCCTAATCGCAAACAGTTGATCCTTCTGAAGCATATGCCCTCAATCGCACACACCTTTATCTAGCTGCCCATTTTTGTTGTTCTGCCTCATCACAAATAGTTAATCCGAGTGAGCTGTATGCCGTATATCGCACACGCCTTCATCTGGCTGCCTGTTTTCGTTTTTCTTCCTCATCGCAAATAGTTCATTGAACTATACTGTATGCCCTACATCACACACGCAACCAAAATCTAAACCATGTTTGATGCATCCGTCATTGCAAATGTTTTGCACCTTTTTTGACGGTTTCTTTACACCACCATTTGCGATTATTGCATCGCACACAGTTTCGTCGAAGGGTCTTTGATCGTGGTGTTGCATTAGCAGCATCCTGCAGTAGTGATAATATGTCCCTAGTGAACCTCTACTAGACTAACTCGTTGATCAAAGATGGTTAATATTTCCTAACCATAGACATGAGTTCTCATTTGATAAACGGGATCACATAATTAGGAGAATGATGTGATGGACAAGAACCAACCATAAGCTTAGCATCAAATCGTTTAGTTATTTGCTACAACTTCCATCATGTCAAGTATCAGTTCCCTAGACCATGAGATCATGTCACTCAGGATATCGAAGGAATGCCGTGTGTGCTATAAAACATCACTTCGTAAGTGGGTGGTCATAAAGGTGGTCTATAAGTATTTATGAAGGTGTCTGTTGAGTTTTATGGATTGAGACTGAGATTTGTCACTCTGTATGACACAGAGATATCTCTAGGCCCTCTCGGTAATACAAGATCATGAAGAGCTTTCAAGCAATGTGCCTAATGAGTTAGTCATGGGATCTTGTATTACAGAACGACTAAAGAGACTTGCTGGAAATGAGATTGAACTAGGTATGGAGTTGTGAGTTGTGAGTAGTTTACCATCATCATCATCATCGCCCTCAGCATGAGTTGTGACTAGTTTACCACAGACCTTCGGGTCCATAGCTACGATCTAGATGGCTTCTTCTCTCTCTCTGGATCTCAATACAAAGTTCTCCTCGGTCTTCGAGGAGATCTATTCGATGTAATCTGTTTTTGCGGTGTGTTTGTCGAGATCCGATGAATTGTGAGTTTATGATCAAGGTTATCTATGAAAGATATTTGGTTCTTCTCTGAACTTTTTATGTGTGCTCATAATATCCTTGCAAGTCTCTTCGTATTATTGGTTTGGTTTGGCCTACTAGATCTATAGTTCTTGCAATGGGAGAAGTTCTTGGCTTTGGGTTCAATCTTGCGGTATCCTTTCCCAGTGATAGTAGGGGCAGCAAGGCACGAATTGTATTGTTGCCATCGAGGATAAAAAGATGGGGTTTTGATCATATTGCTTCAGTTTATCCCTCTACATCATGTCATCTTGCTTAAAGCATTACTCTATTCGTATGAACTCAATACACTAGATGCATGCTGGATAGCGGTCAATGTGTCGAGTAATAGTAGTAGATGCAGGCAGGAGTCGGTCTACTTGTCTCGGACGTGATGCCTATATACAATGATCATGCCTAGATAGTCTCATAATTATTCGCTTTTCTATCAATTGCTCGACAGTAATTTGTTTACCCGCCATAGAATATCGCTATCATGAGAGAAGCCACTAGAGAAAACTATGGCCCCCGGGTCTATTCTCAACATATCAATCTACATCTACTTTACTTTTACCGCTTTTATTTGCTGTTTTATTAAACTAAAAATACCAAAAATATAAACTATCATATCTATCAGATCTCACTCTCGTAAGTGACCGTAAAGGGATTGACAACCCCTTATCGCGTTGGCTACGAAGTTCTTATTTGTTTGTGCAGGTGCGAGGGACTGGCGCGTGATCTACTACTGGATTGATACCTTGGTTCTCAAAAACTGAGGGAAATACTTACGCTACTGTGCTGCATCTCCCTTTCCTCTTTGAGGGAATACAATGCAAGCTCAAGAGGTAGCAAGAAGAATTTCTGGTGCCGTTGCCGGGGAGGCTTACGAAAAAGTCATATACCAAGTACCTATCACAAACCCTTATCCTTCGCATTATATTTTTTGCCTCTCGTTTTCCTCTCCCCCACTTCACCCTTTGCCGTTTTATTTGCCCTTCTTCCGCCGTGTGTTTATCGTTCGCTTGCTTCTTGTCTACTTGTGTGTGTTGGATTGCTTGCTTGTCACTATGGCTCAGAACAATACCAAATTGTGTGACTTCTCCAATACCAACAACAATGATTTTATTAGCACTCCGATTGATCCTATTACTGATGCTGAACCTTGTGAGACCAATGCTGCTTTGTTGAATCTTGTCATGAAAGATCAATTCTCTGGCCTTCCTAGTGAAGATGCTGCTACCCATCTAAACTACTTTGTTGATTTGTGTGATATGCAAAACAAAAGGGATAAGGATAACGATATTGTTAAATTGAAGTTATTTTCGTTTTCACTTCGAGATCGTGCTAAAACTTGGTTTTCCTCTTTGCCTAGAAATAGTATTAATTCGTGGAATAAGTACAAAGATGCTTTTATCTCTAAGTATTTCCCTCATGCTAAGATCATCTCTCTTAGAAACGATATTATGAATTTTAAGCAACTAGATCATGAGCATGTTGCACAAGCTTCGGAGAGAATGAAATTGATGATACGTAATTTCCCTACACATGGTTTGAATCTATGGATGATTATTCAGAACTTTTATGCTGGCTTGAATTTTGCTTCTAGAAATCTTTTAGATTCGGCCGCCGGAGGCACTTTCATGGAAACTACTTGAGGAGAAGCTACCAAACTCCTAGATAATATTATGGTTAATTATTCTCAATGGCACACCGAAAGATCTACTAGTAAAATAGTGCATGCTATCGAAGAAATTAGTGTTTTGAGTGGAAAGATGGATGACCTTATGAAATTGTTTGCTGCTAAGAGTGCTTCTTCTGATCCTAATGATACGCCTTTGTCCGCTTTGATTGAGAATAACAATGAATCTTTGGATGTGAATTTTGTTGGTAGGAATAATTGGTAACCATGCTTATAGAGGTAATTTCATTCCTAGGCCTTTTCCTAGTAATTCCTCTAATAATTATAGTAATTCCTACAACAAATCTTATGGAAAGATGCCTTCTGAATTTGAAACTAGTGTTAAAGAGTTTATGACCTCGCAAAAGAATTTCAATGCTATGCTTGAAGAGAAATTGCTTAAGGTTGATGAATTGGCTAGAAGTGTGGATAGAATTTCTCTTGATGTTGATTCTTTGAAACTTAGAGCTATCCCACCTAAGCATGATATCAATGAGTCTCATAAAGCCATGAGAATTTCCATTGATGAATGCAAAGAAAGAACCGCTAGAATGCGTGCTAAAAGAGAAGATTATATTAAATCGTGTTCTTCTAGTTATCAAAAAAATAAAGATGAAGATCTGAAAGTTATTGATGTGTCTCCTATTAGATCCATGTTTTCTAGTATTAATCTTGATGAGAATAGGATTGGAGATGATTCTGCTTTAAGGTGTCCCAATTATTCAGAGTTTTTAGATCTTGATGCTAAAATTGCTAAAAGTGGGAGTGAAGAGATTAAAACATTGCATAGTGATGAACCCACTATTTTGGATTTCAAGGGATTCAATTATGATAATTTCTATTTGATTGATTGTATTTCCTTGTTGTGATCCGTGCTAAATTCTCCGCATGCTTATAGTCAAAATAAAGCTTTCACTAAACATATAGTTGATGCTTTGATGCAATCTTATGAAGAAAAACTTGAGTTGGAAGTTTCTATACCTAGAAAACTCTATGATGAGTGGGAACCTACTATCAAAATAAAAATAAAAGATCATGAATGCTATGCTTGGTGTGATTTGGGTGCTAGTGTCTCCACTATCCCAAAAACTTTGTGTGATTTGCTAGGTTTCCATGAGCTTGATGATTGTTCTTTAAATTTGCATCTTGCGGATTCCACTATTAAGAAACCAATGGGAAGAATTAATGATGTTCTTATTGTTGCCAATAGGAATTATGTGCCCGTAGATTTCATTGTTCTTGATATAGATTGCAATCCTTCTTGTCCTATTATTCTTGGCAGACCTTTCCTTAGAACGATTGGTGCAACTATTGACATGAAGGAAGGAAATATTAGATTCCAATTTCCATTAAGGAAAGGCATGGAACACTTTAATAGAAATAAAATCAAATTACCATATGAATCTATCATGAGAGTCACTTATGGATTGCCTTCCAAAGATGGCAATACCTTTATCTATCTTGTATCGTGCCTACCTAGGGGCATAAAATGATAGCGCTTGTTGGGAGGCAACCTAATTATTTTTTTTGCTTTTGTTTCTGCTAGGGAATAAATATTGCAACTAGCCTCTTATTAGATGTGGTTTCATGTTTTGTTTAGTGTTTGTGCCAAGTAGAACCTTTGGGAAGACTTGTGTGAAGTTTATATGATCTTGCTGTGAAAAACAGAATCGTTAGCGCTGGCTAAAGTAGTAGTGGGATTTTACTGGAGCGTGATTTTTAGTTGATTCTTTTTGCAGATGATTTGCAGACAAATTGCGAAAATTTATCAATTTAGTTTGAATTTTTTGGAGTTTCAGAAGTAGGCGAACCCTGCAGATTACTACAGACTGTTCTGTCTTTGACAGATTCTGTTTTTCGTGTGTTGTTTGCTTATTCCGATGCATCTATGAGTAGTATTGGAGGATATGAACCATAGAGAAGTTGGAGTACAGTAGGTTTAACACCAATATAAACAAAGAATTAATTCATTGCTGCACCTTTGAGTAGTGGTTTTCTTTCTTATACTAACGGGGCTCACGAGAATTTTGTTCTAAGTTTTGTGTTGTGATGTTTTCAAGTTTTGAGTATTGCTTTGATGGACTATGGAACAAGGAGTAGCAAAGGCCTAAGATTGGGGATTCCCATGGCACCCCAACTAAATTCAAGATAATAAAAAGCCTAAGCTTGGGGATGCCCCGGGAAGGAATCCCCTCTTTCGTCTTCATCCATCGGTAACTATACTTGGAGCTATATTTTTATTCGCAACATGATATGTGTTTTGCTTGGAGCGTCTTGTATAATTTGAGTCTTTGCTTGTTAGTTTGCCACAATCATCCTTGCTGAACACACCTATTTGAGAGAGTTAAATATGGCCTAGAAATTGTTAGAACACTCTATGTGCTTCACTTATATCTTTTGAGTTGAATAGTTTTTGCTCTAGTGCTTCACTTATATCTTTTAGAGCACGGTGGTGGTAATATTTTGTAGAAATTGTTGAACTCTCATGCTTCACTTATATCTATTTGAGAGTCTATTAAAACAGAATGGTAATGTGTTTAGGCTAAAGAAACAGTCTGCACATGATAGACGTCCAATGTCAATGTAGTAAAAAAATTCACACCAAGTGCATTGAATAGAATGAGATGTTGGATGCCTGATAATTGTTTTGAGACATGATGATAGTGATATTAGAGTCATGCTAGTGGATTTATTATGAAATTGAGAAATACTTGTGTTAAGGTTAGTGATTCCCGTATCATGCACGTATGGTGAACCGCTATGTGACGAAGTTAGAGCATGAGGTATTTGTAGAGTGCCAACCTTTGTGTGGAGGTCGGGGGAACGCGATGGTTAACTCCTACCAACCTCCCCCCTAGGAGCATGTGTTGATTGCTTTGTTTTGATGACTCGTAGATTTTTGCAATAAGTATATGAGTTCTTATGACTAATGTTGAGTCCATGGATTATACGCACTCTCACCCTTCCACCATTGCTAGCCTCTCTTGTTCCACACAACTTTCACCGGTGCCATAAACCCACTATATATCCTTCCTCAAAACAGCCACAGCCACCATACCTACCTATCATGGCATTTCCATAGCCATTCCGAGATATATTCCCAAGCAACTTTCCACTGTTCCGTTCATATGACACGCATCATATTGTCATATTGCTAAGCATGATCATGTAGATGACATCGTATTTGTGGCAAAGCCACCATGCATAATTTTTATACATGTCACTCTTGTTTCATTGCACATCCCGGTACATCGCCGGATGCATTCATATAGAGTCATACTTTGTTGTAGTATCGAGTTGTAATATCGAGTTGTAATGGAAGTGTGATGATCATCATTATTACAGCATTGTCCCATGGGAGGAAAGGCTAAATCTATAAAGCCCCTCCACAAAAAAAAGAAAAAAAAAAGGAAAAAATAAAGGCCAAAGAAAAAAGAAAGGCCCAAAAAAAGGAAAAAAAAAGAAAAGAAAAAAGGGACAATTGCTACTATCTTTTTCCACACTTGTGCTTCAAAGTAGCACCATGTTCTTCATGATAGAGAGTCTCATGTTTAGTCACTTTCATATACTAGTGGGAACTTTCATTATAGAACTTGGCTTGTATATTCCAACGATGGGCTTCCTCAAATTCCCTAGGTCTTCGTGAGCAAGCAAGTTGGATGCACACCCACTAGTTTCTTTTGTTGAGCTTTTCATTCATATTTAGCTCTAGTGCATCCGTTGCATGGAAATCCCTACTCACTCACATTGATATCTATTGATGGGAATCTCCATAGCTCGTTGATACGCCTAGTCGATGTGAGACTATCTCCCTCTTTTTTGTCTTCTCCACAACCACCTCTATTCCACCCATAGTGCTATATCCATGGCTCACGCTCATGTATTCCGTGAAAGTTGAAAGGTTTGAAAAGATAGAGTATGAAAACAAATGCTTGGCTGAAATCGGGGTTGTGTATGATACGAATATTTTGTGTGATGAAGAGGGACCATAGCCAGACTATATGATTTTGTAGGGATAACTTTCTTTAGCCATAGTATTTTGAGAAGACATGATTGCTTTGTTAGTATTGCTTGAAGTATTTGTTATTTCTTATGTCAATATAGACTTTTATCTTGAATCTTTCAGATATGAACATCCATGCCACAATTAAGAGAATTACATTGAAAAACTATATTGGTTAGCATTCCATATCAAAAATTCTTTCTTTATCATTTACCTACTCGAGGACGAGCAGGAATTAAGCTTGGGGATGCTTGATACGTCTCCAACGTATCTATAATTTTTGATTGTTCCATGCTATTATTTATGAAGTCTTGGATGTTTAATGGGCTTTATCATTCACTTTTATATCATTTTTGGGACTAACCTACTAACCCAAAGGCCCAGTCCAGATTGCTGTTTTTTTGCCTATTTAAGGGTTTTTGTAGAAAAAGAATATCAAACGGAGTCCAAACGGAGTGAAATCTTCGCGAGAGATATTTTTGGAGAAAATCACGCCCAACAAGCTTGAGAACCACGTCAGAGGATCGACGAGCCGCCCTCGAGGGTGGGGGGCACGCCCCCCTTCCCAGGGCGCGCCCCCCTGCCTCGAGGCCTCCTCGTGTGGCCCCCGTTGCCCTTCTTCTTCCTATATAAGTCCACGTACCCCAGAAACTCCATATACAGAGAGAAAACCCTAATTCCACCGCTGTAGCTTCTGTTCCCGTGGAGATCCCATCTTGGAGCCTGTTCGGCAGCTCTACCGGAGGGGGATCCATCACGGAGGCCTTCACCATCATCATCATCGCCCTCACCATGAGTTGTGAGTAGTTTACCACGGACCTTCGGGTCCATAGTTAGTATCTAGAAGGCTTCTTCTCTCTCTCTCTGGATCTCAATACAAAGGTCTCCTCGGTCTTCGAGGAGATCTATTCGATGTAATCTCTGTTTGCAGTGTGTTTGTCGAGATCCGATGAATTGTGAGTTTATGATCAAGGTTATCTATGAAAGATATTTGGTTCTTCTCTGGACTTTTTATGTGTGCTCATAATATCCTAGCAAGTCTCTTCGAATTATTGGTTTGGTTTGGCCTACTAGATCTATAGTTCTTGCAATGGGAGAAGTGCTTGGCTTTGGGTTCAATCTTGCGGTGTCCTTTCCCAGTGACAGTCACTACAGGAATCAGGCATTTTGCCGACATGTGCTCTTTTTGCCATCAACATTTCGTCGGGGTAGACGGCAAATGGTGGTTTTGCCGTCATGAGTAGACGGCAAAAAAATATTATCGGCAAAAAATAATAAAAAACTGACGGCGAAAGGCAACACACGGCAAAGACATATTTGCCGTCAACTACGTGTGCAAATGACGGCAAAGATGAATAATTGTCGACTTCCTTCATTGTGACTGACGGTAAAAAACTGTGATGTAAACGGGCCTAAACGGACATATTTTGCTGTCTTGTTCTTGGCCCAGCTGACGGCAAAAATAGATGATTTGCCGTCTGCTGCTCTATACAGATGACGGCAAAGCTTAACATCTCTTCTAAAAAAAAGAGCAAAGACTGAAAAAATAAAGAAAAGAAAACCCCCACCCTCCCAAAAAAAAAACCCAACCCACCCCGATCTCACATGCTCTCAGTTTCCCCACTCCACCCCCAGCCTCCCGTGCGCGCTGCCGCCCTCACCGGTCGTCGCCGCCGCCCTCACCGGTCGCCGCCGCCGCCGATTTCCCCAAGATGGCCGGAGGCTAGGCATCCCGCCGGCCATTCCCGCCCCATCGCGAGGGAGGAGACCGGCCGGCCGTTGCGCCTCCCCGCCGGTCGCAGCCCGCCACCCCAAGATCAGGGCCGGCCGCGCCGGTCCCCGTCAGCCACCGCTCCCGATGCACGCCGTCCCCGTCAGTCCCCGCCCTCGGTTCAGGTACAAATTTCTGCTCACGTTCATACACTTTGGTTCACATGTGGTCAAATAAAATTTCTACTAGTACTCTTTGACGAAAAAACGTACTACTGCGGCAGAGTATCTACTAGCTACAGATCAAGTCATATGTGTAGAAAAGTGAAATCTGCCTGCGTTTGTAAATCACAAGAAAAGACCTTTTTTACGGCCACAAACTAACAAGCAGAAATTGGCCACTAGAAATCCCAGTTCTCTACTCCAGTTACTACTACAAATTTGAAGAATATTTTGCCAGAAGTTATGAACAATCACGTGATGCACATCCATGCACAAGAACACCTGACGCACATACACTAGCAGGAACGAAAATATTACCTACAAGGTTGATTGTTTGGCATGGTCGTCGCCTCCACGACGGGGTCCTACAACTCATCGTGATCTGCGCCCACCTCGCTACACCTCCCTGCCGCCGTGCTCCTGGTCCTGCGTGCTGCGGCGATGTTGCCGTGCACCCCATCGTCGTGCTCCACCTCTAGATCGAGCCTTCCGTCGCATGTGTGAACTGATGGTATATGCATGCTTTGACAAGCTGAGATGGAGGGGTCAAGGGGATTTATGGAGTTCGGCAACCACCGGCCAGTGGAGCTAGCTGCAGGCCGCACCACATCTGAATGGTTGGCGTGGCTGGAGTAGTTACTCGGTGGGGATTGGGAATTTCCTTTGTAGTAGTATTTTTATTTACTATATACTAATATAAATGAAAAGGGACAGAGTATATGAACAGGTCGGGTTCGGTTATATCCACAGGTATAAAATTATATCCATGCCCTATCCATCATTAGTCGGGTCGGGTTCGGGCGCTGTCCATGGGTACAAAATTGTATCCAAACCCTACCCACTCGGGTCGGCTATCCGCGGGTATCCGTACCCATGGATAAAATTGCCATCCTTACATGTGTTCTTGTGGGGGTGATGACGGAAGGCAGACTGGAACCTCGAGAGTCGAGGCCATCGTAATATAGAAATATATGCAGAGTAATGAAACTCTGTACCATAGCCCATAAAACTGAATGTAGAAATTAAAGTGATCAAATATATATGCTCTGGTGATCTAATATATCTGAACCAAAAAATTATGTGCAAGGTTATGTCTACTTACAGGCTTCGCTTGGCTTGAATGTTGAATGTTACAATTGCATATGCTATACTGGCCTGAATGTTGACCATCCATTTGGCTCCATCTCCAATGCTGCTTGACATATTCTGAATCAAAATAACAAATTGTTTATGGTGTCAGCAGCTCAACACATAAGAAACAGGAACTCCCTGTTACTAGTAGTTCCCATTATTTGGAGAAGCATGGCAAACAAAGGCCACACGAACACAGAACATATTATTTTTTGGGTTCTTTCTTTCTTGCGTATTTTCTTTTGGTTAGATGTTGTTGAGATGTGAGATGATGTTGTTGATGTTGTCTATTAGATTGTTGTGTGAGTGCTTATGTTGGTTGTGCCGGTGCTTTTCATGTCCAGGTATCTTCTCTTCATCTCAAGGAGCACCATTGGTCCCGTTTTTGTTGCCCTCGTCGTTCGACTACTGCCTCTACGTACGGTCTAGGGGTGAGCTCGACTATCATCTCTTCCCCCTCCCCTATTTGCTTCGTTCCCGTTGTCGTGCCGATGCCAATACATTTTGCTTTCATGTCAAGTCTCATAACCTAGGCGTCTCCCGTCCGAAAGGGTGACATCTATAAATATGCATGTCTTTGCATATTTATAAGCGTCATCTTTTCGAATTGTCCACGTTATCCATGGACAGCCCGAGTACGTGTAGATTCGGTTTCGTTTCCCGTGCTCTACTTTGGTTCGAGGCAAAATTTCGTCAGCGCCACCCCGTTGTTCTCCGGGTACACCTTCTCTCTGCTTGTTGCTGAGACGTGTACCTGGAGAACAGCGGGGAGGTGCTGCCGAAATTTTGCCTCGGACCGGAGTAGAGCATGGGGAACGAACCCAATCTACACGTACTCGGGTGGGATTAGGACCCATCTTTACCTATTAGAGATAGGATTCAATCCATGAATGTCTGTTTCCTTTTGCATGGTAAAAAAATAAAACTGTGGCGTAAATAATATGACAAAAGTAATTAGTTATGTATCTATTCCTAATTACATTATATATAACTTGATGAATATGAATTTGGTGCCCGTATTGTCAGTGCAAGTAGCGGTATGGATGATCGTGAGTGGATGTATACTGGCCACCCTAGTCAGGCTGGCATGACCGTTGAGTGGGTGGACAAGACCAATGAATTCGTAGAAGCAACATTTGCTAGTGGCAAGAGAAAAACTTGGTGTCCCTGCTTGAAGTGCAACAACTATCTAGAACAGTCAAAGAAGACTATGTGTTTACACCTCCAGAAGCATGGGTTTAAGCCTAGTTATACTCGGTGGACCTTTCATGGCGAGACTGAACGTAGCAGAGAGGAGGTGGTGCGTCGGCACACCGACGACAATGGTACCGGGATCGATGACATGGTTGCCGACTTCAACGATGCACGTGATGCCGGATCAGAGGAAGAACCAGAGGAGTCTGCGAGGGCGTTCTTAGAAATGTTGAATTCGTCACAGCAACCTCTTCACGACTACACAGATCAGTGCCAACTGGATGCCATCGGACAAGCAATGTCTATGAAGACCCAGTTCAACATGAGCAGAGATAACTTTGATTCAATGATGACCTCTTGGGGTCGCTCTCTCCCTAAAGGTCACAAACTGCCTAAAAGCTGGTATGAAGCAAAGAAAACCCTACGTGCACTTAAGATGCCATATGAGCAGATACACGCTTGCCCAAATGGATGTGTCTTATTTACGAAAGAGTATGCCGACGACAAGTACTGTGCCAAGTGTGGCTCCTCTAGGTATATCGAGAGAGTCCTCGGTGATGGTACGAAGAAGCATACCAAATTCCCTGCAAATGTTCTTCGGTATCTTTCAATCCTGCCAAGAATTCAACGCATTTACTTGAACGAAGACACGGCCAAACAGATGGTATGGCACAAATATGGGATAAGACGCGACAAGGATGATCATGGGAGACCAATGTTGATACATCCGTCTTGTGCCCAATCATGGAAGAATTTCGATCGATTACATCCTGAGAAAGCAAAAGAGGCAAAGAATGGACGAGTCGCCATTGGACTCGATGGGTTCAATCCGTTTGGTTTTGTCTCAAAGACATATAGTTGTTGGCCTGTGTTTGTTGTTCCCCTCAACCTCCCCTCCGGCGTCCTAATGCAATGCAAGCACATATTCCTATCGTTGATTATTCCAGGGCCCAAGTATCCAGGGAAGAATATAAATGTTTACCTCCAGCCACTGATAGATGACTTGAAAGAAGCTTGGGTGAATGGGATACAGACATACGATGCTGCTAGCAAGAAAAACTTCAAAATGCATGTTTGGTACCAGTACTGATTGCATGACCTACCGGCGTTTTCACTTTTCATGGGGTGGTCTGTGCATGGGAGGTTCCCATGCCCCAGATGCAAGACAAACCTTCATTGTCGCTGGCTGCAACATGGTCACAAGTATTCTTGCTTCGATTTACATAGACAACATTTGTTGCCTGACCATCCATTCAGACAAGACAAGAAGAACTTCATGAAAGGTGAAGTTGTCGAACACTCGGCACCACCTGAGATGACAGGTGAACAGATTCGTGATCAACTAAACGCTCTCCAACCTGATCCCAACCGTCCAGGGTATTTCTTGGGATATAATGAAGAACACCCCTGGACTCATAAGCCATGCTTCTGGGATCTCCCCTACTTCCACTAGCTCGAGCTTCCACATAACATTGATGTAATGCACACTGAAAAGAATATCGCCGAGGCCATTTTTGGCACATTGTTCAACATTGCTGAGAAGACGAAGGACAATACTAAGGCTAGACTAGATGTGATGAAGCTATGTGATAGACCCGAACAAAACTTGCGCTAACCCATAGGCCGGAAGAATTGGACGACGCCACGGGCTAGGTTTGTTCTTACAAGGGAACAAAAGAAGGAGATACTCATGTGGTTCAAAACTTTGTTGTTCCCCGATGGGTATGCAGCGAATCTAATGAGGGCAGTGAATCTTGATAAATTGAAGCTCAACGGGATGAAGAGTCATGATTGGCACATATGGCTTGAGCGGTTAATGCCAGTGATGATTCGAGGCTATATCCCTGAGGACGATTGGGAAGTATTGGCAGAGCTGAGCTATTTCTTTCGTGTTCTTTGTGCTAAAGAACTATCTCCCACTGTGATAGATGACATGGAAAAATGGGCACCCGAGTTGCTCTGCAAGCTAGAGAAGATATTTCCACCAGGCTTCTTTAATCCGATGGAACATATGATTTTACACCTCCCTTCTGAGGCAAGATTGGGTGGCCCTGTGCAGAATCGTTGGTGCTATGGACTTGAGAGAATGCAAAAGACTATTCGAGCTAAATGTAGAAATAAAAGTAGAATTGAAGCATCCATAGCTGAGGCATTCTTGGCGGAAGAGGTGACAAACTTCACGACATCACGCTATGCGGCCAATATTCCAAGATTGCATAATGTGAAGTCCCGTTAAAATACTAGCGACCCCAAACATGAATCCAAGCTCAGCCTCTTCAAAGGGTAACTCGGACCTGTTGGTGCTTCTGGTTCAAATAAGAGTTTGACTATGAAAGAGTGGAGCTCTCTTACATTGTATATCCTCACCAACCTAAAAGAAGTGCGGCCATACATTGAGTAAGTGATTGGTACATCATGTAAGATTAATCATATGTTTGTGGCTAAGTACTCTCATTTCTCATTGCTCAGTGAATTCGTTGCTCAATTCTCAAATGGAGCAGTCGAACGTGATTCACTCGAAGAGTATGAGCTTCTTGCTAGCAACACAGACGGGAATTACGGTTTCATTTCTTGGTTCAAAGGAAAGGTATATATACTTCTTATTATGGAAGAACTTAAGTTGGTATTACATGTGACTAATACACCGATCCTTCCCACATGAACTTGTAGGGTACGTCAATATTGGACAAAGAGTTGAAACAAATTGCTAATGGCTTTGACTATAAGGTCGGTACATTCGATAAATACGACATCAATGGGTATTGCTTCCGCACACATGAGAACGAGGAATGTCGGGCCGATCTAAAATCAAAAAACACCGGAGTGTCGGCTATTTGCAATGGAGTCGAGTATTATGGAAGACTTGATGAAATATATGAACTGCATTACTTTGGGGCAAATCCTCCAAAAGTCATTGTCTTCAAATGCCATTGGTTCGATCCGGAGAAGGTTAGGCGGAGAGATGATATTGGGCAAGTCGAAATTCGACAAGACAGAAAATTGGAATGCGAGGATGTCTATATTGTGGCTCAACAGGCGACGCAAGTTTTCTATCTCAAGTACGCATGCCAAAAGAAGGCGCATCTTAAGGGTTGGGATGTCGTGTATGATGTGCCGCCACGTGGTAAAAAATGTTCCCCCAGTGAAGAGGATTATCAACCTCACATTGACCTGGACACATATGATGGAGAATTCTTCCAAGAACATGGGCCTAGAGGCCGTCGCAACATCCATCCACGCACAGAAGTACACATTGACAATGATGAAGAAGAAGAAGAAGCAGATGAGGAAGAAGAAGAGGTTACGAACGTGGAAGACCTATCAATGCTTGAGCGGTTATGTCAAGGCATTGCCGATGATGTTGACGATGACGGCCAACACTCCGATGACATTGTTGACGACATGCGTGATACTGATGATGACGAGGAAGCAGAAGAGGAAGAAGAGGCAGATTGTGATCCAGATGATCCCGACTATTTTTAGTTGTAATGTAAAATTGTAATGTTGTTTTTGTACTAGTTGCCTTACCATTATCCCGAACATGCTGTAATGTTGAATTTATAATATTTTGAACTTTTGCTTATTTATTTGAGCATAGTGTTGTATTTGTACTATAATTGTCTTAGTGATTCTCATTCCATTTTTTCTTTGAACTTATGCTTATTTATTTGAACTATAATGTTGTATTCGTACTAATTGCTTTACTATTTGTCGTAGCAGGTGAGTGAAGCATGGTGGAATCGCATCGAAAAAGGGCTGCTAGTGCTACGACAGAGAAGGCCCCACTCAAGATAGCGAGAAATCTGCTCACCAGTTTTCTGGCCGATCCTCCCGATGCACCCTCTCATGCTCAGCATCCTCGAGGAAGAGGCCGAGGAAGAGGTGGACGTGGAGGAAAGGCTAAGAGAAACCCGGTTCGACCTCTCTCGCCACCACCTGCCGTGACACCACTTGACGAGGAACGGGTGGACGAGCTGATGCCTCACTCCCCTGTGTCTGAGGAGGAACAGATGGACAAGCTTGTGTCTCACTACCCTGTGTCTGAGGAGGAACGGATGGACGAGCCTGTGTCTCACTCCCCCGTGCTTGAGGACGAGCCGATGTCTCACTCCCCCATGCCTGATGACGGGGAGGAGGAGGGTGATGGTTTAATTGCAGTTCTCGAGGGTCGGTCTGTGTTCCTGCGTGGTGCATCAAGGCTCCCGGAACGAGAGAAACCTGTCGAGCAAAGTCCGTGCATTACTCCATATGGAGTAAGGTAACTAACTTTGGCTTCCCATTTTTCTACCTTCAATGTATGCAACAATTGCTCATAACTTTGGCGTCTCGCTATGTAGCGGTTGGACGGAAGTTGGAGATGAGGAGGCGGGTAAGTACCGACCCGTGAACATGACCATTGGGATCCTCCTTAAGGAGCATTTCCCTGGCATGGTTACTTTGCCAGGGGAGGGCAATGTTCCGGAGGTAGCATCGACTTGGGACCACTACAAAGCCTGTGAGGATGTTGGTACATTCAACAACATCGAGGTTCACAACAAAGCCGAGCGGGTCTTTGCTGAACTTTGGGTAATCATTAAGTTTAGTTCACACATTGCATATATATAATCCATAGCTAGTTAATTTCTAATCTCGTTTAATCTCATGTGTATTTGCAGGATTTCTATAGATGCGAGGATGGGAAGTTGGAGGAGGCACAAAGGAACGTCAACATTCATTGTAAGAAGCTTGTGCGCAATATGTTCTATGATGCACGCGTTATTGCCGTCCGTTCTTATAAGGCATCTCAGGGCTATAAGATGGCTACTAAGAAACCAGCTACGAAAATCTTTCTTCAAAAGGACGAGTACATGCAGGTAAATAAATCATGTTCATCCTTGTTATTTCCTCAATTTGCCGGCACTCATTTCTTTTGACTTATATGAGATGCAAATGATCAATTAGGTTACTCCTAGATGGTGTGCTGATAAGGGGGAGTGTTGGGAGCGAATTGTGGACTACTGGTGTTCTAAAGAGTGTATGTTGAAACACGTCGATTACAAAAATCGCCGAAAGGCAATGATTTATCCACCACACCATCAAGGCAACTTGAACCTCAAGGGATTCAAGAAAATATGGGTACATCTTTCCTCCCATTGATTTGTTCTTCATAAGTTCTTTCTTGTCATACATGTTGCCAATCCTTGTGATGAAATTCTAATGATGTTGGTTTGGTTGCAGGGGCGTTACCACAAGGTTCCGGAGCCCAACCTTTTCGTTGGGTATGCTCTGGCCCATAAGGCACCGTATAGAAAAGCCACACCATATGACCCGTCTGACACATCGTCTGCGTACACCAACAAGACCGCCTACAATCGGCTGACCAAAGTTAAAGAGGTGGCAACAAAGCTGAGAGGGCCCGACTATGATGTGACATCGGAGCCCCTTGACCACGAGTTGGTTATGATCGCTGGAGAGGGAAGGAAGCATGGCAAGGAAGCGATTGGAGGAGGCATGTTTCCTAGGTCCTCCACTCGCACTCTACCTGAGTACAAGGCTCGGCTAGGTCTGCCAAAATCTTTTGTATGTCAACGCGCGACTCCGGCAAGGGCTGAGATGGAGGTATTCTATAATAGTCTTTCTACCTATGATTTTTCTAATTCTTGCATAATGCTGGATTTGAAGATGCAATTGCGACCCCATATTCTGTAGTCTCTACTCGAGGAGAAGTTAGCAAAGGAGAGGCGACAGGCGGCGGCGGAGAGGGTGGAGGAGAGGGCGGAGGAGAGGCGACTGGCGGCGGAGGAGAGGGCGGCAGAGAGGGCGGAGGAGAGGCGACTGGCTGATGAGAGGACACAACAGGCGTTGTGGGCACAAAATACTCAAAACTTTCAGATGTTTACAGTTAGTTCCTTAATAGCCAAGCACAATTCCTTAATAGTTAGCACATGTAGTCTTTTACTACCCGTACTTAACTTTCACTCCTCTTTAACATAATTTGCAGGCTTATTGCACCCAGAATGGTATGCCCGCTTTCGATATGTCTGCCTTTACTCCACGCTCTACGGTTAGTTAACTAAAATACTTGCAAGGATCATTATTGCATTTCTTTGTCCGAGTGTCATGCTAACCATGTAATGCTTCATGCAGTATCCATCGACCCATGGATCGAATAATGCTGGATCTTCACATGCTCCTGGCTTAGGTGGCAATAACCTTGATGGTTCTCTGCATCTTTGAGATCTACTACGGTTAGTGCCTCCATATCTCATTTACAAGTAGAGACCACTTGAACATCTTCATAATTTAGTGACATATGGACATATGCCCATGATCTAGAAACTGACAAGTACATTTGACCCATTAGCTATGCATTATTGAAGCTATATATTTTCTTGATTTAGAGACCATTTGAAGCTATGTATTTATGATTTAGAGACCACCTGGAGATCTTCATTGTTTAGTATGTTAAATTGAATTGAACTTATATCAAACCATTTGTATCACACGATGATTTAGAGACCACTTGAAGACCATTTGAACCATACCATTTCTACTTATTATCATGACTTAGAGATCTTCATGATTTGGAAACTTGCAAGTGTTGATTTATCACCATTTGAACCATTTGAAGATCAAACTTATAACTAGAGACCATTCATGAAGTTCTTTGTGATTTACAGTGTTAAATTTGAAATCTTCAAAATTTGACAAGTGTTAAAGAAACTCCATATGGGCTAGAAGCTATTTTTGTGGGAACTTGCAATGGAATATGAATATGGTGTGATATGGATCACTATTTATTTTGTTGGGTCTTCGAGTACTTTCTTTTGTATATTTGACATCGTCATGATTTAAAGCACCTTATTTTGTTATTGTGGACACGTAGCCCTTTATTTTATTGTTGTGCCAAAATTTGACATATGTGCATGATTTCTTCTTGTAGGTTGCCATATGGATCCTCTTTTGGACTATGATATGGGCATGAAGACATTTATCGTAGTGCGAAATATTATGTAGTGATGCCTGCTGTATATATATGCAAAATATTATGTAGTGATGCCTGCTATACATATTCATATGCCATGAAACATTTATATATGGACTGTGCTATGTGGATGTGTTATGGACTGTGCTATATGGATATATATATGGATGTGTTATGGACTGTGCTATATGGATATATATATGGATGTGTTATGGACTGTGCTATATGGATATGTATATGAACTGTGCTATATGTGCGAGGAATCATTGTTGTGTTATATTGTCTATATGTATTCTCGTGTTCATTGTCTATATCGACTGTAATTTTTCTATTTATCTATATGTGTCAGGAATCATTACTGATTTTTTTTTAAATAAAAAGAGTGCAGCCTCTTTGCCGTCATGTTCATGACGGCAAAAAAGGACACGTGGCGCCCTAGTGTACAGCCTGTCAGAAGGGTTTGCCGTCTATGCAAAAGTAGATGACGGCAAAGATATAGCAAGTTTGCCGTCTGGTATAGTATACGCTGCCAGCAAAAAAGGTGGTGGCTTTGCCGTCTTGTAGTCCCGCACTTGACTGCAAAAAAATTCGTAGTTTGCCGTCTGGGTTACCATTAGCCTGACGGCAAAAAGAACTCACGCCGTCCGGTGGATGGGCGTTCCGTCTATTTACTTTTTTTTGCCGTGTAGGAATTCTGGCTGACCGCAAAATGTCTTCACCGACGACAAATTTTTTGCCGTCATCTCGACGTTGGACTGACGGCAAAATGAGACTTTGCCGATTTTGAGGTTGCCGACATTTTTTGCCGTCATGGGCTGACGGCAAAAAATTTGCCGTCTGTAATCCTTTCTTTGCCGTCTGTAGCGTACTGACGGCAAAATGCCTGATTCCTGTAGTGAGTAGGGGCAGCAAGGCACGTATTGTATTGTTGCCATCGAGGATAAAAAGATGGGGTTTTCATCATATTGCTTGAGTTTATCCCTCTACATCATGTCATCTTGCTTAAGGCGTTACTATGTTCGTATGAACTCAATGCACTAGATGCATGCTGGATAGCGGTTGATGTGTGGAGTAATAGTAGTAGATGCAGGCAGGAGTCGGTCTACTTGTCTCGGACGTGAAGCCTATATACAATGATCATGCCTAGATAGTCTCATAATTATTCGTTTTTCTATCAATTGCTCGACAGTAATTTGTTTACCCGCCGTAGAATATCGCTATCATGAGAGAAGCCACAAGGGAAAACTATGCCCCCCGGGTCTATTCTCAACATATCAATCTACATCTACTTTACTTTTACCGCTTTTATTTGCTGTTTTATTAAACTAAAAATACCAAAAATATAAACTATCATACCTATTAGATCTCACTCTCGTAAGTGACCGTAAAGGGATTGACAACCCCTTATCGCGTTGGCTGCGAAGTTCTTATTTGTTGTGCAGGTGCGAGGAACTGGCGCGTGGTCTCCTACTAGATTGATACCTTGGTTCTCAAAAACTAAGGGAAATACTTACGCTACTGTGCTGCATCTCCCTTTCCTCTTCGAGGGAATACAGCGCAAGCTCAAGAGGTAGCAAGAGATACCAACGATCGAATCTCGGGCAAGTAACATATCGCCGCACAAAGGGAATTGCATACGGGATTAACCGAATCCTTGACATCGTGGTTCAAACGATAAAATATTTTCATGGAATATGTAGGAACCAATATGGCCATCCAGGTCCTTCTATTGCTTATTTACTGGAGATGTGTCTCGGTCATGACTACAAGATTTCCGAACCCGTAGGATCGCACGCTTAATGTTCGGTGACGCTAGATTAGTACTGGGATATTTGATGATTGGTAACCAAATGTTTTTCGGAGTTCCGGATGAGATCCTGGAGGTCATGAGGAGTCTCGGAATGGTCAAGAGGTAAATATTTATATATGGGAAGTCACATTTTAGTTTCTGGAAGCAGGTGCAGTTTTTTCGGTATTGTATCAGGAAGCTTCCAGAAGGTTCCCATGGATTCTGGAGGGGTCAAGAAGTCCATAAGTGGGTAAACCACGTCCCAAGGGCGGGCATGGGATGAGGGGAGGCGCCCTGTCCTTATTGTCCTAGGCGCACCAAGTCCTCAAAAGCCCATGTCGCTAGATTAGGGAAAAAAGGGGAGTCCTAATAGGAATAGGACTTGACTTGGATTCCAAGTCCTTTCCCCCTTTGGCCTCAAATCCTATTTGGAGTAGGGCCGGAATCCCATCCTTCCCACACATACAAATATATGGGAGGGGCGCAACAAGGCCCCCTATCACATTGGTCATGGATGCTGCCCCATCTCTCCCTCCCGGCAAAGTTCCCGTCCATGGTTTTTCGCTTAGTGAAGCCCTGCCGGTATTCCGACTTCACCACCACCATCATGTCATGCTGGTGGTGATCCCAGCTACCTCTAAGCATTCTCTTACTAGATCAAGGAGGAGGAGACGTCATCGAGTTGCATGTCTGCTAAACTCGGAGGTGTCGTCCGTTCTGCACTAGATCGGTATGATCATGATCGGAGCACGAAGAGTACGACTACATCAAATGCGTTATATATGCTTCCACTTTTGGTCTACGAGAGTACGTAGACACACTCTCCCCATTCGTTTCTATGATTATCCTAGATAGATCTTGGGTGTCCGTAGGAAAATTTTAATTTTCATGCTTCATTCCCCAATATCTCCATCATAATAGTTGTTGGAAGACGAGATACTCGCTGGCCTTTGCCAAAGAAATTGCAATTAGCCCGAAGTAGCGGCATGGACAACCGCATGCCTGCATGAACTTGTTTACAAGTAAAGAATTCAGAGAGCCCTTTAATTTTCCCATTCAAAAAGATGGAAAGCCATGAGAGATGAACGAACTTGGAGCAGTTGGGATGATCACTTTCGAAATCCACAAAAAATCAAACTAAAAAAAGCATCGAGACACATGCACAAAAAATCAATAGACCCGATTAGTTATGCAACAACACAAACTTAAACTATGCATGAAATAGCAGTTCCACCAAACTTGCCGAGGGAGCATAGCTCTTTGCATGGTATCACTTGAAAAGGATTGCCACGGTAGGTGTCAGTGTCAAAATCGGCGGATCTCGGGTAGGGGTGCTACTTCTTGAGCTTGAGTTGATTTTTCCCTTGAAGATGAAAGGGTGATGCAGCAAAGTAGATCTAAGTATTTCCCTCAGTTTGAGAACCAAGGTATCAATCCAGTAGAAGCTACAAGCAAGTCCCCGATATACACACCTGCACAAACTAACAAACACTTGCACACAATGCGGAAAAGGGGTTGTCAATCCCTTCAACGTCACGAACAAGAGTGGATCTGATAGAGATAAAATTTAAACTAAAGTAAACACAAAATAATTGCTGCAAGGTATTTTTGGGTTTCTGGTTTGATAGATCTGAAAGTAATAGATGTAAAATAGACCCGGGGGGGCATAGGTTTCCCTAGAGGCTTCTCTCTTAAATAAAGCATATGGTGGGTAAATATATTATTGTCGAGCAATTGATAGAAAAGCGCAAAGTTATGATGATATCTAAGGTAATGATCATGAATATAGGCATCATGTTCGTGACAAGTAGACTGAAATGATTCTGCATCTACTACTATTACTCCACACATCGACCGCAATCCAGCATGCATCTAGAGTATTAAGTTCATAAGAACAGAGTAACGCCTTACGCAAGATGACATGATGTAGAGGGATAAACTCGCGCAATATGATATAGACCCCATTTTTTATCCTTGATGGCAACAATGCAATACTTGCCTCACTACCCCTTCTGTCACTCGTGAGGAGACGCAAGATTGAACCCAAAACTAAGCACCTCTCCCATTGCAAGAATTACCAATCTAGTTGGCCAAACCAAACCAATAATTCGAACATAAATACAAATATATCAAATCATGCATATAAGAATTCATAGAAGATTCAAATAGTATTCATAGATAATCTAATCATAAATCCACAATTCATTGGTTCTCGAGAAACCCACCGCAAAAGAAGATTACATCGAATAGATCGCCAAGAGCATCGAGGAGAACATTGTATTGAAGATCAAAGAGAGATAAGACGCTATCTATCTACTATCTATGGACCCATAGATCTGTGGTAAACTACTCACGCATCATCGGAAGGGCATCAAGGTTGATGTAGAAGCCCTTCGTGATCGAATCCCCCTCGGGCAGAGTACCGGAAAAGGTCCCCAGATGGGATTTCACGGGAACAGAGACCTGCAGTGGTGGAAACATATTTTCATCTATTTTTTAAGGGTTTCTGGAATACTTCTGAATTTATAGGCCAAAGAAGGGGTTAAGGGGGTCTCCGAGGGGGGCACAAGCCCTGGGGGCGCCCCCCTAGGGAGCGCCTCCCCGACTTGTGGTCACCTCAAGGACTCTTTGACTTGGACTCGAAGTCCTACATGTCTCTTCTGGTCCAAGAAAAATCACCGCGAAAGTTTTATTCCATTTGGACTCCATTTGATATTCCTTTTCTGCGAAACTCAAAACAAGGAAAAAACAGAAACTGGCACTGGGCTCTAGGTTAATAAGTTAGTCCCAAAAATAATATTAAATAGCATATTAATGCATATAAAACATTCAAAGTTGATAATATAATAGCATGGAACAATAAAAAATTATAGATACATTGGAGACGTATCAAGTATCCCCAAGCTTAATTCGTGCTCGTCCTCTAGTAGGTAAATGATAAAAACATAATTTTTGATGTGGAATGCTACCTAACATATTTAGCAATGTATTTCTTATTTATTTGGCGTGAATGTTCACATCCATATGATTCAAAACAAAAGTTTATCAATATCAACACAATAATACTACTAGCATACTAGAAAGAAAATTATGAAGCTTCAAAAATAACATCGCTAAAGAAAGTTATCCCTACAAAATCATATAATCTTGTTATGATCCCTCTTCTCAGCACAAAGTATAAATCATGCCCATCCCGGTGTCAGCCAAGCAATTGTTTCATAGTTTGTAACACGCTTCAAATTTTTCAACTCTTCACGCAATACATGAGTGTGAGCCATGGACATAGCACTATGGGTGGAATAGAAGGTTGTAGTAGACAAAAGTAGGGAGAAAGTCTCACATCAACTAGGCAAATTAATGGACTATGGAGATGTCCATCGATATGAATGTGAGTGAGTAGGTATTGTCATGTAACAGATGCACTAGAGCTATAAGTATATGAAATCTCAAAATAAAACTAAGTGGGTGTGCATCCAACTTGCTTGCTCATGAAGACCTGGGGCATTTGAGGAAGCCCATCATTGGAATATACAAGCCAAGTTCTATAATGAAAATTTCCCACTAGTAATATATGAAAGTGACAACATAGGAGACTCTCTACAATGAAGAACATAGTGCTACTTTGAAGCACAAGTGTGGAAAAGGATAGTAACATTATCCTTTCTCTCTTTTCTCTCTCATTTTTAGGCTCCTCTTGTTTTTTGGAGACCCTTTTCTATTTTTTCTCTTTCTTTTTTTTGGAGACTCTTTTGGCCTATTTATTCATAACCTCACATGGGACAATGTTCTAATAATGATGATGATCACACTTTTATTTACTTACAACTTGATACTAGAACAAAATATGAGTCTATATGAATGCCTCCGGTGGTGTACTGGGATGTGCAATGATCTTGTGTAGCAATGACATCAAAACGGACAAGCCATAAAAACATCAAGCTAGCTATCTTATGATCACGCAAGGCAATATGACAATCATGGTGCGTGTCATAATAAACGGACGATGGAGTTACATGGCAATATATCTCGGAATGGCTATGCAAATGCCATAATAGGGAGGTATGGTAGCTGTTTTGAGGAAGGGTATAAGGTGGTTTGATCCACCAATGAAAGTTGCGCACTACTATAGTGGCTAGCAATTGTGGAAGGGTGAGACTGCATATAATCCATGGACTCAAAATTAGTCATAAAGAACTCACATACTTATTGCAAAAAGTTTATTAGCCCTCGAAGCAAAGTACTACTACGCATGCTCCTAGGGGAGAGGTGGGTAGGAGTTAACCATCGCGTGCCCCTGACATTCACGGAAAGATAGATAATCAAGAATAAATCACGCTCCAACTTCATCACATAACTAGAAGACCATACGTGCATGCTACGGGACTCACAAACCTTAACACATTATTTCTTTGACCACACAATTTACTACTAGAATGACTCTAATATCACCATCTTAATATCTCAAAACAATTGAAAGGAATCAAACTTCTCATAATTTCAATGCTCTTTATGAAAGTTTTTATTATACCCTCTTTGAATGCCTATCATATTAGGACTAAATTCATAACGCAAGAAAATTACCATGATGTTTAGAGACTCTCGAAATAATATAAGTGAATAATGAGAGTTCATCAATTTCTTCAAAATAAACATCACCGCCGTGCTAAAAAAGATATAAGTGAAGCACTAGAGCAACTACCTAGCTCAAAAGATATTAGTGAAGCACAAAGAGTATTCTAATAAATTCATGATTAAAGCGTTTCTCTCTCGAAAGGTGTGTACATCAAGGATGATTGTGGCAAACCAAAAAGCAAAGACTCAAATCATGCAAGACGCTCCAAGCAAGACACATATCATGTGGTGAATAAAAATATAGCCTCAAGTAAATTTACCGATGGATTGAAGACGAAAGAAGGGATGCCATCCGGGGCATCCCCAAGCTTAGATGCTTGGTTGTCCTTGAATATTACCTTGGGGTGCCTTGGGCATCCCCAAGCTTAGGCTCTTCCCACTCCTTATTCCATAGTCCATCCAATATTTACCTAAAACCTGAAACTTCACAACAGAAAACTCGTGAGATCCGTTAGTAAAACAAATTCAATCCTTACTTGTACGTACCATTGTGAACTCATTATTATTTTATACTGGTGTATTATCTACTATATTTGAACTTTTCCATGGTTCATACCCCCCGATACTAGCCATAGATGCATTAAAATAAGCAAACAACACAAAGAAAACAAAATCTATCAAAAACAGAATAGTCTGTAAAGATGCGAATTGATGTGAAACTTCTGCATCTCTAAAAATTCTGAAACATTAGTACAACATGAGCAATTTGTAGATTAGTAATGTGTAAAAAATTCAGAATTGTTTCACGTTCCACCAACCAGAAACAATTTTCACACTAGACGCAAAAGTTTCTGTTTTTTAGAACAAACCAATCTACTATCTTCCAAATCATCCCAAAGGCCTTACTTCGCACAAAAACTAAATTAAAACATGAAAACACATCTAACCAGAGGCTAGATGGTAGATTTATTCAAGAGCATCAAGAATAATGTAAAAACCAAAATAAAATTGGGTTGTCTCCCAACAAGCGCTATTGTTTAACGCCCTTAGCTAGGCATAAAGCAACGATCTAGGTATTGTCATATTTGGAACTCAAACCATAAGTAGCCCTCATAATAGATTCATATCACTACTAGGGAGAAGTCTAGTAGTAGCGTGGGTATTTTGCCTATCAGTAGCGCGGTAAGCCGCACTACTGATAAGGCGCTACAGATAATATGTAGCAGTAGCACGTGTCATCCCATGCTATTGCTATACACGGATAGTAGTAGCAGGCTTATGGAAACGCGTTGCTGCTAATATCTGCAGTGCTTTTTAGAAGGACGCGCTACTGGTAAGGGAACGCTACTTCTAACTTTATTCCCCTCGCTATTGCTAGTTTTATTAGTTTTTGTTTTTTCCGCATATTTGTTTTCATTCTGGCCCGGGTCTTTATCTGGACTATTATAATACTTTTCATTCCGGTCCGGTAACAAGAATATCTGGTGCAGCTTGTTTAGGAGGGAGGGCCTCATATTATCTATCTTCTTTAGTTTCTCATCGTTGATGGTGGCGGTTCTCTGTACGATGCAGCCTATTTGATTGCCGTAGCACGCGCGCGCTTGCGCGGGCACTATTGGCTCAAAAATGTCGTCGTCCACCTCCATGACCACTAGTCTAGTAGTCCTGAGCTTGTTTATGCACCGTTGCCTCTTTGATTTCGGTTCTATACCAGCTCCGCTAATCTCAGCGGAGGTCTCTCTCAACGCCGGTCTCGATGCCGGTCTTAGTCTCAGCGCCGGTCTCAGTCTTAGTGCTGGTCCCGATGCCGGTCTAATTTTCAGCGCCGGTCTCACTCTCAGCGCCAGTCTCGATGTCGGTCTCAGTCTCTAATGTGACAGGTGGGCCCAGCAACATCAACCGTTGATCGTCGGTTTCCCTCAAAAATTCGTCTGCCGCCAGGTAGATGTTGTCACAATCACGAGAACCTAGCCCTTCATCGTTGCTAGCCATGTTTCCTATGATTAAATCTAGTCAATTAATTCTAGACCTAATAAAATGAATAATGACATAAAAAGGCCCATATTTTGCAGGAACGTTGACTCCTTCCCGGTGCGGCAAATCCCGGGCACTCGATATGTCCTAGTTTGTAGCACAAGTCATGCCAAAATTCATGGAAAATTTCGGCATGACCTTTGCTAAAAAGTGGACAAATCGAGCACCAGAAATTTGCTGGAATGGAAATGAACCAACATTCTGGCAAAACATAGGCCACTCGGCTTCATTCCCTGGAAACAATGTTCAAATATCCATCTTCGACACCGCAACACATGTCCAAATATACACGAGCAACCACATGTCCAAATATACATGTCCAAATTTCACAAGCTAATTCAAAAACTAAGTGTAGAAGAAAATTCATTTAACTACTAATAGAACAAAATTTAGTTAAGTTTAGTGCTCTATAATGATGAAAGGAAAAAAATACAGTTAACTACTAATTTCGTTCATTTAGGTTATTCATTTAACTTCACCTAATTAACCTACTATACCATGCTACTTCTCGAGCTTGCGTTGTATTCCCTTGAAGAGGAAAGGGAGATGCAGCACAGTAGCGTAAGTATTTCCCTCAGTTTTTGAGAACCAAGGTATCAATCCAGTAGGAGACCACGCGCGAGTCCCTCGCACATGCACAAACAAATAAGAACTTCGCAGCCAACGCGATAAGGGGTTGTCAATCCCTTTATGGTTACTTACGAATGTGAGATCTGATAGAGATGATAGTTTATATTTTTGGTATTTTTGTTTTATAAGAACAGCAAATAAAAAGCGATAAAAGTATGTAGATTGATATGTTGACAATAGACCCGGGGGCCATAGTGTTCTCTAGTGGCTTCTCTCATGAAAGCGATATTCTACGGCGGGTAAACAAATTACTATCGAGCAATTGATAGAAAAGTGAATAATTATGAGACTATCTAGGCATGATCATTGTATATAGGCATCACGGCCGAGACAAGTAGACCTACTCCTGCCTGCATGTACTACTATTACTCCACACATCGACCGCTATCCAGCATGCATCTAGTGTATTGAGTTCATAAGAACAGAGTAACGCCTTAAGCAAGATGACATGATGTAGAGGGATAAACTCAAGCAATGTGATATAAACCCCATCTTTTTATCCTCGATGGCAACAATACAATACGTGCCTTGCTGCCCCTACTGTCATTGGGAAAGGACACCGCAAGATTGAACCCAAAGACAAGCACTTCTCCCATTGCAAGAACTATAGATCTAGTAGGCCAAAGCAAATAATTTTTCGAAGAGACTTGCAAGGATATTATGAGCACACATAAAAAGTTCAGAGAAGAACCAAATATTTCTCATAGATAATCTTGATCATAAACCCACAATTCATTGGATCTCGACAAACACACCGCAAAAAGAGATTACATCGAATAGATCTCATCGAAGACCGAGGAGAACTTTGTATTGAGATCCGGAGAGAGAGAAGAAGCCATCTAGATACTAGCTATGGACCCGAAGGTCTGTGGTAAACTACTCACAACTCATGGTAAACTACTCACAACTCATGGTGAGCGCGCCCCCACCCTCGTGGGCCACCCCTTGATCCCCTGACGTGGTTCTCAACCCTCGTGGGCCATCTCTTTTTTTTGCCTTTCCTCACATGTGACAATGCTCTAATAATGAAGATCATCACACTTTTATTGACTTACAACTCAAAGATTACAACTCGAAGCTAGAACAAAATATGACTCTATGTGAATGATGATGAAGCATGTCATATGAACGGAACGGTGGAAAGCTGCATGGCAATATATCTCGGAATGGCTATGGAAATGCCATGATAGGTAGGTATGGTGGCTGTTTTGAGGAAGGTATATGGTGGGTGTATGGTACCGGCAAAAGTAATGCGGTACA
>LR738715.1:639050739-639126889 GCA_902687465.1 Secale cereale
CCCCCGCCCCCGCAGTCAAATCTAAAAGATTTCTAGAAGGAAAATTCAAGCGAGCATAAAAGTTTTGTATAATCATCCATAAGTTCAAACCATGTCTAGGGCAATTACGTATCATTAATTTCATTCTCTCCCAAGCTTGTGCAACATGCTCATGATCTAGTTCCTTAAAATTCATAATATCGTTTCTAAGAGAAATAATCTTAGAGGGAGGAAAATACTTAGAGATAAAGGCATCTTTGCACTTATTCCATGAATCAATAATATTTCTAAGCAAACAGGAGAACCAAGTTTTAGCACGATCTCTAAGTGAAAACGGAAATAGCTTCGATTTAACAATATCATTATCCGTATCCCTCTTCTTTTGCATATCGCACAAATCAATAAAGTTGTTTAGATGGGTAGGGGCATCTTCACTAGGAAGGCCAGAAAATTGATCTTTCATGACAAGATCTACCAGAGTAACATTGATCTCACAAGATTCAGCATCGGTAATAGGAGCAATAGGCGTGCTAATAAAATCATTATTGTTGGTATTGGAGAAGTCACACAATTTGGTGCTATCTTGAGCCATAGTGACAAGAAGGCAACCCAACACACAAGCAAACAAGAGGCAAGCAAACGGTAAACACACGGAAAAAGAAGGGCGAATAAAACGGCAAGGCTGAAGTGGGGGAGAGGAAAACGAGAGGAAAAAAGTGTAATGCGAAGGATAAGGGTTTGTGATAGGTACTTGGTATATGACTTTTGCGTAGATCTCCCCGGCAACGGCGCCAGAAATTCTTCTTGCTACTTCTCGAGCTTGCATTGTATTCCCTCGAAGAGGAAAGGGTGATGCAGAACAGTAGCGTAAGTATTTCCCTCAGTTTTTTAGAACCAAGGTATCAATCCAGAAGGAGACCACACACGAGTCCCTCGCGCCTGCACAAACAAATAAGAACGTCGCAGCCAACGTGATAAGGGGTTGTCAATCCCTTCACGGTCACTTACGAAAGTGAGATCTGATAGATAGGATTGGATAATATTTGTGGTATTTTTGGTATAGGAACAGAAAGTAAAGAAAGAAAATAAGCAACGGCAACAGAAATTGAAAGGAAAGTAATATGATAAAGATAGACCCGGGGGCCATAGGTTTCACTAGTGGCTTCTATCATGATAGCAGAATTCTACGGTGGGTGAACAAATTACTGTCGAGCAATTGATAGAAAAGCACATAGTTATGAGAATATCTAGGCATGATCATTATATATAGGCATCACGTCCGTAACAAGTAGACCGAAACGATTCTGCATCTACTACTATTACTCCACACATCGACCGCTATCCTGCATGCATCTAGAGTATTAAGTTCATAAGAACAGAGTAACGCTTTAAGCAAGATGACATGATGTAGAGGGATAAACTCAAGCAATATGATATAAACCCCATCTTTTTATCCTCGATGGCAATAATATAATACGTGCCTTGCTGCCCCTACTATCAATGGGAAAGGACACCGCAAGATTGAACCCAAACCTAAGCACTTCTCACATTGCAAGACCTATAGATCTAGTAGGCCAAACCAAACCAATAATTCGAAGAGACTTGCAAGGATATTATAGTCATACATAAAAGATTTCAGAAAAGAATCAAATATTGTTCATACATAATCTTGATCATAAACCCACAATTCATCGGATCTCGACAAACACACCGCAAAAAGATTACATCAAATAGATCTCCTCGAAGATCGAGGAGAACTTTGTATTGAGATCCAAGGAGAGAGAAGAAGCCATCTAGCTAATAACTATAGACCCGAAGGTCTGTGGTAAACTACTCACAACTCATCGATGAGGCTATGGTGTTGATGTAGAAGCACTCCGTGATCGATCCCCCCTCCGGCGGAGCTCTGGAACAGGCCCCAAGATGGGATCTCATGGGAACAGAAGGTTACGACGGTGGAATTAGGGTTATTTCTGTTTTCTCGATGTTTTCAGGGTACGTGGATATATATAGGAGGAAGGAGCGCACCGGGGGAGCCATAGGGGGCCACGAGGGTGGCGGCGTGCCTGCCCCCCTGGGCGTGCCCTGCCCCCTCGTGGCCGCCTCTCTAGTTCCCTCGCGTGTACTCCAAGTCTTCTGGGTAGATACGGTTCCAAAAATAACTCTCCCGAAGGTATCATTCCGTTTGGACTCCGTTTGATATTCCTTTTCTGTGAAACACTGAAATAGGCAGAAAATAGCAATTTGCACTGGGCCTTGG
This sequence comes from Secale cereale, assembly GCA_902687465.1. Classification (NCBI taxonomy): domain Eukaryota; kingdom Viridiplantae; phylum Streptophyta; class Magnoliopsida; order Poales; family Poaceae; genus Secale; species Secale cereale. The sequence continues at coordinate 639,052,979 of LR738715.1, forward strand.
GTTAGTAGGTTAGTCCCAATAATAATACAAAAGTGTATAATAAAGCCCATTAAACATCCAAAACATATTATATAATAGAATGGAACAATAAAAAAGTATTGATATGTTGGAGACATATCAATGCCGCTCCATGATAGCATGCCAAGTTTCATGAATTTCAAACGAGTTTTGTATTTACTAGAATTTAATAGAACCAGGTATCTCAATGTTTGCGGTCGAGTGACGGTGACACGGTGTTTGAAATTCATTCCCATTTCTTGCATGGGACCTAAGCCTACTACCAAGGACACATATTTGATTTTTCAACCAGTTTATATGCATTAGAGAATGTGCATGTAGTTCAAATTTTAATTATGCGCATAAAATGCCTGGAAAACTCAGTTAATATACAAAAACGTCCAAACGAACCCTGAATAATTCCAATTTTTTACGACACACCTATAGTTTCATGTTCACTGCAGATAAAAGTTCTAACAATTCAAACACCATCCTTTGTAGCTGTGACCACATTATGTAATTCAAATCAAGACGGTAAATCAAGTAGATCGCACACAGTTTATTATAACCAACTGTGTGAGATGCAACACAAAATATCTTGGGGCACCTTCGGTGTATAGTACGCCTATGGCTTATGCGAGAAGGTGCGTCGGCTACAGTCCATAGCCGGCATGTCAAGCACACGAGCTCACTCCCCAAATATCATTTCATTGTTCATCCGTTGCCGGTAAAAGATGGGGACGTGGACCCACGTAGTGAGGGCAACTTCGGCGGCCCACTCCGGCGAGAGCACGGCCCCAACCGCCAGGCGCATGCTAACAAGCTTCGTGAGGGTGACCGCAATCTGTGTCCGGGCGGCCAAGGCAGCCCAAACGGCCGCTGTTGCTTCTCAGGCGGTGCTAGCATCATCTGTCTCAGGGATAGCCACTGGCGAGAGCGGCACATCAGTTGTCCGTTCCGCAGCGGCAGCCTTAGCCCTTATGGAGGCCGCCCACTACCATGTCGAGGCCGTCAAAGCCCAGCTCATGGCGGTCACCGCACAAAACAAACGAAGCTTCTTCGACAACGGTCTGCAACCCACGGAGAGAGTTCGAGCAGCCGTCTGTTCCTGTGCGGCATACCTTGCCACGACGGAGCCCACCAGAGCCCAGATCGCAGCCGCCCACGCCAAGCTCGTGGAGGCCTATGCCAAAGATATGGCAGACGCAGATGGCGAGATGCTTACCGAGTATGGTGCAATTGATGCCATGGAGCCCCTTCCCCAGGAGACCGTCGGGCGCGAGCTGGACATGGAGGCGGCGGCGGAGATCGACGAGCACCAGGCGTAGTAGTACTCTTTGTTTTGTTTAATTAAGAGTGCCGGTCTTTAATTTCTTATAGTAATGTTTAGGTTAGCTTGCTCTGTCTAATTGTTGAACTTGCTCGACTAAGAAGTTAGTCTCCTTTATGTACCCAAATTTGTCAATGACGTGGATGACCACTATAACGAGGGAAATTCGAACGAAAATGTTTGACGTTCAAACTCAACACACACGTGTTAAGCTATCTGAATCGTTTGTGATGTTCACATATCGTACACAGTTCTGAATAAGAGACCGTGTCTGATGACACATTGCGCGCCAGTTTTTTCGCTGAAGCGATTCCAAATTTTCGGCTTCCGCAGAAATATCTACCTCCCCGCACCCTCCCCCTTACCAAAAGCCACATTTCTCATCTTTCCTCCTTCCTTTTATTTTTGAACCTTCTCTCCTTGCTTGCAGTGCCTCCGGCTCCTCGTCGGCGACCCTCCTTCACGCTGCTCAGCCTCGCCTATCCAAGCAGGTAATCCACACTCGACCCCCATCCTCCTCCTCCTTCCACATCCCACATGCCCCGACCGACGGCGTGAGCGCGACACATTCCACCCGAATCACTGACCCCTCCACCAAATAAGCGCCGCCCTAAGACATGGTGCACGCAGTATAGTCGGGATCTCAAGGAGCATTTGGCAGCGAAGAAGTAAATCGCGGGCGCAGGCGAGGATGAGTTCGCGATGGCTGCCATTCATGCCGACCCCCAGATCTTGGAGGAGCACCTCGCCGTCGAGGCGACCGTTGACGCGTCGTGCGCCGACGCTGCGATGCGGTTGGCTGCTTTAAATGATAGTTCGTGGAATTTTCTTGAGGCCATCGTTTGCTAGCTACTTCCTTTCCTTAACAAATTCTAGTGAATTGTGATATCTACTTTTACCATGCAATCTTCTCCTATAGTGTATATGTTCTATATGTCGTGCAATGTGGTGTTCAGTTAACTGCTTGGTTCAATTATGCAAATGTGATGTTCAATTCTTCAGGGTACAATATTTCCACGTTGTTAAGCATGCTTGGTTTGGTTAACTGTCTGATCTTCTATTACGAGTATGTTATTTTGTGCAATGTGGTGCCCAGTTAACGTTTGGTTCATTTGTTGTGGTGTTTAGTTAACTACTTGGTTCAATTCTGCAATGCGATGTTCAATTGTTGTGGTTGCATTCTGTTATTGTATACCATGTGAGAAATAAATCGAATTTGGCTGTACTAAATCCATGAGAAACAAATACAATTGCTATATTTCCAAGTTGTTAAGCATGCTTGGTTTGATTAACTGTCTGATCTTCTATTAGGAGTATGTTATATTGTGCAATGTGGTGCTCAGTTAATGTTTGGTTCATTTGTTGTGGTAACTGCTTGGTTCAATTCTACACTGCGATGTCCAATTGTCGTGGGTAGAATTTGTATTGTTGTGCATGTGAGGAATAAATCTAATTTGGCTGCACTTAATACATGAGAAACATATACAATTGCTATATTTCCTAGTTCTTAATCATGCTCGGTTTGGATAAATGGGTTTTCCATGTGGCTTGAATTAATTTGATGAATCTGCAATGTGCTTATTTTTCATGAACATATTTTACTGATAGCATGCGAACCTTACTTAACCTGATGACTAACTACCTTACATGTGTTGTAGGGAAACAATGGGAAGCACCGAGGTTTACAATCGATGTTAGCACGTGCATGGTCCGTTGTCTAATAGCACATTATTGTGCAATTGCATGAACCATTCTAATATTTTGGTTTTTTTAACAATTTGGTCTTGCACATGAAGGTCCTGCTGTCAGAGGTTTTGACCCACTGTTCGACCCTTTTGCATATGGGGAAATGAGTTGTCCATGAATATCAGTCAAGTCAAGAAACTCAGAAAGATTGCTAGGATAAAGAAATTAGCGACAAAAAACAACAAGATCTTTGTCTGCACAATGAAGAAGACATCAGTTCACTACAGGATGGTACTAGCTATTATACCTTGCTTTTTTATTCCTTTGCCCCATTTCCAATATAGAGAAGATATTTATGCACATCCTTGTTTCAGGCCTTTCCAAAGCTGTTCACTGATGATTACCTCTCAAACCACCTGTATGGTCAGGAGGCAGGGAAGGTATTCACACAACACCCAGGGTTCAATATTGAAGTGTTCCTAAAGAGGACAAAGAATGGACGGTCAATCATCCACAGGCACTGGCCTAAAGTTACAAAGACCTTCAACATCAATGAAGGCTCAATATTCGCCTTCTGCTTTAGCAGTTTTCTAGATAAGATACATCTGTCTATGTACCGTCTATGATGCTAATTTCGAAAGGTTATCGATGTTGCATGTGAAACTTGCTGCTGGTGTAGTTGTGTAATGGGGTAGCTGAGGGCTCAAGCTATATGATGTTGTACTCTGATGTATTTCAATTATGAAAATGAAATATATTGTGTGCTTAATATGAAATATCAATTAGATTATTAATTAGATTATGAATAATCGGAAAATTAGCCTGCTAATTGGGTTTTTCTATTGCAAACGATTATTGAGAAAACATCGTGTGCAATGCATTCAATAACGCACAGAGTTTCTAGAAATAAACCGTGTTAGATTAATGAACAATCACACATGACATCCTCTTGAAAACTGTTTGCGTTAGGCCACCTGGCGCAAACCTTTACCACATCGAAACTGTGTGTGATGGACAGCCTTTGCCACATAGTTTCTTCTACGCACCGTGTGTGATGCACTCAATAACGCACACAATAAAATTATTAATATCGTGTGCAATGGCAACACTATCACAAATGATTTAACGGGACAAATTGTGTGATGTACCTGTGAACGAAAACATTTTCCTTGGAGTGACTGTGTGGGATGTACTTGCGACCGGAAACAATTTCGCCGTATAATTGTATTTTTTAGCTCTATTGTACGTATTTCCATATTGTACGTATTTCCGTATTTGAGCGCTCCCCGGTCGCACACGACCTCATTTTTCCAAGCGTGTGTGCCAGGAGGGCATATCCCTGACGGATTCTGGGTCATGTGGGAAGGACTCCACTATCGCCCACACTCACTTGACGACGGTTCCGAAGGCTGTTGCGGAAAGGCGTTTAAATCCGTTTGTTTAGCAGCTCACTGTACTAGTGCTACAATATCCATTTCTTTTGTGGGACTACAATATCCATTTCTTTTTGTGCCTCTATATTAAAATTAACACGTCAATGCATTATGTTTATCCCCCGCGAAAAAGCATTATGTTTAAAATAAATAACCAACGGCACTAAATTTTATATCTACACGAGAAAGACATAGGCTGACCGTTTGATCCTTTTTTTGTAAACGCGCCTCTACGCCCGTACGATTGGCCGCGCCCATGTGAACGTCCAAGTTATCGGTGCATCATCCCGAGTTATTGTCTTTTTTTTCTCGGGTGGACTTCATACTAGTCATTAAGTGCTGACGTGTGCCCCGTGTACACAGTCTCGCATGACCTTCCCGCTATCACTGTCCAAAATTAGTTGAAACTGGATACGAACGATCCCGCGGGTGGCAAAATATCCCGCCATTGTCTAAAATTTCGGCCACCTAGTCTTTAGCATGCGAAATTCCCATTCTGTCCTTGGTGCATGGAGAACAATAATTACAATATGGCCCTCAATTACATAATAGGTCGGGGCTGCTTTGGTAACTTCTGGTTCCCCCCACCACATGGCACCCCATTTCCTCCCGCCCTCCCGCAAAAACGACTACTCCATTGGCCTTTCTACCCCTCCCCTCTCGAAACCCTAGATTTCTCAACCATCGGCGTACCTGAACCCATTCACTGCCAGCGGCGTCCACCCCGCCAGATCTGCTTCTGCAGCCGCATCTACCCCTCCCATCTCCCTTAGAAACAAGTAGACTGCTCATCCACCACTGTACCATAGCCCATTCAGTGTCGGCCTTGTCCATCGCGCCGGATCTTCTTCCCCGGTAATCTCGTCAACCGCAGCGCATCTCCAGCGGCTCCTTCGTATTCCCCACCGGAGACACTTCGTCCACACCCCCGAAGCCGCCCCACCGACGCCCCCGTCGACAGCCTCTGATCCTCTTCGCTCACACCTTCGTCAACCCTACTGGAGCCGCTTTGCGGACACCATCCTCAACCCTACAGAAGTAACTTCGCCTATACCATTCTCAACCGTACCGGTGCCGCTCTGCCAACCCCCAAGCCCATGGCCTCAGATCCGCTTTTTCGCACCCTCGTCCAACCTACCGGAGCAGCTTGTGACACCCCGTCCACGGTCGTAGATCTGTATTGTCCACACCATCCTGAACCCAATCACCGGAGCAGCTTCACCGACGCCCTCGCCCATGGCCTCAAATCCGCTTCGCCCACACCGTAGTCCACCCTACCAGAACCGCTCCACAAACACCCTACTCCACGGTTCTGATTTTCCTTACCGGACCACCGACAGCCAGCGCAACGTCATCACCCTTGACGTTTCTAACCTGATTCCCACCGGCGAGCAAGATGCCAAGCACCTGTCGCGGCCTACGTACTTGTCACCTTTAAACCCGTCTAGCATCACCAGCCCGACACTACAAAAAAATACACTTCCGTGATGATACGTGTTTGTCACAGTAGGTCACGTTTTCTGTCATGCATGTACATCCATGACGAGTTTATGACAGAATTAAGATAGTCATATATGTGATGTCGTAGAAGTGTTCCATGACATTACCAAAATTATCATCACGGAAGTGTCCACTTCCATGACGATAATTCGCGCGTCACAGAAGTGCTTTCATGATGGGTGACCGACACGTGGCATCCACCGTAACGGAACACCGTAAGCTATCGGGTCCCGTTTTGGATCCGATAACTCGTTAACAGCCCCGACCAATGGGCATTTTCCACGTGTAAAATCATCATTGGCTATAGGAAACACATGTCGGCTCACCGTTGGGACAAATGTCATCCACTCATTGGCCACAAAGCGCCTATGATACGTCGACACGTGGCACGGCCCAACAGAGGCTCATTCCTGTGAAAAGGCCGGCCCATTTACAGCCCGCTAACCCAGGGCCCGTTTACAGCCTATTCGAATTAGGCCCACTAGGACCGTCCAATATAATTCCAACCCGTTTTAACTTCCGGGCCATGTATGGCCCATGATGTCTTTCGGCCCATATGAGGTCCTTAGTAACCCTGGGCCCATTAACGGCCCGTGATAAAACTGGCCCATATTGAACAGTGTTTCACTTTATACCCATTAACGACCCATTATTCCGTTGGGCCGTTCCCAACCCATGTTATCTTTCGGCCTTCTCAAGGCCCATGTATTCTTGGGCTCATTTCCATCATTCGTTTACTTTAGGCCCGTTACTGTCATTTTCTGCTTGTGGGCCAAATTCAGCTCGTGGTTACAGTCGGCCCGTTTGTGGCCCGTTAATACGTTGGCCCGTTTTCATAGCGTCATCATATACGGCCGATTAACGACGGCCCATTATGGTCGGCCCGTTATGGTCGGCCCATGAACGGACGATTTCAACTCTAGCCCATTTACGGCCATAATGTGGTATGTTATTGGCCTATGTTTGGCCAACCGATCATACGGCCCGTAGAAGGCCCATTGTGTCTATGACCCGTAGAAGGCCCATTGTTTCTACGCCCCGTAGAAGGCCCGTTGTTTCTACGGCCCTTAGTAGGCCCATTGTTTCTACGGCCCGTAAGAGGCCCATGTTAACTACAGTAAATATGTAGCCCATGGTTAATGTGGCCTAGTTTTAAAAAATAGGTTGTTGCGGCCACTAGCAAATCGTGGAAAAGGAACTGCACTAACTACAAGAAAACAAATAAACAAGATAATAAGGAAATAAATAGGCAAGCAACTTATGTTAGGCTATCACGGCTATTACATATATTACACCACTAGGCATCAAAGTTCGCCACTAGTGCAAATATAGGGAACAAAGCAGCATATAAACGCCGCAGCAAAACAAGTCCAAAACTGAAACCACTTTAGAAGAGCTCAAGAAACAATATCCTGGGTACATATAATGCTAGCAAGATGCTTAGCAAGCTTATTAACTTTCTCTTGTTTGGCGCTTAAATCCTCCAGCACTTGCTATTGCACCAGAAAGTATGCATCTGAATTTTGGAGGGACTTCCTTAGTCCTTCGGCTTCCTGTCACATAACATCTGATCGATGTATTTCAACTTGAAGTTGAGACTCAAGAAGCCAAACTGATTCAGGCAGCGAGTTCGAAGAGCTAGTGCCAGCAGTAGTAGCCAGTAACTCGAACACTACATCAAGACAAGACTCTGGGGTTGTCTCAGTGTCTTCAATATAGTTTTATCAGCTTTCTTGGCGAACAACAGGGTTGTCCCACATCTTGAACCTGATCTGCATTACTTCCTTTACCATTGCATAACGGGGTACTCTTCTCCAATATTTTATCCGTGTTCTAAAGGAGAAACAAACAAACACATCACAGATTTACAACGTAGTATATGAAACTTATTTTGGTAAACCAGTTCAGTAGTAAGGTGGACAGGATAACAGCATGAAACAAACATATATCTATGTAGTATGGTCACTGTATGGTCTATGTCATTCTAGTTTATGTTGCCAAATCAAGATAGATACAGTTCAAATCATATCTATTTAAGACAAAGCAGCATAGAAAGAATATAAGTGTGGGAAATTGCACAACAATAACAACACTTGTAATGTGCATGGCATGAGAACATAACTATTTATTCAATTGAAACTGAAATCAAAATAGAGCAAGTTACAATAGCAAACACGTTAAAGAACCAGGTTTAAAACATACATGTTGCACCATTGGAGTTTCAATTGCATCCTTCAAATTTGAAATTAGTTGGTATGAGTAAATACAGTGATGGAAGAGCAAAGTAGTAGGAACCATAGCTACGGAACCTGACCTAAGAACAATTCTTCTTCCGCTTTAAGCGTTGACTTGGGTTCGGAGTGGTAGTCCTCGTGCTTTGGGCACTGTAGTTGCCTTACTAACTGCTCGTGTTTGGGTGCTCTGTGGTGGAGACGGTGTTGTGTCAACGGGAACTGGGTTACTATCTGCCGGGGTTGGGGTTAGAAGGGGTGTAGCTGGTTCTCTGTCCAACTGGGTAGGGGTACAATATGTGGGAGTCTGGGTTATGCGTGGTGGGGCTGGTTCTTGGGAAAGTACAACCATGGTTCTATCTCCATCGACAGGTAGCACGATCTTTTCTGAAGACCGTGTTTTTACTCCCACATATACTGCCATCACCCCTCCAATTGAAATGGCTGATAAACAAGAAAAGTAATTGAATGTACAGACATTGTAAGATAGACAGGTGCAATGGATAGTAGGGAAGAAAACAGGGCATGAAATAATTCACATTTATGTTGTCTAACCAAACAGAATAGCAGGACATAATTTCACATATATGATGGCTAATTACACAGGATAGCATGACACAATTTCACATGTATGATGGCTAACTAAACATGATAGAATGACATACTTCAAAATATGATGACTATGTAAACAGGATGACATGATATAACTATACGATGTGTCTATTAAAGTGGTTGGCATGCCATAAATCACAAACATGCCGTCGATGGAAACATGATGGCATTATATAATTCACGGATAGAATGACATGATTCAAAATATGATGACTATGTGAACAGGATGAGATGACATAACTATATTATGTCTTTAGAAAATGGGTTGGCATGCCATAATTCAGATACATGCTGTCTATGTAAACATCATGGCATGATATAATTCAAATATATGATTTATATACTAAGGAAGTGAGCAGAGGGCAATCGCATATATGATGTGACAACTAAGGAGATGGCATTCAATATCGTGTATATGATGTAAAAACTAAGCATTGCAATACAACATATGCATGATATGAGTAATATAACCCTACCAAGTTTGAGCATACACCTCAGGGGGGATAATAGGACTGGTCATCTGCCTCTGAATCGTCCTCTGAAGAGCTATCTATAACCAGCAAGATATCTGCTTCACCAGGTAGCATTTCTGCTCTGAAGACCTTGTTTTCACTCTAGATTTCTCCATCACCAATTCAAATGGCTGATGCACAGGAAGAGCAGTTGAATATACAAACATTGTCAACAAAAGCAATGAGAAATACAAAAAAAGGACGACATGATATAATTCACATATATGACGCTTGGCTAAACAGCATGGCATTGCATAATTCAAATATATAATGCCTTGCAACAAGATAGCATTGCATAATTCACATATATAAAGTCTTGCAAAAAGATGGCATTGCATAATTCACATATATGGTAATTAGACACTAAACAGGTGGCATTCACACAAATCATGTCTAAACTAAGCAAATGACATAGCAATGCAAGATACCATACGCACGATATGAGCAACCTAACCCTGCCAAGTTATAGCATGCACCTTGGGGGGGGGGAATAGGACTGGTCATCTATCTCTAAATCCTCCTTTGAGGAGTTATATTCCTCTTGATTACGATCCGAAATGGGTGGAGGGGGGGCTGCCTTTGCGCCCACCATGGAGCGACGTCTGCATGAAATTTTATTGCCACGCAAGGCTCGTCTCTTTTGCTATACATGTTCAGTTCCATTGTGTACAATAACTGACATGCATAGGAATAAAACTTAGTGAGATTATGTAAGGAGTGCATGCACAAATCCAGAGTGAAGGTAGCAAGCTGTGGATAGACCCAAAACCAATGATAGCAGGCAGATAATAGCTTTAGTTAAAAAATACAGATAATGTCTCCTTTAATGTTTGTTTGCACCCAACATGAAACTCATAGTAGGCACCCAATATGTACCCCACAACCATTTAAAAACTCAAGTTTCAGCATAAGTTTGGACCTAACTCGGAGTCTAATATGTGAACACGACGATAAAGTAGCATGCCATTATATTAAGTGATGCATAACGTAAGCAGACACGGAAGAGTGCGACCTCTCTTGCGGACCCGTGTAGTCCTCAAGATCATTTGCTCAGTTGATGATGGTAAAGCAGTTGTCGTGGCTGCCGGCGGTGGGCAAGAAGATCTGAGGCGGCAAAAGATAGTCTGGAGAGCGGTTCCCTGCTGTGGTGAACCCTTCTGTCATTGGAGCAGCTGAGCTAGGGTGGAACACACCACCGCAGGAGCAGGACAAACCACACAAGGTTTTATTTGACACATATCTGTAACAGAATTAATTGTGTAAGGGCTTGTTTGAGTTTGAGGATTCTAACAATGCAGGATAGGAAATAGACAGGAATAGGATAGGAATGCACGTGCAAAATAGCGAATTTAAAAACATAGGATTTCTACCAATCTGGGTGTTTGGTTCACAAGAATTGGAAGATCACGGGATGCAAAGAAGCATGGTGAGATTAAGTCAAAGCAGAAGAAGTGTACAACCTCTTTGGTGAAGCCATGTCGATCTCAGCGTGATTGGGTTGGCCGGTGAGGATGCTCCGGCTGACTTGGCTGTCGGAGGAGGGGAAGAAGATCTTAGGCGTCTGGAGATGGAGCCCGAGGTACTGCTCCGCTGTGATGGAGGGTTTCGTTGTTAGAGCAGCTCGGGTGAGTTGTACAACGCCGAGGCTGAAGGAGGACAAGAGAGACAACGTTAACCTGAGTGGAATTCTAATAGCATCTCCAATAGTTGTGTAAAATACATAACCACAAAGTGCTAGATGTATACATCAGCCGCTCATCACTGATATTAACTGTCGAAACTGGACTTAACTGTCGAAACTGAATTTTGCTGTCGAAACTGAATTTAACTATCGAAACTGAACTTAACTATCGAAACTGAATTTTGTTGTCGAAACTGAATTTTACTGTCGAAACTGAACTTAACTGTCAAAACTGAATTTTGCTGTCGAAACTAAATTTAACTGTCGAAACTGAACTTAACTGTCGAAACTGAATTTTGCTGTCGAAACTGAATTTTACTGTCGAAACTGAACACACTAGAGGTGAGCCTACAGATCAGTCGACTGACCTTTTCATCTCCGGTCAGTCGATTTTGCAGCCGTTGGATACGAAATCAAGGGCCTGCAGTTCATCTTCAACCTCCACCCCCCTGAGCCGCCAGCCACCACCGGCCAAACAGCTGCCCCCCGCCGCCCGCGGCCGGTGGTGCGCCGCCCCGCCCGCCCAGCAAACACTCCCCACCGCCGGTCCACCGCCGCCCCGGCCATCCCTGTAGGCCCCCCCACGCCGAGCTTTTTCTCCGGTGATCCCCACGCCACCGCCCCACCACCGCCGGTGACCATCGCCCCCACCCTGAACCCTAAGATAGATAGTGGGGTACCTTTTCGGCGAGCCCCCCTCCCCGCAGCGTCTGATTCTTCCTTAACTCCGGCGAGCCCCCCACCCCCTTAAAATCGACTGACCCAAAAGTCGATTTAGTCGACTGAAGTGTAGCTAAATCGGAGCAGCATCGCAAGCAAGAGCAAGAGCGAGAGCAGCAGCGCGAGCAACAGCAAGAGCAAGAGCAGACCAGGCAGGGGACCGAGAGCAAGAGTAGAGCAGCAGCGCGAGCGAGAGCTAAAGCAACAGCAGCTCCTACTGACGTGGACGTCGCCGCAGAGGGAGCGACGCCGTGGAGGAAGTGGCCGGCGACGCCGCCGTGGATGGAGACATGCCATGTCGGCTCGGAACCGAGCGCCGGCAGCACCGTGAGATCGAATCAAGAAGAAAATGCGGGGATTAATGTACAACCTCTTTGGTGGCACCGATTAGGCCGCAGCTTCATCCGAGGAAACGGTGATGATGATGCTCTTCCGGTGGTGCAGCTGAAGACGGCGGTGTGGGAATGGAGGTGGTGCGAAAGACGAGGGGAACGTCGGGGCAGCTCCTTGGAGGTGGAGGACGAGGTGGTTGAACCGGCAGGACGACCAGATGGACGATGGATCCTCATCCGGTACGCTGGATGAGGGACGTCGAGATGTTGTTGTGGATGATGTCGTCGGGGAAGAGGCTCCGGGCTGGGTGGCGGACGGAGGAGGGTGTGGGGCTTCGTGGGTTTTGCCGGCTCGGGGTACGAATGGGTGGGCGGATGGGATGGGAGTGGGGAACCATGGCTTAGGGACGCGCATGTCCGAAATGTGGGGTAAGTTACGAAAGTACCCCCACCGATTTGAGGCGGTTCTTTCGGTTCAGGGGTATCACGGGCATTTCGCGTGTCGGGATTTGACAGGAGGTGAGAGTTTTCACGCGCGTTGAATTTTGGAATAACAAGGCGCGGGTTGAGATGGAGGGAGTTGTCGGAGCACAACGAGACAAAGATATATCTTAAATATTTCGGGCTAACAAGGCACGGGTTGAAGAGGCGGGAGTTTCGCAGCACGATAGACAGATACGCTAGCTTGAAATTTCGGCATAACAAGGTGCGGCTTGAAATTTTGGGAGAACAAGCTTAATGTGTACCCAAAAAAAGACAATTTAGACTAGTATGATATACTACGTACAATGTGTTTAACACGCACAACACACACACAGACACCATTTAGACTAATAAGGTACACGTGCATTGCACGCATGAGATTTGGCAACCAAATTATGAATAAATACCACATTATAGCATGTAAGCTTTGAGTCATATATGCATGATGTAGATGTTCGTTTAATTCTTATAGTTCATTTCATTGAAAATCATCTAGTTTTTATAAGAAAAAGCTAATCTATTTTAAGATTCATGGAATTGTGCGTTGTAAGGCATAAAGTAAAAACAAATCATGTAGAAAAACATTTGGGCAATTCTGATACGGAAGATTCTAGAACAAAGAAGAAGTGCTTATATTTTGAGGTTTGTGCATTATGCTTAAGTTCAACCATAGAGTCTTCTAGATTGTACGTGTGGCAAAATCTGGTGGAATCTAGATGACATCCAACGGCCAGTAGTGATCAAATTTTCCTGCTCTACACCATCGGATTGGCCTCATCCAACGACCATCTTTCAAAGTTAAAGTTATCCGCACACTATACAAAAAATATAAAATTTAATATATATAGGGGTATAGATATAGATATGTGATGCGAAAGCCACCCATCATCTTCAATTAGAATAGTGTGTCCATGCACGGATGCAATGTGGCCAAACGATGTCTGCCATAGGTATATCAGATTCAAACCAATCCGACCTTGTTCAATGTGTATACATTGCAACATGCTCGTTTCCAAACCACACCGCGCAGATCTCCGTTATATTCATCCATGCATGGGTTTGAAACATCATGATCTCTTATTCAACTATTTGAATTCATCTTTACATTGATTATGACCTCACCTAGTCATTTACACCCACACATTGGTCTTCTCTTTATAATTGTACTACTAACTTTCTCTCGTGCATGCATGCACACACACTACCAGTCGGTATTATCCATCGCACACGTGGAATCTTTTTCTTCAGGTCCGTCTCCCATGAAGGCACACACACACGCACAAATCCCCCTCTCCATCATATCGGGCATTCTTTATCTCTCACGTGCATGCACAACGATCGATGTTCCTCTATGTGTGTGTGTGTGTGTATAGCTAGGTCTTTCATAGTTTTCCACATAAACCGATCAATCTATATATCTTGTGAGGTATCACCTTCTTTCCCACGTCCACATCAATCAATCTAAACCTCTCTATATAGGATTACATATATAGCTAATAAACCCAAATTAATTATATATCCAACGCCCCCCTATCATCATCCATGCCTTCCGCTTCATCTCTCAGACGCGTGCACAATGGCGAAGACAGGGGGCAGCAAGGGCCCTGCCCCCCCCCTAACATCACTATATATCGGGGCTAATATGAATGTGATCATTAGACAATTGCTGGTAAAAACAGTTTAAGTCGATGAATTGGCCCTCCTCGTAAAGGATTAGCAATGCTTGGCCCCCTAGCTCATGGGACATTTTTCATGGCTCCGCCACTGCGCGCAACAGCGCACGTTCTCACCCCCTCTCTCTAAATATCGATCTCGCAGTTGTGCACTCCTTCATAGTCTCCCTCCACTCGGCCCCTCGCACCATCTTCTAGCCCCCCACCAGATTTTGCCACATGTACAACCTAGCAGACTCCATGGTTGAACTTAAGCATAATGCACAAATCTCGAAACAACAGTGGTTCTCCTTTGTTCTAGAATCATCCATATCATAACTGCCCAAAATTTTTTTAGTTTAACTGCCATTATTTGTTTCTACTTTATGCTTTACAACGCACAATTCCATGAGTCATAAAATCGATTAAGGGCTTCCTTGATTCAAAGGATTCTCGAAGGAATTTTGGAGGATTCTAATCCTTACGAATTTTTCCTATCTTGGTTGTTTGATTCGTAGGATTGTAAACCATAGGAATTTTTCCATATGATTCATTTGCACTAGATTTCATAGGAAACATCCCATCCACTCAAACCTCTTAGAAAGAATTCTGCGTTTTTTCTATGCACAATCAAACACTCGTACCATCCTGTAGGATTCAAGATGACATTCCACTCTAATCCCATGTTCTTCCTATTCCCGCATTTTGGAAATCCTACGAATCAAAGAGGCCCTAGGTTTTTTATAAAAACTAATTGATTTTGAATGATATGAACTATAAGAATTAAACGAAGGTCTACATCAGGAATATATGACTCAGAGCTTACATGCTACCATGTGGTATTTCTTCGTAATTTGGTTGCAAAATTTGGCGAGTGCAATGCACGTGTACCTTACTAGTACTTCAAGTATGTGCAAAATACAATGGCACACTACACAGTGTCTCTCTTACAGTTCAGGAAGCCACGTGGCACATGTGGAGGCGTGGTCGCGACATCCTTGTGTGGATTGATCATAGTGACGTGCTGCTGGTTCCAGAAGAATGTACTCGTCCTCCCTGAGCCGCACTGGTGGTACATGCACGAAGCGAAGATGTGCACGCACGCACTCATTCCCTCGCATGCACACGCGGGTACACGAGTGGACACAATTTTGTACCAAGATCCACCCCATGTGATAATTTGACGTGTGTAAAGTCCTTCACTTCATTGATGGTCAATACAGCGCATGCAAATTGAGTGGACGTGAGGGCGGAAGAAAGACATTACCACTCCACTGCGCGCATGCGAGTAGTTAAATCATGGGTTGCTAGTAGTACTTCAGTTAGTCCCCTTCGTATTTTGTGCCAATTTTTGACAGTAACATAATATTTACGCATCTGAGCAGTGTAGTCTACTTGAAATTTATGTTCCACTAAACTCATCGGGAGCCGTTTCGGGCCTCGAAACCAAAAACCATCAATTAATCTTTTTACCTTGTTCCCATCACATTCGAAAGTACTAGTGCTACAATTTAGTGCAAGCCTGTTCACACCTACCAGTACGTACAAAACCTGAACGTGTTCCATGCAGGTTTTAGTACTAGTGCTAGTACTTAGGTTATAAAAAGAGGAACTACCTAACCAAAAATTACTCTACCTTCCTCCTCATAAGTCCTTCTTCTTCGTCCGTCCTTGCCATGGCCGGTGTGTAGAGCTCTAGGTTGAGACTACTCGTAACAAGCGAGCGACAACCATGGCTGCAAAAAAAAGAGAGGGCTCGCCGCCACGCAGAGACCTCGAAAGATCTCTCACGGGCAGGTGATGGCTCCCAGGAGCGCCCTAGACGCGGAGGCGAACATGCCGAGCTGGCGGCGCTGGAGTCTTTCTCCCTTGACGGCATGCCCGATCAGCTCAATAAGCAGAAGGAGTTCATCCACGGCTTGGTGGAGCTGCTGAAGGAGAGCCTCGACGACATGCACGCTGAGCTCAATGAGTAGGGGGAGTTGACCACCGGCTTGGTGATGCTGCTGAAGAAGAGCATTGCCTCGGAGAAGAAGGCGACCGGCAAAATCCTGCTACTTCAGGAGGACAAGGCGAAGCTCTTCCACAAGCTCGACCTGCTGAAGGAGGAGAACACCGACTGGAAGAAGCTGCATAAGAATAGTAGTTCCTCGATGAAGATGTTGCAGGCCCTCATCATGGAACAGAAGGAGTTGGCGAAGCTACGCATCGAGCACCCGGTTGATGTCAAGGTACGTAATGCGGTCGTGGAACAGATGATGAAGGCTCGCGTCGAGAAATCCCGCGTCATGGACACAATGATGAAGATGGCGGAGGAGACGCGCAAGGAGATGGAGGTCGTGGAGGCGATGAAGAAGCAGTTACGACTCCGCGGCCAGCAACCCTTCATGTAGTGAGACCTGCGCCCCTGACTTATGTGTGCGTCTTCCTTCTTTTTTGGGGGTGATAATCCTCCTTCTTCTTTTGCACCTATGTTTCTTATTTTGCTTTGGGTGTTTCGCCGCACGTGTCACCTTCTCTAGGAGGCATGAATAGAACAATGCTAAAAATGAGATGACTAGCAAATTAGATCATTCTTTCTCGCCAATAGAACAATACCTCTTGCTAGTAATATACAATAAGAGTAGAGAGTAGAGGATATGGCACTGGGCTGCCGTGTTTCGTGCTCCTCCGTCGTACTCCACTGGAAAACTTGAGTATACCGCACGGTTCTTTGCTCCTCCTCATGTCGTCGACACATTTATACGAGCAGTCAAATCACAAGGCCCCGCCTTCCAGCAGTAATGAGCCATCAAATCACTAAGGCCCCTCACCTCTCGTGAAAAGGACCAAGCTAGACTGCCCCGCCCTCTAGCCTTTTAATAAATTTTGAGCGCGTCTCGTAACATTCCAAATTACTACCACTACCATGCTATATTTAATTGCAAACCTATTCACACCGATCACAACCTAAACGGTTTCCCACTTAGGAGCATATTAGTAGTACTCGGTTATAAGATGACTGCACATTTCTCCTCAACTCCTCATCCACAAAAACAATCAAGTCAATCAAGCCATAGCCAGTGTGAGTTCTGGGTTGAGAGATTTCCACGAGGGAGAGGTGAGCATGGAAGAGGAAGCACGAGAGATGTCCCGCCTCGCCGCGAAAGCAGCCGACCTGTCCAGCCACGCAGTAGTAGCAGCACAGAGGTCCCGCCACGCCGCCGAAGCAGCACGGAGGTCCCACCGCGCCGTCGATGTAGTAGACTAGTCCGGCCACGCCGCGGAAGCAGCAGAGATGTCCCGCCGCACCGCCAAAGCAGCAGGGACGTCCCGCCGCGCCACGTAGGCCTAGGAAATTTTCTCGTGGGTAGGCGAGGACTCTTACAGGTGCATGCATGCGATAGTTCATAGCCAGATGGATCAGATCTCCGGCTGGGCGAGGATGCAGGACGAGGCTACCGGCATCATCCGGCAACTGGGGGAGAGCAATGCGAAGCTCCGGGGCGAGCGCGACCTGCTGAGGGCGAAGATCGCCGGAAGGGCGAAGCAGGAGGAGGAGAACGCTGCCGTGTTGTAGAGGACGGGCGTCATCATCAAGAAACTTATGGACGAGAATGCCATGTTCCGCATCGAGCGCAACAGGCTGGTGGAGGAATCCATGTATGCTGCCAAGCAGCGTATTAAGTACATGGAACGGATGAAAGAGAGCATCGCCCGCCGCGAGAACTAGTCTCCGCGACCTGCAACACATAAAGAAAGTAGAGATCAGCGAGCCAAATCGTTGTATGCGTCTTCCTTCTTCTTTTGCCCTTCTGTATTTCGGGCATAGCCGCATGTGGCTTTTCTAATTATCCTAATTATGTAAGACAATTATTATCCACTCTCGTCGTCCTTATATATATTCATCAGTCTTGCTATAAGTCGCAGTAGATGCTATATAGGTCCGTCGGATCTTACATCAAGATCCGTGCAAAATTTTCTTTTCAGATTTTCCTTTTTCTCTCTTAAATCTCAGTCGAGTGAGACATTGCCACGCCATTAAACAGAGGCTCGGGCGCCATTAATGGAGACATTGGGAGAGAGGTGGACGGCAGATGGAGGTTAAAGGGCTCTCCTCCCGATAAGCACGTGTAGGGGTCTGATCGCACGCCTCCCGTACCCAAATAGCTACCCTGGACGGCGCCTCCTAGCTAATAAAAAAAGGGTACGCGTGGCGGCACATTAATGGTAAATAGAAGGCCCACGGTTTCAATAATACTCGTTTTTCCGATTGTAACGTGACAACACTTGTTCCAAAATGACTTGGTTGATTGTTAATGTGTGCGCCTTCGCAAATCAAACAGCAAAATTACCACAGCATGTTGGTGCCATGTCATGGCACCAAGCCAAGTTTCATGATTTTCATGCGTGTTTTGGATTTACAGGAATTAAAAAACCAAGTTTCTCAATGTTTCCAGCCGAGCCATGACGCCCAGATGTTTGAATTTCATTCCCATTTCTGGCATGGGACCTAGAAATTTACCCGAGGACACACATGCAATTTTTCAACCAGTTTTGGTGCACTGGATCATGTGATTGTATTTAAAATTTGAATTATGCACAGAAAGGTGACACGTTCCCTCTCAGAACCAAGAGCCTTCTTGAGAGAAGCCCCGGTTTGCAAGAAACTTATACCAAAACTTGTTCCTACTCTGCAATTTTTTTACCACAGCATGGTAGTACCATGGCATGACACCATGCCAAGTTTCATGATTTTTAGGCGTGTTTTGGATTTACAAGAATTTTAAAACCAAGCTTCTCAATGTTCTCGGCCGAACCATGATGCCCAGATGTTTGAATTTCATTCCCATTTCTTGCATGGGACCTAGAAATTGACCTGAGGACACACATGTGATTTTTCAGTCAATTTTGGTGCACGGGAGCATGTGCTTGTAGTTCAAATTTGAATTATGCACATTAAATGACCAGAAACTCAATTAATGTATAAAAAGGCCAAACGAACCCGGAATAATTCCAAAATTTAACAGGTCACTCATATAGTTCTATGTTGCCTCTGTAAAGAAAATCTGGCGGGAGGCAGCGTATATTGTTTCGCACACAAAGGTATAAAGAAATAAAGAAATAAAGAAATTAGCCCTACTTAATTCTTTGGTTCTTATTATTTATGCCACTAGTTGTGTATCACTACTCAGTTTTGCCATTAGAAGTTACAACTACTCAAGAAATGACATCGATCCATGAGATGCCTGCTCAAAAATGCAATTAGATATCTAAAAATGCCATCGTTAAGTTAGATGTTTGCTCAGAAATGCCATTAGACATTGTTATTTTCACGTCAAACCCATTGACCATGTGTAATGCCCCGGATGTGATACTTTCCCTTTTGGGTATATAATATATCTCCGGCTTCATCTATTTCCATTCCGGGTTCTTTGTTTTTCGGGCTTTCGTCGTTTTGTTGTGTGAGTGTGTGGCATTCATTCATATCATGTAGACATATGCATTGCATTGCATCTATGTTGTCGGTTGCATCCAGTTCGTCGTGTTTCTTCCCGTTGTCCGTTTCGCGTTCCGGAGCTCCCTCACGTGTCCGTGACGTCCCGTAGGCCTACTTTGTTGTTCGGGCGTTTTACGTTACCGGTGTGCCGCGAGGTTGTTGTGTGTGTTGTTGTTTTGTTGTGTGCAACCCGCCTCTCGAATCCCGTCTCGTTTGGACTCCGTTGACTTTCCCATCCGTTGTTCATGTGGGTCCGATGTGCCTTTACTTCGTGTCCCGGAAACACCCCTACTGCAGTCTATTTTCCTCTCCTAGGCCCTTTTAAATCTACCCCGCGATCGGATCCGTCGGATCGCGATCGGAGGGCTCCTAGCGCCCCCAAATCTCCAAACCCTAGCAGATCTGCTATATATTAGACCCTGGTCTATTTATTTTAGCATCTCCTCCTTCTTCCTCCTCCTCCCCTCTTTTTTTTCCCAAATCCACCAGATCCCCAAATTTTCTCCTGGACCCCGAGGGAACCAGCCGTTCTGGCCAGACCCTCGATCCTCTCCGCGCGCGCCAGCCATCGCTGGGTCAACGCCGCGCGCCAGCCACCGAGGCCGCAGCCTCTCCGCAGATCGATCGCCCCAGCCGGCGAGACGACCGCGTCGGCCCAGGTCCACCCCCTCGTCGCCTCTCCCTCCTCGAGGCCCGTACGCCGCGGCCCCCAGGTCCCCACATCGCCGACTCCTTCGCACCCGGGCCCGAAGGCCCATCTCCCCGCGGCCTCCTCCCAGCAGCGCCCCGTACGCCGCCGCATAGCCCCTGGGCCTCCCAGTCGGCCGGCCCGTACCGCGGCCCCCCTCGGGTCCCCACATCGCCACCGTCCGCGCCGGATCGCCGCTCCCTCCGAGCTGGGCTGCCCTCGCCCCGGCGCCAGGCCCAGCCAGAGCCAGCGCCAGCGGCCCAGGCCGCGCCGGGCCTCCCTCCGCCTCTCGGGCCGCGACCGCCTCGCCAGGCCGCCTCTTCGCGCCGGTGGGCCAGTCGCCTCTGCGGGCCGCCGCCTCTTCCTCCAGGCCCGGGCCGCCCGCCACTGTAGCTCCAGATCTGGCCCGAAGCCCGAGTTGACTTTCTCCAGATCTGTTTTGAGGTTGTTTTCCCCACTCCTAAGTCCCAGATCTGTATTCTGAAATGCTAAGTTTGAACTGCTCTATCTTTTTGCCTGATGCTCCGTTTTGTGCGTGTAATATGTCCAGACGTTCGTGGAGATGTGCTCTACGTTTTACCTGTTGTTGTCATGCTTGTTAGAGATCATCTAGGTGCTTGTTTTGCTGTTGCTAGAGTGCATCATGATATAAACTGCTGTTGTGTGTTATTTTCATGCCACCTTTGCCATGTGATATCTTTTAGCTCGTTTGTCCAAATGATGCAAATGACATGTCCACGTGTTCGTCTTGCCACGAACTACGTGTTGCTTGTGATAGGTTGCATGGTAGATTTATTATTGCCTTGTTATCATCGTTGCAAAGTGCCATGTTCATGTGATGTGTTTTCACTTGTTATGAAATGCCATCTTGTTGAGCTCGTTGCAATCGTTGTGTTCACCTCTATGAAGCATGCTTGTGTGTTTCGGGATCACCTTCATGTGCACTTTGAGGAGGTGCTTACCATTTGCCATGTTTAGTTTCAAGGTGACTTAAACTTGCTCTTTTATATGCCATGATGATATTGCTGTTTTAGGACTTAGTTTCAAGTCTGAAATCTGTAACGTTCCGATGCCATGTTCGTGTGTTGTTCTAGGAAAAAGCATGATAGTTTTGGAGTGGATTTTGATTGTTCCTTGTAGTATATATTATTGTCTTTCCATTCATGTCCTCACATGTCCATTTAAGTGGCTGTAGCATGTTTATCTTTTGCTCTAAAGTTTCAATAAAATTCTGCTGCCAGAATTTTATTGTAAAGTTCAATATGTCCAAGATCATTGCTATTGATCCGTGGCTCCGTTGGGGTGCACCTTTGGACTTAGTTGCTGTACTATATGTCTAGTTTGTGTTCAAGTCCTTTGCCATGCTTTTTGGGTGCTGTAGCTTAATTATTTTCAGCTCCGAAGATGCTATGTTGCTGTAATTTTCAGCTTTCGCTCAAATCTTGTTTCGGGCATAACTTTTAGCCCGTAACTCCGATTTCAGCGAATCTTATATCAAACTTGATTGTTTTTCTGTGTAGTTTAATATTATCAGATTGTTATCTTGTTTTGAGGTGTTTTGCTTGAGTGATATTTTACATGCTCCTTGTGCATCCTTAGTGCATCCATCATGCATTCATCTTTTCCGAGTGCGCATTGCATCTTGTTGATTGGTGCTTGGTGTGATTGTTTTGTTTAGAGCCGGAAGCTGAGACCGGGTACGAAGTTGAGCACGAGGTTTCCAACGAGGTTGAGCACGAGGACCCTTCTTACGATCCGAACGACTTCTCTTCAGGCAAGATGACCGAACCCCGATAACATTACTATCTTTGCCTATTGCTAGTAGTCTCGATCTATAGTTTTGCCTCGATGCCCATGATCTTCTTGTCAGCCTCCTACTTGTAGCCATTTGCCATGTTTAACCAACCTACCTATGCAAACCGTTGCTTGGCTAAGTACGCTTCGCTCAGCCCCTCTTATAGCATTGCTAGTTGCAGGTGAAGTGAAGATGCTTGCTCCATGTTGAAGTTTGGTTGGGTTATATCACACTATATAATTGCTTAAAATGAAATCATCTATATATTGGCAAGGGTGGAAGGCTAAGCCTTTTGCTTGGTGATTTGTTCCACTCATGCCGTTAGGATCCGTATAAGCCGGTGTTATGTTCCTTGATTATGTGTTCCTAACATGGTTGGGGTGTATGAGACCCCCTTGATAAACCGCTAAGTGCTAAGTCTTTTCTAGCAAGTCCCAACATTGGTACTATTTGCCTAATAACAAACCTAAACTTGCATAGGGAGTTATAAACCCTTTTTCTTAATCAACAACCCCGGGCCAGTGCTCCACATGAGTGTTGGTCCGAAATGAGCGGACTGCGGGGCCACCTCAAGGAAACTCGAGGTCTGGTAAAAACCCGTAGTCTGTCTCATCCGGTCGTGGCCTGAGACGAGATACGCGCGGCTACTATCAGGGTGTCGGCACGCCAGGAGGATTTGCTGGATTAGCCTTACCTTAGCTCGGTATATCTTGAGCACGGGATTCCGAGGATACTCGGGTCTTCCCACTTTGGAGTTGCGACTCCACGGATCGTGTGCTTGTAATGGGTCAAGTTGGAACACCCCTGCAGGGTTTTGAACTTTCGAAAGCCGTGCCCGCGGTTATGTGGCAGATGGGAGCTTGTTAATTCCGGCTGTAGATAACTTGACACAATGTTTCTAATACACTACCAGCGTGTGTTCCGTGACTGTCAACTTCCGAATAGGGATTCGGGAGTTGAACACGGAGGGGTTATGATTGTGGAGCTTGTAGCTAGGATCACTTCGTGATCACTTCTCGCCGATGCCTTCTCTTCTCGCTCTCACTTGCGTAAGCTAGATGCTAGTTGCTGCTGCAGACTTATTCTTTTCTTCAGCCTTTTCCTCACCCAAAGGCTTTGATAGTCTTGTTACCCGGAGACGGGATTGCTGAGTCCTCTGTGGCTCACAGTTACTTCACACACCAGATGCAGGTCCAGCTGTGAGCTATCCAGGTGATGGCACCGAGCTGGATTGGGAGTACGACGAGGAGCGTAGTCGGTACTACGTGCGCTACCCGGACGATCAGTAGTGGAGTCTCTTACTAGGATTCGATCCGCCTGTGGTTTATTTATCTAAGTTTGGTACTTTGACATTTGGCTTTTGCCCTTAGAGGGTTGTAGTGTTCTTAATGTATGATGTTTGAGACTTGTACTGTAATTCTGTGACGTGGTGAGTGTAAGCCAACAATTTCTGTTTACTATCCCCTCTTTTACATGAGTTGTGCAAAGATTACCAAACTTGAGATCATTCTAGGATGGACTTATGCCTTTAAGTCGTGCCTCGACACGTAGGAGGTATAACTCCATCCTGGGCATTACAAGTTGGTATCAGAGCCTTCTCCGACCTAGGAGCCCCCACTGTTTGATCGAACCGTTGACGGTTGAGTCTAGGCACACACTGAAAACTTTTTGAGTCCTATATTATATCGGAGAGTAGGATTTCTTTGCTTCTCATCCCCTTTCTCTCTGGTGAGGACTCCTGACGTCTACTCTTGTCTCTCCTATCTTCAAAATTTGCACAAATTTTTTTTTTAGGAATCCCGCGAGTATTCTGGGATTGTTTCGATGTTCTTGTGACAAGGATATTGTTCCCGATGCCTCCTGTTACCGAGGAGTTGAGCATCGGGGTATCATTGTAACAAGCATATCGCGACAGTACTAAATACTTAAGACGGCCGACATCGAAAATCTCCCCTATACGGCCAGTGGCAAGATAACCCCGACATCACCCAGTACTGGGGAGGTAGTTCGGGAGTATTGCCATAGCTTGTTATAGTGGATGCTTTTCGAAGGTCCGAGGTACACAGTTTCCGAGAAAGACTGGTTATGTGTTGAAGGATGGATACACCTGGATGTAGGTTTGAGTTGATTGCGCGGTGCTTCCCGTGTATCCCCAACACCTGATTGCATAACTGGAATCTTTCGGAAATTTATAGGTGGGTTTTATCCAGTAGATCGTAGGCATTCTTCCAACGAATGCAGGTTAGTGAGTTCGGGGTTCGACATTGAGTGAAGGGGTTATATGACCGATGTTACTATCAGGAGTTGCATCTTAAAGGGTCCTTGGCTATGCTGATCCGGGAATTGCAAAACCTTTTCGTAACGCGTTCATATGATTTCAGCACAAAGATGTTAGAACGAAACTCCTCTCTTGTGTTTGTTTCATCCGTACCTTGTTGTTTTTTTTCTTATTTTCATTTTGTCCCCTATGTGGCTTCTCGTGAAGACTGATGTTATCAATTAACTGAGAAATTCATTTGTTCCTCTTGTTCGGATGATTTCATTCGTTCTTATTGTTCAAATGATTATTGTGAAGACTTGTTGCAATTCATTCCATTGATTCAGCTATACCTTTTGTCAATCAATTGCTGATTCGTGGTCATCTCTTACAGGATGGCTCCGAAAAAGGTTCCAAACGCTAACCCAGAGGTGGAAGAGGTCCCAGAGCATCCTCCTTCCCCTCCTCCTCCGCCTGAGGCTTGGAGAGCAATTATGGAGACTACAGCTCAGAACACTCAGTTGATGATGCAGATGATGCAGTTGATGCAAGCTAATCAAGCTACTCAGGATGTTCCAGTGAACCAAGGCAACTTCTTCCAGCAGCACCATGCTACTCTCAACCAGTTCCTGGCTAACAATCCTAAAGCTTTCAGTTACTGTGTCGACCCTCTTGATGTTGAGGATTGGCTGACCGACATAAAGAAGCATTTTGAGTGCAGTAACGTGAAGGAAGATGACTATGTGAAGTTTGCAGCCTTCCAACTAAAAGATCAAGCAGCTGACTGGTGGCAGCAGTACAAAGACTCCAGGCCGGGTCAAGTGATCTCTTGGGAGAATTTCTGCAAGGATTTCCGCTCGCACCACATTCCTACAAGTGTCATCAAGGGTATGCGTGAGCAATTCCGCAACCTCAAGCAGGGCTCCATGACAGTCTATCAGTATAATGTCAAGTTCCAAAACCTCACTCGATATGCTAAGCAAGACATTCCTGATGCCAAGAGTAAAATCTATCAGTTCCGTGGAGGTCTCAAAGATGAACTTCAACTTGCTCTCACTTTGTTCGAGCCAGATGAATTCGACAAGTTCTATAACATGGCTTTGAAACAAGAAGCAGCTCAGCTTAAGATGGAGGCTTCTAAGAAGAGAATTCGAGATGCTGTTCACTCTTCCTCATTGTCTCAGATGGTCTCGAAACAACAGAAGTTCTGGCTTCCTCCTCCTCCAGTGATTCGAGCTCCTTACAACAACTCCAACAACTTCAACAACTCCAACAACAAGAACTCTAGTGGTCGTGGTTTCTCCCACCCACCCAACCCGAGCAACCAGTCGAAGAAGCAGTTTCAGTCTCAAGGCTCCAAGTCCAGTGGCTCTCATTTCCGTCCTCTCTCAGAAGTGACTTGCAACAAATGCACTCAAAAAGGTCACTATGCCAACAGATGTCCGAATCCGAAGCGTCTTCCACCTCCTCCTCCTATGAGTTCAGCTATTGTCAGGCATGATCCAAAGTCTGCAAGGGTTAATCTAATGAATGCAGCACAAGCGGAGGCTTCTTCTGATGTCATTTTGGGTAACCTTCCAGTGAACTCTTCTCCAGCTAAAGTGTTATTTGATTCGGGTGCTTCACATTCTTTCATGTCATTCCCTTTTGCATCCAAGTATAATGTGGGCACCATGGCCTTGCCAAGGGAGTTGCAAGTGATTTCTCCGGGAAGATGCATGACTTCTAGATTATATGCTCCGGATGTTTCTATTCGCATGGGTGACTATCGATTTTTGGCTTCTCCGGTGATTCTTGGTCATTCTGACATCGACCTCATTCTCGGAATGGATTGGCTTTCTCAGCATGATGCTCACATTGATTGTGCTCAAAAGGAAGTCAAGATGACTCATTCTGATGAAGATGTGATTATCATCGCCTCCAGGGATAATACTATTCGGCTTTTCTCTCTGAATGATAAGGGCGAAATTAATGCCATAGAGAAAATTCCTGTGGTGAAAGAATATCAAGACGTCTTTCCAGAAGAACTTCCAGGCATGCCTCCACACCGTCAGGTGGAGTTTGTCATTGACCTCGAGCCGGGCATTGAGCCTGCTTGCCGGCGTCCATACAAGCTCTCTCCGGATGAATTGAAGGAATTGAAGAAGCAGCTTGATAAGCAGGAGAGTATGGGTCTCATCAGACCGAGTACATCTCCGTGGGGCTGTGGTGTCTTATTTGTCAAGAAGAAAGATGGCACGGAGCGTATCTGTGTTGACTACCGGCCATTGAACAAGAAGACGATTAAGAACAAGTATCCGCTCCCCAACATCAACGAACTCTTTGAGCAGCTCAAAGGAGCTAAAGTGTTCTCTAAGCTTGACCTCCGAATGGGCTATCATCAAATTCGCATTCGCGAGGAAGACATTCCCAAGACGGCCTTCAGAATGAGCTACGGTTCATACGAGTATACCGTCATGTCCTTCGGTCTCGCCAATGCTCCTCCTACCTTTTCAAGGATGATGCATTACATCTTCAACCCCTATACTGGAGAGTTTGTGCTCGTGTATCTGGATGATATTCTGGTGTTTTCCAAGAATGAAGAAGATCACGAAAAGCACTTACGTCTGGTTCTTGATCGACTCCGAGAGCATAAATTCTATGCCAAGTTCTCCAAGTGCGAGTTTTGGCTTGATAAGGTTTTGTACCTGGGCCACATCATCTCAGCTGACGGTATTGCGGTTAATCCCGAGAAAGTTGAAGCAATTGTCAACTGGGAAGCTCCTCAGAACGTCAAGCAGCTCCGTAGTTTTCTGGGTCTTGCCAGCTATTGCAGAAGGTTTGTTGAAAACTTCTCCAAGATTGCCAAGCCTCTTTCCAACCTGCTTCAGAAGAATGTCAAATACTTTTGGTCTCCTGAATGTGAAGTGGCATTCAAAACCCTCAAAGATAAGCTTGTTTCTGCTCCAGTTCTGACTCCTCCGGATGAAACCAAGCCCTATGAAGTATTCTGTGATGCTTCTCTTCAAGGTCTTGGTGGTGTGCTTATGCAAGATAAGAGAATTGTGGCATACACTTCTCCTCAGCTAAAGCCCAGTGAGAAGAACTATCCCACACACGATCTCGAGCTAGCAGCTGTGGTGCATGCTCTGATTACGTGGAGACCTCTGTTGTTGGGCAGAAAGGTCGACATCTTCACTGATCACAAGAGCTTGAAGTACATCTTCACACAGCCGCATCTGAACCTCCGCCAGACTCGTTGGGTTGAAATGATCCAAGAGTACAACCCCAGCATTGAATACACTCCAGGCAAGGAGAATGTGATTGCAGATGCTTTGAGCAGAAAGGCATATTGCAACAGCCTTCTTATCAAGCCACACCAGCCTGAGCTTTGTGAAGCTTTCAGGAAGCTCAACCTTCAGGTTGTTCCGCAGGGTTTTCTTGCAAATCTCCAGATTGCTCCTACCTTGGAAGATCAAGTCCGTGAGGCCCAGCTCAGTGATACCATGGTGAAGAAAGTGAAACTTGGGATTGCAAAGGGCACTCCAAAATACAAGTGCTTCCGTGTTGATGAGAGAGATACCTTGTTCTTCGAGGACAGACTCGTTGTTCCCAAAGGTGATCTCAGGAAGCTCATAATGGAAGAAGCTCATGATTCTCTCCTTTCCATTCATCCTGGCAGTTCCAAGATGTACCAAGACCTCAAGCAGTCTTACTGGTGGACACGCATGAAAAGGGAAATTGCCCAATTCGTGAACGAATGTGATGTATGCAGAAGAGTGAAAGCAGAACATCAACGTCCAGCCGGTCTTCTCCAACCTCTTCCTATCCCCGAGTGGAAGTTCGACCACATTGAAATGGACTTCGTCACTGGCTTTCCTAAATCCAAGCGAGGAAATGATGCTATCTTTGTGGTGATTGACAAGCTTACCAAAGTCGCTCACTTTCTTCCAGTCAAAGAATCAATCAATGCAGCTCAACTTGCAGAGCTGTACACTTCCAGAATTGTGTCCCTACATGGCATTCCTGAAGTGATATCCTCAGACCGTGGCAGCTTGTTCACATCAAGGTTCTGGGACTCCTTTCAGTCCGCCATGGGCACTAAGATCAGGTTCAGCACTGCCTTTCACCCTCAGACAAGTGGTCAAGTCGAGCGCGTGAATCAGATTCTAGAAGATATGCTCAGAGCCTGTGTTATCTCCTTCGGCATGAAATGGGAAGACTGCCTTCCATTTGCCGAGTTCTATTACAACAACAGCTTTCAAGCAAGTGCAGGCAAAGCACCATTTGAAATTCTCTATGGCAGAAAGTGTCGTACCCCTCTCAACTGTTCTGAAACAGGCGAACGCCAACTTCTTGGCAATGACTTGATCTCAGAAGCCGAAGAAATGTGCAAAGTCATACGTGAGAATCTCAAGGCCGCTCAGTCGCGTCAGAAGAGCTACTATGACGGAAAGCATCGTGATTTGGCTTTCGACATCGGTGATCATGTCTATCTCCGAGTTTCTCCGATGGAAGGAACCAAAAGATTCGGTATCAAAGGAAAACTTGCTCCGAGATACGTCGGTCCTTTCAAGAGTCTTGGCAAAAGAGGCGATCTAGCCTATCAGCTCGAGCTCCCTTCCAACTTTGCAAATGTTCATGATGTCTTCCATGTGTCTCAACTTCGCAAATGCTTCAAGGCACCTGAGCGCATGATTCCGTTTGAGGAGATTGATCTTCAACAAGACCTTTCCTACCGAGAGCATCCAGTTGCCATTCTCGAAGAAACCGAACGCCAGACTCGCAACAAGTCCATCAAGTTTCTGAAAGTCAAGTGGTCACATCACACCGACCGAGAAGCTACCTAGGAACGAGAAGATCATCTTCGTTCCGAGTACCCTTCCTTTTTCCAGTCCTAGATCTCGGGACGAGATCTTTTTGTAGTAGAGGAGAGTTTGTAATGCCCCGGATGTGATACTTTCCCTTTTGGGTATATAATATATCTCCGGCTTCATCTATTTCCATTCCGGGTTCTTTGTCTTTCGGGCTTTCGTCGTTTTGTTGTGTGAGTGTGTGGCATTCATTCATATCATGTAGACATGTGCATTGCATTGCATCTGTGTTGTCGGTTGCATCCGGTTCGTCGTGTTTCTTCCCGTTGTCCGTTTCGCGTTCCGGAGCTCCCTCACGTGTCCGTGACGTCCCGTAGGCCTACTTTGTTGTTCGGGCGTTTTACGTTACCGGTGTGCCGGGAGGTTGTTGTGTGTGTTGTTGTTTTGTTGTGTGCAACCCGCCTCTCGAATCCCGTCTCGTTTGGACTCCGTTGACTTTCCCATCCGTTGTTCATGTGGGTCCGATGTGCCTTTACTTCGTGTCCCGGAAACACCCCTACTACAGTCTGTTTTCCTCTCCTAGGCCCTTTTAAATCTACCCCGCGATCGGATCCGTCGGATCGCGATCCGAGGGCTCCTAGCGCCCCCAAATCTCCAAACCCTAGCAGATCTGCTATGTATTAGACCCTGGTCTATTTATTTTAGCATCTCCTCCTTCTTCCTCCTCCTCCCCTCTTTTTTTCCCAAATCCACCAGATCCCCAAATTTTCTCCTGGATCCCGAGGGAACCAGCCGTTCTGGCCAGACCCTCGATCCTCTCCGCGCACGCCAGCCGTCGCTGGGTCAACGCCGCGCGCCGGCCACCGAGGCCGCAGCCTCTCCGCAGATCGATCGCCCCAGCCGGCGAGACGACCGCGTCGGCCCAGGTCCACCCCCTCGTCGCCTCTCCCTCCTCGAGGCCCGTACGCCGCGGCCCCCAGGTCCCCACATCGCCGACTCCTTCGCACCCGGGCCCGAAGGCCCAGCTCCCCGCGGCCTCCTCCCAGTAGCGCCCTGTACGCCGCCGCATCGCCCTGGGCCTCCCAGTCGGCCGGCCCGTACCGCGGCCCTCCTCGGGTCCCCACATCGCCACCGTCCGCGCCGGATCGCCGCTCCCTCCGAGCTGGGCTGCCCTCGCCCCGTCGCCAGGCCCAGCCAGAGCCAACGCCAGCGGCCCAGGCCGCGTCGGGCCTCCCTCCGCCTCTCGGGCCGCGACCGCCTCGCCAGGCCGCCTCTTCGCGCCGGTGGGCCAGTCGCCTCTGCGGGCCGCCGCCTCTTCCTCCAGGCCCGGGCCGCCCGCCACTGTAGCTCCAGATCTGGCCCGAAGCCCGAGTTGACTTTCTCCAGATCTGTTTTGAGGTTGTTTTCCCCACTCCTAAGTCCCAGATCTGTATTCCGAAATGCTAAGTTTGAACTGCTCTATCTTTTTGCCTGATGCTCCGTTTTGTGCGTGTAATATGTCCAGACGTTCGTGGAGATGTGCTCTACATTTTACCTGTTGTTGTCATGCTTGTTAGAGATCATCTAGGTGCTTGTTTTGCTGTTGCTAGAGTGCATCATGATATAAACTGCTGTTGTGTGTTATTTTCATGCCACCTTTGCCATGTGATATCTTTTAGCTCGTTTGTCCAAATGATGCAAATGACATGTCCACGTGTTCGTCTTGCCACGAACTACGTGTTGCTTGTGATAGGTTGCATGGTAGATTTATTATTGCCTTGTTATCATCGTTGCAAAGTGCCATGTTCATGTGATGTGTTTTCACTTGTTATGAAATGCCATCTTGTTGAGCTCGTTGCAATCGTTGTGTTCACCTCTATGAAGCATGCTTGTGTGTTTCGGGATCACCTTCATGTGCACTTTGAGGAGGTGCTTACCCTTTGCCATGTTTAGTTTCGAGGTGACTTAAACTTGCTCTTTTATATGCCATGATGATATTGCTGTTTTAGGACTTAGTGGATTTTCACTAAGTCTGAAATCTGTAACGTTCCGATGCCATGTTCGTGTGTTGTTCTAGGAAAACACATGATAGTTTTGGAGTGGATTTTGATTGTTCCTTGTAGTATATATTATTGTCTTTCCATTCATGTCCTCACATGTCCATTTAAGTGGCTGTAGCATGTTTATCTTTTGCTCTAAAGTTTCAATAAAATTCTGCTGCCAGAATTTTATTGTAAAGTTCAATATGTCCAAGATCATTGCTATTGATCCGTGGCTCCGTTGGGGTGCACCTTTGGACATAGTTGCTGTACTATATGTCTAGTTTGTGTTCAAGTCCTTTGCCATGCTTTTTGGGTGCTGTAGCTTAATTATTTTGAGCTCCGAAGATGCTATGTTGCTGTAATTTTCAGTTTTCGCTCAAATCTTGTTTCGGGCATAACTTTTAGCCCGTAACTCCGATTTCAGCGAATCTTATATCAAACTTGATTGTTTTTCTGTGTAGTTTAATATTATCAGATTGTTATCTTGTTTTGAGGTGTTTTGCTTGAGTGATATTTTACGTGCTCCTTGTGCATCCTTAGTGCATCCATCATGCATTCATCTTTTCCGAGTGCGCATTGCATCTTGTTGATTGGTGCTTGGTGTGATTGTTTTGTTTAGAGCCGGAAGCTGAGACCGGGTACGAAGTTGAGCACGAGGTTTCCAACGAGGTTGAGCATGAGGACCCTTCTTACGATCCGAACGACTTCTCTTCAGGCAAGATGACCGAACCCCGATAACATCACTATCTTTGCCTATTGCTAGTAGTCTCGATCTATAGTTTTGCCTCGATGCCCATGATCTTCTTGTCAGCCTCCTACTTGTAGCCATTTGCCATGTTTAACCAACCTACCTATGCAAACCGTTGCTTGGCTAAGTACGCTTCGCTCAGCCCCTCTTATAGCATTGCTAGTTGCAGGTGAAGTGAAGATGCTTGCTCCATGTTGAAGTTTGGTTGGGTTATATCACACTATATAATTGCTTAAAATGAAATCATCTATATATTGGCAAGGGTGGAAGGCTAAGCCTTTTGCTTGGTGATTTGTTCCACTCATGCCGTTAGGATCCGTATAAGCCGGTGTTATGTTCCTTGATTATGCGTTCCTAACACGGTTGGGGTGTATGGGACCCCCTTGATAAACCGCTAAGTGCTAAGTCTTTTCCAGCAAGTCCCAACATTGGTACTATTTGCCTAATAACAAACCTAAACTTGCATAGGGAGTTATAAACCCTTTTTCTTAATCAACAACCCCGGGCCAGTGCTCCACATGAGTGTTGGTCCGAAATGAGTGGACTGCGGGGCCACCTCAAGGAAACTCGAGGTCTGGTAAAAACCCGTAGGATGTCTCATCCGGTCGTGGCCTGAGACGAGATACGCGCGGCTACTATCAGGGTGTCGGCACGCCGGGAGGATTTGCTGGATTAGCCTTACCTTAGCTCGGTATATCTTGAGCACGGGATTCCGAGGATACTCGGGTCTTCCCACTTTGGAGTTGCGACTCCGCGGATCGCGGGCTTGTAATGGGTCAAGTTGGAACACCCCTGCAGGGTTTTGAACTTTCGAAAGCCGTGCCCGCGGTTATGTGGCAGATGGGAGCTTGTTAATTCCGGTTGTAGATAACTTGACACAATGTTTCTAATACACTACCAGCGTATGTTCCGTGACTGTCAACTTCCGAATAGGGATTCGGGAGTTGAACACGGAGGGGTTATGATTGTGGAGCTTGTAGCTAGGATCACTTCGTGATCACTTCTCGCCGATGCCTTCTCTTCTCGCTCTCACTTGCGTAAGCTAGATGCTAGTTGCTGCTGTAGACTTATTCTTTTCTTCAGCCTTTTCCTCACCCAAAGGCTTTGATAGTCTTGTTACCCGGAGACGGGATTGCTGAGTCCTCTGTGGCTCACAGTTACTTCACGAACCAGATGCAGGTCCAGCTGTGAGCTATCCAGGTGATGGCACCGAGCTGGATTGGGAGTACGATGAGGAGCGTAGTCGGTACTACGTGCGCTACCCGGACGATCAGTAGTGGAGTCTCGTACTAGGATTCGAACCGCCTGTGGTTTATTTATCTAAGTTTGGTACTTTGACATTTGGCTTTTGCCCTTAGAGGGTTGTAGTGTTCTTAATGTATGATGTTTGAGACTTGTACTGTAATTCTGTGACGTGGCGAGTGTAAGCCAACTATTTCTGTTTACTATCCCCTCTTTTACATGAGTTGTGCAAAGATTACCAAACTTGAGATCATTCTAGGATGGACTTATGCCTTTAAGTCGTGCCTCGACACGTAGGAGGTATAACTCCATCCTGGGCATTACACCATGTTACATGACAAAAATAAGCAAATTCTCACAATGATAAGTTAGTGGTGTCCAGCACAACACACCCCTCAAATAAAACTAAGAACCCTAGAATTCTTTGACAAAACTAAGCACCCTGGCTATGTGATGTTGGCCATATATATATATATATATATATATATATATATATATATATATATATATATATATATATATATATATATATATATATATATATATATATATATATATATATATATATATATATATAATGTCAAGAAACGAGTGGTAGTACTATACCAACTAAAAGATGAAATGTACAAAATATAACGAGAAGAAACATAACATCGTTCTGCTGGGGGCTCAGGACAACACACCCCTCAAATAAAACTAAGCCCACCAGAAATTAAACTAAGCACACCAGAAATTAAACGAAGCAACTAATCCGGTAGACACTGCATTAGAACCACCATGAGCAACAGCACTGCCACCTTACTCGGAGTCCTCGTCCACGTCCTCGACTTTGTCCTTGTCCCTCTTCCTCTTGGGCGATACTTCTTTGCTTGAACCGCACACTTGGCTCTTGCTCTTCATCCAACCCTTGTAGATATTGTAACAAAGGTAGCCATCCATTGCAGCGTAGTGGATGTATTCTACATCTAGTACACTCCACTGCCATGCACGATGAAATGTGTGCAGAGGTTTCTTCAGTTCACCCTGCATAGGATGAACCATGGCTCCTGCCAGGGTCATCATTGAAGGCTGAGAGGAGGACACCAGGCACTCCTTCTGGAGATCGAAGGGCTGGCCTACAACGAGGCCTATCTGACCCAGGATTTCCTTATCGTTCCTAAAGTCTACAGTAACGAATTTGACTCGGCCGTCCTTGAGGAAGTTCTTAAATTCCTCGCACTCAACGTCGGCATGGCATATGTGGTAGACCAAGCATAAGTCATCCACGTAACCTGGATCACAGCGGGCTTCTTCTTCTCTGCCTCCTTTTGTTTCTTCTCGCTTCCCAGGACTGTGGTGTACTCAACATCTAGCCCAATGACCCACTCATCATTTGAGTTTTTGAACATGCGTTTGAAGCGAGCAAGGCATTATTTCACCGTTGCGGAAGAACGGGTGTAGATGACGTCGAACTCATCACCGATGATGGTTCTAACCTTGTACTCACCGTTGATCATGGAGATTTGGGACGCCATGGATTTGGGAGGAGGGTTAGGAT
This sequence comes from Secale cereale, assembly GCA_902687465.1. Taxonomy (NCBI): domain Eukaryota; kingdom Viridiplantae; phylum Streptophyta; class Magnoliopsida; order Poales; family Poaceae; genus Secale; species Secale cereale. The sequence continues at coordinate 639,087,708 of LR738715.1, forward strand.
TAGTGGAATTGCCGTAATGTGAAAGGACGGGATGACTAGGAGCGGTTTATGTTGAGTGGGGGTGGCGTGCGAATGGCATGGTAGTGGCTTGCCTGGTGGATAAATGGATTCATGCACAGCACTATGGGGGCCCAATTAGATGTCATGTCTACTCAACGCCCAATTAAATGGCTTTTGATGTCATGTCAAGCGTCGGGAAAATTATAGGTGATACAAAGCTTTCCATTCTCCCATGATATGGGCTTCCGTGAGCCCTTGGATCTGAGATCGAATGGTTGCATGGCGTGATTCTAGACCTATGGGTGAATATCCTATCCTAGAGGGTTATTCTGCAAATTTTCACCAACTTAGCATGCGACCGTTCGATCTCAGATCCAAGGGCTGCCAGCAGCCCGTATCATGGTCGCGCCTACCACGACCGTCGCCTCGATCGCGCGGTCGTTCCCTTGGAGATTAACACGGTGCGTTAGGCACCTGTATGGAGGTGGTCAGGAATCCGGCTTGGCAGTTAAAATGATGATGGCAAGTCAAATCACCGGGCCCCACCTGTCCAACAGTAACTCACTGTCAAATCACACAGCCCTACGTTTGCAGCAGACTACTCCCTCATCTTCTTGAGTCTCTGTCGAACTGACTAGGCGGAACTGCCCCGCCTACCACGCGAGAAAAGCCCCGCCCTCGACTTTTAAACAGTACAGTATACTAATTTTGTATCCATGTATTGCGCCATGGAGAAAAGCCTCAAGAAAACGGCGGTACACATGTACGGAGTATACAGCACGCTCGTCGCGTTCGCGTCGCCCCCCAGACGGTCGGTCGGTCTGGCATGCCGCTCTCCAAATGGAACGCGCGTCATATTGCGTTTGCACACACATGTGGCATCGCAATTGAGAACCGACCATAGGCACACTCCCCGGCCCCGCAAGTCGGGTGAGTTAATAGAAGTACCTACGTTGGTACCTGGACGATCCCTGCAAGACACGGAAGATCAGTTGGGACCCACATGTGGCATCGCAATTGGGACCCACATGTCAATAAAGGCAGAGGCAAAAAATTTGGAGATATTTTCTCTGCACTTAAAAAATGTAGTTTCATAGGAGTATAAAAGTGCAGACAATGTGATTCTCAGAGAAGAAACTGCAAGTTTCAGTTTCAGATAAGAAATTCCAAGTTCAGTCTTAGATAAGAAACTGCAACTTTCAGAGGCGGAGCATTTATATTAACACGGCCTTTTCAAACAGTGTTAGCATCATGCTAGAAGTTTTATTCATGGTCAAAACTGGAACTACCAGCCAGTTAACATCATGCTGATCAACATTCATGCATAGCACATCTTCATATGATGCACAGTCAAAAAGATATGCTATTTTCAAAATGCCCACACGATGTCGAGTGTGCAAAAAACAGAGAAAACGAGGGACGAAGTTTTGGCAAGTGTAGTACGTGGTGTGCTTAGATGACAATTGGGATCCACATGTCAATAAAGGCAGAGGCAAAAAATTTGGAGATATTTTCTCTGCACAGGTGGAATCGAACCCAGGCGGAACTGCTGTCAGGTAGTGTCACTCGGCCACTTGGCTAGTTCAGTTGTTTCGTTACGAATAAGGCACTTCATCAGGTGGTTGGATCTCGCGACGCCGCTGTCTGCCTTTTGGAACATGCTGAACAAACGAGAGGAATCTGGAGAGGACTGTACGTGGAGAGGCGGAAAGTCGGGACCCACCAGGTCTATGGCCGTACGCAAGGAAGTGCCTCATCGAAAAAATACTTCCTCTTAATGCTATACTGACATTCGGGCCCACGGGTTTGTCAACATATTTACATTTTTTTAGGTGCTTCAACGTAGTTACTATAGGAGATAAATTCACAACGAAGCCGGGGAGCTGGCAGGTATCATTTATTACCACTAGGGCAGCAAGTATCAACTGGGTTTTGGGCTGCGCCGTCTAGGCTTTCTTTTTTTAACATGCACAGCCCACGACCTCGGATGGGAGGTCCATAGGCCTGTTTGTATTTTCTTGAGGGCCGTCATATATCGACCGGCCTATGGACCTCCCATCCGAGGTTTTATTTTTCCTAAAACATCGGCAGCCCAATTTTTTTATTTTTTTTGAAGCAAACGGAGAGGTCTGTTCTATTTTTCTATATAACAATAGGAACGCCTGGTCCAACATAATTTTCCCTTCTAACTATATTATATATATTTAAATTATTTTGTATGTTATTATATATTATTGTTATTGTCATCATATATTTAACAGATACTTACATATGTAAGAAAACAATATCCCATATCTTGTTAACTTATTTTTTGATAACATTGCTGCGCCCACCCCATAATTATAATTAGAATCAGCCCAGCAAAATCGTGTATTTCGAGAAAGTGCAAATGGCCTGTAATTTTCTAGGAAAAACATAAATGGGCCGCATGGACGCTACATTATTTGTTCACACAGCACAGCAAATGGACTGTAATTAAAAAAAGATCAAATGGACTGTAAATTCTACCCCGCAAAAAAAAGACTGGAAATTCTGAAAAAAAAATGGGTGTGTGCATTCATCCATGTCTTGTTGTCATGTGCATTGCATTGCATTTGTGTTGTCTTTTGCATCCGGTCTCACTCGTCCCTTCCCGTTGTCCGTTTCGAGTTCCGACGCTCTCACACGTGCCCGTGGCATCCCCGAGTCCTTCTTTCGTGTTTGGCCATGTAACGTTTCCGGAATGGCATGAGACTTGTCGTGCGATGTTGTTTTGATACGTGTAACCCGCCTGTCAAGTTTCGTCGCGTTTGGAGTTCATTTGATACTCCAACAGTTAACCTCGTGGGCTAAAAGTACCTCCTCTTTGAGGCCCAAGACCCCCTCCACAACAGCCCACCAACCCAGCACAACCCTTCCCATCATCTCGGCTGTTGAATTGTCATCGCGTGGCCGAAAACCGCTCCCCATTTGGAGTCTCCTAGCTCCTTGTGCCTATAAAAACGTCCACCCCTCCATTTTTCTCGTCCAAACCGTAAATTCTGCCTCCTCCCGCAACGCCGGACGTGTCCGTCCCTGACCGGACGTGTCCGCCGCCGCCTCCGGCCTCTCCGCAGCCGCCACGTGGCACCGCCGCCATCCCACCGCGCCGGCCTGCCCGGCCCGACGCGGGCCCGCCGCCGCCGCCGCGTCCCGGGCCGCGCCTCCGCGGGCCGCTCCGCGGATCTCCTCCTTCGCCTGCCCTGCCGCCGGCAGGGCGCGCCGCCGCTGCCACGGCGATAGCTCGCCGCCGGCCTCGCCCAGCTCGCCTTACCCCGCCGCCTCGCCGCCGCCGCCTTCAAGCTCCCGCCGCCGCCCGAGCTTCTAGCTCGCCGCCGGCGCTCGCAAGATCCCGGCCTCCTCCAGCCCTCCTCGCCGCCGGGCTCCTAGCCGCCGGTCGCTGGTTGCCTCGCCGGGCCGCCTCCAGCGCCGGAGCAGCGCCCGATCGAGCCGTCGTCCCGATCCAACCGAGCTCTCGCGGGCCGAACCCTAACGGGCCCGCGATCCGCAACCCGGCACTCGGTTGACCCGCGAACCCGCGGACCCGCTCCGTTGACCGCCCATTGACCCGATCCAGGAGGTTGACCCTTGTTATTTTACTAAGTCTTTTAGTGTTTTTCTCTGTCTGATGCCCTTTTGTGAAGATGATAACTTTTACTGTGCTTGTCCGGTTTGTGCATATAATATGTCAAAATGATCGTGGTGACATGTACTATGTCTTGTTCCATTGTGTCATGCATGTTTGAGTCCATCTAGATGTCTTATTCTTCATGACAAGAGTGCTACTTGTTATAAACTGCTGCTATTAGTTGCTTTCATGCCATGTTTGTGATGTGATAACTTGGTGCATGTTTATCCAAATGAAGCAAATGATATGTCCAAATGTTCATCATGAGATGCTCTACATGTTGGTTGCTATAGCATGCTTGATAGAATTCATATTGCCATGTTTATCTCCATTGCAAAAGTGCATGTGGCTGTTAGGTTTTTAAACTTGTTACGAGATGCCTAGTTGAGGAGCTCGTTGCTATTGATGTGAGTGTCCCCATGTTGCTTGCTTATATGTTTTGGATTCCCCATCATGTGTTATTTGCTGTGGTGCAAACCATTTGCCATGATATGCTTTGAGGTGACTTAAACATGCTCACAAACATGCCATGATAATATTGCTGTTTTAACACTTAGTGAAATTTCACTAAGTCTGGAATCTGTAATATCCTGATGCTATGTTTACTTGATGTCCTAGGCAAATCCATGTTAGTTTTGGGGTGACTATTGATGATTCCTTGTTGTATATGTTGTTGCCTATCCATCCATGCCCTAACTTGTTCATTTGAGTTGCTGTAGCATATTTAATTCTTGCTCCCAAGTTGCTATAAAATATTGCTGTCAGGTTTTTAGTGTCATGATCAAAATGTTGTAGCTTGTTGCTATTGATTCATGCCTCCTATGGAGATGCTCCAATGGAGTTGTTTTCTGTAGGATATGTCTACTTCATGTCCATGCTTCTTGTCACCATGTTTGAGTGCTGTAGAGTATATATTTCTTGCTCCGAAGTTGCTATGTGGCTGTTAATTTCATCTTTGCATTGTTTCTTGTTTAGGGTGTATCTTTTAGCCCGTTGCTCGGTTTTGAGCAAGTCCTATATGAAACTTGTGTGATTTTGCATGTACAATCATAATATCATCTTGTTAACATGTTTGGAGTATGTTTGCTTGATGTGTGGGTGCATCTTGCACCGTTGCCATGCTTATCTTGTCTTGATCATATCTTCTAGACCGTAGCTCCGTTTTAAACAAACTTTATATGAAACTTGACTAGAATTTCGTGTAGATTGTCATGGTGCATGTTAAATTGCTGTTTAACAACATTAACTTAATGTTTGTTCAGATCTGGACTAATTTCAAACTATGCATATGAGGACTTGCCGGATTTGTCTTAAGTAGTTTCCGGCCTCATTTAAACCTGTTGTTTCTTGTGTTGTTTCCTGTGCTTCCTACCTTGCCATGTTTTGCATCCTAAATGGACTTGTCTTGCATCCTACTTGCTTGAGTATGTTGTCATGTTTCTTGTGTTGTTTCTCTGTGCTTCCTATGTTGTCTTGCTGTGCATCCGAAGTGCATCTGCAGTGCTTCCTTAGTGCATCATCCATGCATCCTGTAGTTTGCGCATTGCATCTTGTTTGATTTCGTGCCTCGTGTGTTCTTCTGTTGAGTAGAGCCGGAAGCCGAGACCGAGTACGAGAACGAGGTTACTACCGAGGTTGAGAACGAGGAGCCGTCTTACGATCCCATCGACGACTCTACAGGCAAGATGACCTGACCCAGATATCATTACTATCTTTGCCTATTGCTAGAAGTCTCGCTCTTTAGCATATTGCCTCGATGCCCATGTTTGTTTGTCAGCCTCCTATTGTAACCATGAATCTGTTTAACCACCCAACCTATGCAAACCTTTGCTTGGCTACGTAGGCTTCGCTCAGCCCCTCATATAGCATTGCTAGTTGAAGGAGAAGATTTGAAGATTCTTGCTTCATGTTGAAGCTTGTTGGGATATCACACTATATAAACTCTTTAATGAAATCATCTATATATTGGTAATGGGTGGAAGGCTAAGCCTTTTGCTTGGTGATTTGTTCCACTCATGCCGCCCTAGGAACCGTATAAACCGGTGTTATGTTCCTTGATTATGCGTTCCTCACACGGTTGGGGTTATGGGACCCCCTCGATAAACCGCTTAGCGCTAAGTCTTTTCCAGCAAGTCCCAACATTGGTACTCCATTTGCCTAAACAACTAAAAACTTGCATAGGGAGTAATTAATCCTCGTCTTAATCAACGACCCCGGGCCAGTGCTCCACATGAGCGTTGGTCCGAAATGAGCAGACTGCGGGGCCACCTCAAGAAAACTCGAGGGCTGGTAAAAACCTGTAGGATGACTTATCCGGTCGTGGCCTGAGACGAGATACGCGCGGCTACTATCAGGGTGTCGGCACGCCGGGAGGATTTGCTGGATTAGCCTTACCTTAGTCGGAGTATCTTGAGCACGGGATTCCGAGGATACTCGGGCCTTCCCACCTTGGAGTTGCGACTCCGCGGATCGTGGGCTTGTAATGGGCCAAGTTGGAACACCCCTGCAGGGTTTTGAACTTTCGAAAGCCGTGCCCGCGATTATGTGGCAGATGGGAATTTGTTAATATCCGGTTGTAGAAAACTTGACACCATGTTCAGAACACACTACCAGCGTGAGTACCGTGACGGTCATTTTCCGAAAGGGGTTCGGGAAGTGAACACGGTGGGGTTATGATTGCCGTGCTTAGTTAGGATCACTTCGTGATTATCTTGTCGTCCGTGGCACTTCTCTTCTCGCTCTTATTACATAAGCTAGTGCTAGTGCAGCTGCAGCCTTTTATTCTTTCTTCAGCCTTGTTCCACACCCAAGGCTTAGATAGTTCTGTTACCCGGGAACGGGATTGCTGAGTCCTCCGTGACTCACAGATTCTACACCACACCAAATGCAGGTACCATGGTGAGCTACTCAGGTGACGGTACCAAGCTATACTGGGAGTACGATGAGGAACGTAGCCGTTACTATGTGCACTATCCCGATGATCAGTAGTGGTTTCTACTAGGGGCGATTCAAACCTGTGGCTTTATGTATGTTTGGTATCTTTCATTTGGATCTTCACCCGTAGACGGGTTGTGATGTTATTTGAATGATGTTTGGCTATGTAATGAATTGTGTGACGTGGCGAGTGTAAGCCAACTACCTCTTTTGCTTTTCATCCCCATTTTTACGTGAGATGTGCAAAGATACCGAACTTGAGATCATTCCAGAATGGGCTTATACCTTTAAGTCGTGCCTCGACACGTAGGAGCTATAGTCCCATCCTGGGCATTACAAGTTGGTATTCAGAGCCTTCTCCAACCTAGAAGCCCCCACTGATTGATCGAATCGTTGACGGTTGAGTCTAGGCACACACTTAAAATGTTTTGAGTCCTATATATATCGGAGAGTAGGAATTCTTTTGCTCCTCATCTCTTTTCACTCTGGTGACGACTCCTAACGATTACTCTTGCCTCTTCTTGTCGGGGGAAACTGTCCACCACGAGCACCTATGGGACCGGAGCCCCTTGTTCGTGCGGTAAGGGAGCGGAGGGAGCACAAAGAGCAGATCGTCGAGAGTACGCGGGCAGTTTACCCAGGTTCGGGCCGCGATGGACGCGTAAAACCCTACTCCTGCTTAGTTTGTATTGAGTTGAGGAGCTCGGGAGCTTGAAGAACTAGCTACCCCGAGCGTATGAGCGATCTAGGTTCCGAACCCCCTCTACGTTGTGCATGGGCCTCCTTTTATAGTGCAAGGGGTCACCGACAGGTGTCAACGTAGGAGAAAGGGTGAAAATGTAATAGTGGTGGTAGTTGTAACAGTGCGGGAATAGTGGAGCAACAGTGCATGAACAGTGGTCATCACCTACTTTGACAGTGGGGGACAAGAGCATTTAATGCCCGTCGCCGTCGACCCCAAAAGCGCCCGCCCTTGCGTCTCCGTTTGCCACGGCGATGGCTTTATCACCGTGGAGTGCCACCGTGTCCCCCAGGCTGCACAGCCATCCGCCACGCGTCCCTGGAGTGGCCCCAGGGCGACGCGTGGTTCGATGAGCTGGAGCACGGGCACACAGCGTAACTCTCCCCGGCAAGCACCTTGCCGGGGTCTTGACCTTGCCGGGCCCGGGAGTTTGCCGGGCTCTGAAGCTTGTCGCTCCCCGGACCCTGCCGGGGCGCATGCAGCGCCGAGGCATGTCTTCTGAAGTGTAATCTTCTGGCCTTCCTGGCAAGCTCCTCTTGCCAGGGTCTTGTGCTAGTGAGGTAATCTTGAGCCTGGGACGGCCTTCCCGGCAAGCCCCACTTGCCGGAGTCTTGATCTTCTGTCTTGTATACTTTGTTTTTGAATGGTTTTATATGGAGTAGGAAGGTCTCCGGCGAGCACGTGGTAGGCCCTGCCGCGGGAAGCTGCTACTGCCCGTGCACAAGTTGGGGTACTGAGGTACCCCTACCTTAGTACACCGACAGGAGCCCCCGGGCCTGGGCCACACACGGTGCCGAGCGCTGTTGGGCCAGGCCCAAAACAGTGCACGGGCACGCGCGGCCCACGGCACGCCGAATCCACTTCCGCATCCGCCGCGTCCCTCCGTAACGGCACGCGTCGATTGCGGCGTCGTGGGATGGGACGTGGCCACGTTCTTTTAATGGAAAGAGCGAAACGTCCCCCACTTCCCCCATAAAAGCAGAGGAAGCAGGAGCGGTTCCCCTCCTACGCCTTCATCGCTTCTTCTTCCATCTCCAGAGATTCCCCTTTGCGCTCCGCCTCCACACCTCCTCCGATGTCTTCCGCATCCGCGGCGTCACCGGACTCTTCGTCCCCCTTCCCTCGCCGCCTCCGCCATGGCCCCGAAGACCGAGAAGGCGAAGGCGGAGAAGACCAAGAAGGAGAAATCTGACCAGGCGGCGAGGCTTGCTCTTCTGAGGAAGAGGAATGTCGTCTTCGCGCCGCGGCTCAGCGCGCGGGAACTCTGGAACAAGTACTACTTGTTCTGGGCCAAGGAGACCAAGGCGCATCCTCGGACCAGAGCCTATCCCGCCGCCGCCAAGGACAATTATCCCGGCGGGTACTTCTTCTTCGCAGCTTTCTTTCATTGCGGCCTTTGTCCCCCTTTTTCCGACTTTTTCTGCGATATCATGCACACCTACGGCCTCCACCTTCTTGACTTCACCCCCAACGCCATCCTCACGATGGCGGTTTTCGCACATCTGTGCGAAAACTATATTGGGATCTATCCGAATGTAGCGCTGTTTAGGCACTTCTTCACCCCTAGAGTAGAGGTCGGCGCCCCCCTCTCCGGGGGGATTTCTTGGGTCTTCCGCTTGAACAAGAAGGAGTCCTACTTGCCGGGGGAGCTCCGCGGCAAGTGGGAGGAGTGGCGTGCAGACTGGTGCTGGGTAGTTGAGGACGAGTCGCAACCTTTCACTGCGCCGCGCACAACAGCCATCGTGCGCGGCAGGGACTGGAGTGAGTTGGACTCGGACGACGTCAAGCTCAACGTCGCCCTCATCAGAATTCTTCGCCTCCGGGTAGCAAAGTTGTCCGTCGGAGAGGTAGGAGCAGATTTCCTCCGCCGCCGCATTGCCCCTCTACAAGATAGGAAGAGGCCGGCATGGGAGTACGGCAACGCGGCGGACATAATGAGACTGCGCCCAGGGCTAAATTTCAACTTCACATCGCTGGAGCTGAAGGGGATGGTTCGGGAACTCTTTAAGCACGACCCGGCCCACCCAGAGTGGTTCAGAGCTCCCCGGGGAGTGGTGCCCTTATGCAACAGCACGGCCCGGGATTCCCTTCGCGCCATGATGCCCGCATGCGACTCGCATGGCGTCGACCGCACATGGATTCCACCCAAGCCAGACGTCATCATGAGCTTCTTCGACAACCTGGTGGAGGTGGCGAAGAACAAGGATGAGATCAAGGGGCTCACCCGGGACACCACCGACCAGGAGATCGCTTATATAGCTTCTCGGGTAGAAGAGGCCGCTGCAGCCGCAGCGGCAGGAGAATTTGGCTTCACAGTCGAGGAGGCAGAGGCTGCGGATGCGTCCTGCCAAGCAGAGGAGGCGGAGATCCGCAGGCTGCTGCAGCTTCCTCCCAACGAGCTCGCCGGGGTCCCTTCGTTGAGGCACTCCGGGATCCCCGGAATCGTGACCGAGGCCGCGGCGAGAGGCGGCGCTGCCGGAGGAAACAGAGGCGCCGCAGGGAGCGGAGGCGCCGGAGGAGGCGGAGGCGCCAGAGGGAGAACGGCCGCAGGGCAGGGCGCTGGGCCCAGTGAGCCAGCCGAGGAGGAGGAGGACGCCGGGGTCGACGAGGACTCTGACGGGTCCCTGGGGCTCTATGCCGACGACCTCTCCTCGTCATCGGAGACCTCCCCGCCCCGGGCAAGTCCCAGGCGATCTCCGCTGAAGCGTCCCCGCAAGGCGACGACGGGGACGAGGGCGCAGGCGCCCCGACAACAACCAACTCGCCGGGCGGCGCGAGCTACCCGGGGGAGCCAAGCTGCGACGGGGGCGCCCGGCGCACCAACCACGGCGGGGGTGACCCGCACACAGGCCGCGGCGGGGGCGACCCGCACACAGGCCACGGCGGAGGCGCCCCGCACATCAGCACCAAGCGGAGGAGGGTCTTCTCAGAGCGGAGCGGCTGCTCCGCCCGCTCCCCGGGCTTCGGCGTCCACAGGGGCCGGGTCTTCGCAGCCCCCAGCCCCGGGGACCGCCAAGCGCCCGAGGAAGTCTTCGCCTCCTGCTCCTCGCGCGGACGCGCCTCAGGTGGCGTTCGACTTCTCCGCCCTGAGCGACGACGACGACGAGGAACAGGAGTAAGAACTCGAGGTTTTGTATCTTCTTTAACTTCGTCTTGATTCTTGTTGATTCTGATCTTGCTTCTTGCTTTGATTTCAGGACCCTGGCTCAGCGAGTGGCGAAGAAGGCCAAGGTTCCCGTGGTCGAGGTCGCGGACGACTCGCCCGTCGCGGCGACAGGGGACGTGCCGGAGACGAGCTTGCCGGACCCGAGCGCTGCCCCGAGGAGCAGCTCCCAGCGCAGCCCCCAGCGTAAGTCTGGGTTCAATACTTCCACTTGTCGGGCGCGCTTGAGGAACTTTCTTATATTGACACCTTGTTGTTCTTGTTTTGCTTTGATTATCTTGTGCAGAGGTGGAGCCGCAGCCACAGGAGCGTCCGGAGACCGCTCCCGAGGAGCCGCAGGCCCCGCCGTCCCCGCCAAGGATGAACTCTCCGGCAAGGGAGAGTGCTCCGCCAAGGGCGGGTACTCCGCCAAGGGCGAGTACCCCACCAAGGGCGAGCAGCCCGGCGAGGGCGGCCACCCCGCCAAGGCAGAGCTCCCCGGCGAGGGAGCCCGCCGTCGACGAAGTCCGCCAAGGTAAGTTTTGTAATCTTGTTTTCTTGGATCCGTCTTTTTTGGATATTTGCTTGAACTTCTTCGTCTTCTTCTTCTTCTAGATCCTCCTCCCCCAGAACAGATGGAGACGGAAACCATCGTCGTGGAGGAGGACGCGCAGGGCGACGGCGGCAACGCCCCTGTCGTTGAGGACACGGCGGGAGCCACCGAGCCGGCTGCGGAGGAGACTGCTCCGGCCGCAGACGCAGCGGCCGGGGAGGGGGACGGCGGCCATACTGCCGGCCCGGAGGCGGCAGGAGCGTCGAGCGCTGCGCCGGCCGCCGACCCCTCCACCGAGAAGGAGCCATCTGCTTACTATCTTGAGGCCCCCAACGGCGTCTACATCCACGTGCCGTGGGGATCTTCATCGCGAGCCCCCGCGGAGGGAGAGGCCTTTGATGGGGAGGTCCTCGCCTCCGCGGGTATGAAGGTTGTCGAGGCGCCCGGCGGGAGTGACGAGCCCGAGGAGGAGAAGCTGCTCCACCGGCTCCTGGCCCTTTACCGGGCCAGGCAGGCGAAGCTCGCATCTCGGGAGGCCCTCACCACCAAGGCCGCCGCTGACATGGAGAAGCGCGCGGCGGAGCTCCGCGCCGCCAACCAGGCTGCCCTCCGCGACGTGGCGGAGGAGCACGAGAGGCTCACCGGGGAGTACCAGGAGTGGCTCCTGGAGAAGGCCGAGGCCGAAGAGCAGCAGCGACTCGCCGGGGAGGAGCTGTCCCGACGAGAAGGAGAGCTCACCCAACAGAAGGTCAACCTCGACTCTCATGAGGAAGACCTTGCCGCCCGGGAGCAGGCCCTTGGCGGAGAGCTGAAGGAGGCGAAGGCCGCCGCGGCTGCCGCGGAGACCGCCAAGGAGGAGCTCGAGGCCAAGGTTGCGCAGCTGGAGGAGTCCCTGAAAGCGAGCGTGGAGAGGGTCACCGCGCTCAACTCAGAGCGCGAGAAGGACGCGCACACCAATTCTGAACTCCAGGTGCGCCTCTCCAAGCAAGGCGACGAGCTGAAGGCCGCCAAGGATTCCATCGAGGATCTGGAGCTGAAGGTTTCCACGTTGAAGGACTCGCTTGATGCCGTCCGGGACCGGGAAACCAAGCTGAAGGAAGAGCTCCGCAAGGAGCGAGGCTTGGTGGAGAGCGCCACCACTGCGGCTGAGAACTTCCGCCGGACCGTTGAGGTATGGACCGACGACTTGGTGGCCTCCGCATCCAACATCGACCAGGAGCTGTTGGCGCTGAAGGTCGAGCATCTTATATACTCTCCGGATCCAAACCTCCCCCACAGCGTCAAGCTCAGCCTCTTCTTCAGAGGGATCGCGCCGGCTCTTGCAGATCTTCGAAAGAAGCTCCCCGCGCAACTGCCCGAGGAGTCGCGCCAGCTCTGCGCGGGAACCTTGGAGCGCGTTCTGACGAAGATAGTGTACCGCAATCCTGGTATAAATCTCGTCAACGTTCTCCGCAGCTTGCCGGCCGACGCGAATATGGAGGCGCTAAAGGCGCAGGTCGCCCATATTATCGCCAAAGTGAACAAGATCTCCAGGATTGAAGGCGACCGCGTAGACTAGGCCTCCTTTTCCTTTATCTCTTTTGTTGCTGCATAGTGTGCTATGAACTCATTAGTCATTGCGACAAGTTATCCTTTGTAAGATATTTATCTTATTTTTGATCAATTAATGCAATGTTATCTCCCTTGTCTTGGTCCTTTACTTTGTATGCTTTTCACCCTACGCTTCCAGGGAGCTTGCCGGCAAGGGCCCTCTGCCGTGAGCGCTGAGTGCTGGACTCTGAGCAGCCTGCTGGCCAAGGTCTTACCGGCAAGCAACCTTGCCGCAGCTAGTCGCAACGCACTCAGCTTGTTGAGTGAACTCGAAAACGAAACAAGGGCGCGACACTTGTCGCAGCTCACTTAAGTCGTTGAGCGTACTCGAAAACAAGATAAGGGTGCGGCCAGCCACGGGTAGGTTCCTCCGCGCACAGGTTTTCCATACAAAGTGTGATTGTTCAAGGAAGACAACTAAAAATTTAAAAATTTGAACTGGTCAAATTCTGATAACTTAGCTTTCATATATCGCTTGCTTCCCGGTAAGGCTTCTCTTTCTTGAACAGCACTTGGTTCATCTTCCATCTCCTTTCCCCCCCGGCAAACTTGTGCGCGAGGAACATTCCTTCTGCTTAAGAGGCAAGGAAAAAAGAAGAGGGAAACAAGTATATGGCCTTTCGGCGTGCTAATGCTTACCGGATACGTGTGTTGCACAAGAAATGCCAAGTAACGCATGCAAATAGCGAAGAAAATCATGGAAAAGGCAAATAGCGCAAAACACGAAAGCTTTACTGATGCACGGGATCTGCGCCTGGCTTTGTACAAAGGGTTACATGCAACAGCGGCAAGGCTTGTACAAAAGGTGGTTGCCGGAGCGGATCACGGCAACCGCGCCTTATGGGTGAAACTTGCGAAGATGCTCTATGTTCCAGGAGTTGCTCACCGGTAAGCCTTCTTCGGTCTCAAGGCGGACAGCGCCGGGCCTTGTGACTTGTCTCACCCGATAAGGGCCTTCCCACTTCGGCGTCAACTTGTTGGAATTCTTGGTGGACTGAACACGCCGAAGAACAAGGTCGCCTTCCTCGAGACTCCTGGCCTTAACCTTGCGGCTATGATAGTGACGCAAGGCTTGCTGGTATCGAGCAGCTCGTACAGCAGCCTGGAGACGTTCCTCCTCGAGGAGCAACGCATCATCTTGTCGCAGTTGCTCTTGCTCGAGCTCATCATAAGCGAGCACTCGAGGAGATCCGTATACGAGTTCCGTGGGGAGAACTGCCTCTGCTCCATAGACTAGAGCAAAGGGTGTCTGTCCGGTGGCTCGACTTGGTGTCGTTCTGATTGACCAAAGAGCCGCCGGTAGCTCCTCTATCCAGTTTCTTCCGCACTTGCGCAGCCTGTCAAAGGTCCTTGTCTTGAGTCCGCGCAGCACTTCAGCATTTGCCCTCTCCGCTTGACCATTGCTCCTCGGGTGAGCAACAGAAGCGAAACAGACCTTGGCGCCAAGGTCTTGGACGTATTGCATGAAGGTGCGACTAGTAAACTGTGTATCGTTGTCGGTGATGATCCTGTTAGGGATCCCGAAACGGCAAACAATCGACCTGAAGAACCTGACCGCTGACTGTGCTGTCACCTTTCTCACTGGTTCCACTTTCGGCCACTTTGTGAACTTGTCGATTGCGACGTACAAGTACTCGAAGCCCCCGACAGCACGGGGGAAGGGGCCGAGGATATCGAGCCCCCAGACCGAGAAGGGCCAGGACAAAGGGATTGTCTGGAGAGCTTGAGCTGGCTGATGAATCTGCTTTGCATGGAACTGGCACGCTTCACACTTGGTTACTAGTGCAGTTGCATCTTGGAGGGCTTCTTGCCAAAAGAACCCTTGCCGAAAAGCTTTCCCGGCAAGCGCCCTTGCGCCAATATGGTGGTCGCATATGCCTCCGTGTATTTCTGCCAACAGCTTATGTCCATCTTCTCTGGAAATGCACTTCAACCTGACACCGTTGAGTCTTCTTCTGTACAGCTCGTTATCCACGAACTGGTACATACTCGACTGCCTGGTTATCTTCTCTATCTCTTGAGGGTCGTCGGGAAGTTCTCCAGTTTGCAGAAAACGGACGATCTGCTGTGCCCATGCCGGAGCCCGAGGCTCAACGGCAAGGACTAAAGGCATGAGGGCCGCTGCGGGAACCTCTGCTTCTACGGCAAGAACCTCTGGTCCTACCGGAGCAGTTGGCCCCCCGGCAAGCACGCCGGGGCGAGGCTTGTCGGGAACGTTTGCTTCAACTGTACAGATCCTGGGATCTGCAGGAGCAAACTGTTCCTCAGCGTTCTGATCGTTGATCTTGGGGACCTTGGCGGCGGTTTCAGGGAGATCCGTCGGCAAGTAGTCGTCGGAGACCAACTTTCTCTTCTTGGACTGCCCAATTGATGGGGTAACGGATGGTTGAGTCAGCTTGAGCAAGAAGGTCCCTGGTTCCACAGGTAACTTCGTCGCAGCACACTTTGAAAGGCCATCTGCAATGTCATTCTGAGCTCTTGGGACGTGCTCCATTTGCAGACCCTCAAAGTGTTCTTCAAGCTTCCTCACTTCATCTACATAAGCTTCCATCAAAGGGCTCTGGTAACTCTTGTTAACTTGTCGGACCACCAACTGAGAATCTCCCCGGACAATCAGCTTCCTGATCCCAAGTTCGGCTGCAATCCTAAGGCCGGCAAGCAAGCCTTCATACTCCGCAGTGTTGTTTGTTGCTTGCTCCCTGGGAAAGTGCATCTGGATAACATACTTGAGGTGCTCTCCGGTGGGCGCGATGAGTACCACGCCGGCACCGGCGCCTTGCAGCGAGAAGGCACCATCAAAGTACATCATCCATTCACTTGTCGCTTCTTGTACGGGTACACTTGTCTCTGGAACTTCCTCATCGGGCGTCGGTGTCCATTCAGCTATGAATTCTGCCAAGGCTCGGCTCTGTATGGTTGAGGTACTTTCAAACTTGAGTCCAAAGCTTGACAGTTCCAGTGCCCACTCAACGATCCTGCCTGTTGCTTCCGGATTGTGTAATATCCTCTTCAGCGGAAAGCGAGTGACCACTGTTATCTCATGTGCCTGGAAGTAATGGCGCAGCTTTCTCGAGGCCATGAGTAGGCCGAAAAGCAACTTCTGGACCCCAGAGTATCTTGATCTAGCCCCTTGTAAAAGAGAGCTCACAAAATACACCGGACGCTGCACCATCCTCTTCCGCACTTCTTCTTGTTCCTGCGCAGAGTTGTCCTTGTCGGGGCCAGAGCTTGTCGGAGGAGCCCCCTGCTTGTCGCTGGATTCGCTTGCCGGTGGTGCTGATTCCTCGTCGGCCTCTCTCTCCGCTACTAACGCAGCACTAACCACTTGGTTGGTTGCCGCTAGGTACAGCAGCAACTTCTCCTGTGGTCTAGGTGCGACAAGTATTGGAGTAGAGGATAGGTACCGTTTCAAGTCTTGCAGCGCCGCCTCCGCTTCCGGAGTCCATTTCATTGGACCTGCCTTCTTCAAAATTTTGAAGAAAGGAAGGGCGCGTTCCGCAGACTTTGAAATGAACCTACTGAGGGCAGCTACACAACCTGCAAGTCTCCTGACATCCTTGACGCGCTTCGGGGCTTCGATCTGCTCGATGGCTTTAATCTTGTCGGGGTTGGCTTCAATCCCCCTCTGTGACACAAAGAACCCGAGAAGCTTGCCGGAGGGGACTCCAAAAACACACTTCTCGGGATTCAACTTAAGCTGGATCCTGCGCAGGTTCTCAAATGTCTCTTCCAAATCTTGGATCAAGGTATCCCTGGTCTTGCTCTTCACCATGATGTCATCCATGTAAGCCTCTACATTTCTGTGGATCTGTGGTTCAAAAGCAGTGTATACTACTCTTGCAAAGGTTGAGCTTCATTCTTCAGTCCAAATGGCATTCGTATGAAGCAATATGTGCCACATGGAGTGATAAATGCAGTCTTCTCTTCATCTTCCTTGGCCATGAAAATCTGGTGGTAGCCTGAATATGCATCAAGAAAAGAGAGTAGCTCACATCCGGCAGTGGAGTCAACGATCTGGTCGATGCGCGGCAAGGGGAATGGATCCTTAGGACATGCTTTATTCACATCGGTGAAGTCTATACACAGCCTCCACTTCCCATTGGCCTTGCGCACGACGACTGGGTTTGCTAACCACGTCGGATGGATCACGCCTCTAACTAGGCCTGCTGCTTCTAGCTTCTTGATCTCTCCGGCAATGAATTCTTGGCGCTCCACGGCTTGCTTTCTGACCTTCTGCTTGACGGGCCGCGCATGAGGACAAACAGCAAGCTTGTGCTCAATTACCTTCCTGGGAACACCGGGGATGTCAGATGGTTGCCATGCAAACACATCGACATTCGCCCGCAGGAAGGCAACGAGCGCGCTTTCCTATTTGCTGTCAAGTGTGGCACTGATGGTGAAGGTACCACCAGTGCCGTCCTCCTTGGCGGACACCTTCTTGGTTGCCGGAGGAGCGGCCATCCCCTTCTTACACTTGCCGGTGGAGCTCGATGGAACGTCCTCGACGGCAGCGCAGCACTCCGAAGAGGTGCGGTTGCCGGAGTGGGCCCCAGAGCACTTGCCGGACTTGGTCTTCGTCTTCTTCCCCCCGGGAGCTTCAGCGGCAAGTGTATCCTTCTCTGCTGCGGCTGCTGCGTCCCGGTAGATCTTGTCGGCGCAGACAAGCGCATCTTTCTTGTCGCCATGGACAGTGATGACGCTTATCGGCCCCGGCATCTTGAGTACGTTGTAGGCGTAGTGGGAAGCTGCCATGAACTTGGCGAGGGCGGGACGGCCGAGTATCCCATTGTATGGCAACGGGATATCGGCGACGTCAAATGTGATGCGCTCAGTCCTGAAGTTGAGCTCTCCGCCAAAGGTCACCGGCAAAGTTATCTTCCCCTTGGGCTTGCTCCTCCCCGGGTTGATTCCTTGGAATGAACCGGTCTCTTCGAGCTCGCCATCTAGGATTTGGAGTTTCTTGATCACAGCAGAGGAGATCAAGTTCAGCCCGGCCCCGCCGTCAACCAACATTTTGGTGACCTTGAGGTTGCGGATGGTGGGTGAGACCAGCATCGGCAAGCACCCGACCGCAGTGGTGCGGTCAGGGTGATCCTCAAGATCAAAAAATGATGGGCGTGCTGGACCATTTGAGGAGCCTGCGCGACTCCACGGGTGGCTCCGCTGCATTCACTTCCCGCACCCACTGCTTGAGTTGGCGGTGGGAAGTATGCAGAGAGGCGCCACCGTCGACGCACAGGACCTCCGTGGCCTTCTGGAACTCCTGCTCGCTGTTATCTTCATCCTCATGTCGTCGTCGTCTTCTTCGTCCTTGTCGCGGCCCCGGGGAGGTCGATCACCTTGCCGCTGCTTGGCCTTGCCGCGGCGTCCTCCCCGGCCATTGAATGGCCGCTTCTTGCTTGGTTCTCCTCCGCCACCTTGGGCCTTCTCCTTGTCGCGCCGCTCGTACTCAGATTTCTGCTGCTCGACGAGGTACTCGACGCGTTTGCAGTTGGAGAGGTCGTGGCCATTGGTGCGGTGGATTTTGCAGTATTGCTTGTCGGAGCCGTCCTGCTTGTCGGCTGCCGCTACAGGGGCAGGCTCCTTGCCGGAGCCGCCTGCATGTGCTTGCTTGGCGGGAGCCTCCTTGCCGGACTTCTCGACGGCAAGCACTTCCTTCTTGTTCTTCCTCCTGTTGTTCCGCCGCCGGCTCTTCTTTGCCGGGGCGGCGTCGTCGCTGTCGCTTCGCCCTGCGCCAGCATCCTCTCCGGGGAGTCTCCTCCCCTCTTTGGCGCGTGCGCACTTATCAGCTAGAGCGTAGAGCTCGCTGACATCCCGTATCTTGGTCATGGCCATCTCCTCACGCATGGGGCGGTTACGCACGTTCTGATGGAACGCGCTGATAACCGCGGCAGGGTGGACGTCGGGGATGTTGTGCTGCACACGACTGAAGCGTTGGATGTACTTGCGCACGGGCTCTCCTTCCTTCTGGGCCAGAATATGGAGATCACTCTCCTGGCCGTGGGGTTTGTGGCCGCCCGTGAAGGCGCCAACAAACTGGTGGCAAAGATCTGCCCAAGAAGAAATGGAGCCTTCCGGCAAGTGCATAAGCCAAGAACGTACGTTTGGCTTAAGCACCAGCGGGAAGTAGTTCGCCAATATCTTCTCGTCGCGCCCCCCGGCAGCCTGCACTGCGATTGTGTAGATGCTGAGAAACTCCGAGGGGTGCGTCTTGCCGTCGTACTTCTCCGGTACGTCGGGCTTGAAGTTCTTCATGCTGGGCCACTGGACGCGCCGCAGCTCACGGGTAAACGCAGGGCAACCTGCCGCGTACGGCAAGTCGCCTGGTTCACCGGGCGCGTGCGTGTCGACAGCGGCTCCCGCTCGCTGATCTGATTGTCGCCGAGCTTCTCGGCGGCGCTCGATCGTTGTTCGAGCGTCATCTTGTCGCCGGTCGTCAAGGACCTGGCGCTGGTCCCGACGAGCTCGCGGATCCGACGACGCCGTGGAGTCGTCGTCGACGTTGATCCGGCGGGGCGGCGTCTTCTGCTTCCACGGCGGGGAGTGCACGGTGGTTGCACCCCCGGCGGTCTTGTCGCCGTCGGCCTTCGTCTTCTCGACTTGCCGCGGCCGCGAGGTCGCCGGCTGCTGTGGAGAGTCGTTGTTGGCGAAGGCGATCAGGCCTGGATGGTTGCCCTCCAGTCTTCGGCCTTGTCTGCCGCTGGAGAGAAGCGCTCGCAAGGGCGCAACTGCTGGAGAGGAGGGGAGTGGGGGCGAGCGGTGCGAGGAGCGGGATATGCTCGGACTCCTAACTGGGTTAGAAGGAGCAGGGTCCCGCCCCGGCGACCGCGCCTTGCTCGTGCCAGGACGATGGCCCGGAGCGTCCCGCGAGCCTCCGGTTTGCCCTTGGCCCAGCAAGCGGATGCCACCTCCTGTGGCATGGCGCTGCTGGGTTGTCGTTTGCTGAGATGGACGTGGCGCATCCACGGAGACCGAGGCTCGGTCGTCCGTCTTGTCCTTGGATTTGGTGGCGCCGCGAGTTTCCTCGCCGGCGACCACCCTTCCGACGGCGTCTCCCCCGCCCACCGTTGGCTCCGGTGGCGGCGGATGAGACGCAGACGGGCCTGCGACCTCCGAAACCTTCTTCTTCGGGGCCATGGCGTAGTTGTTGATGAAGCTAACGAATTTGGAGAGGTTGATGAAGAATGCGCCCGCGTGAATGCCGGATCAGGTTTGCACAACCTCGACGCCCCCTACCTGGCGCGCCAAAGATGTCGGGGGAAACTGTCCACCATGAGCACCTATGGGACCGGAGCCCCTTGTTCGTGCGGTAAGGGAGCGGAGGGAGCACAAAGAGCAGATCGCGGAGAGCACGCGGGCAGTTTACCCAGGTTCGGGCCGCGATGGACGCGTAAAACCCTACTCCTGCTTAGTTTGTATTGAGTTGGGGAGCTCGGGAGCTTGAAGAACTAGCTACCCCGAGCGTATGAGCGATCTAGGTTCCGAACCCCCTCTACGTTGTGCATGGGCCTCCTTTTATAGTGCAAGGGGTCACCGACAGGTGTCAACGTAGGAGAAAGGGTGAAAATGTAATAGTGGTGGTAGTTGTAACAGTGCGGGAATAGTGGAGCAACAGTGCATGAACAGTGGTCATCACCTACTTTGACAGTGGGGGACAAGAGCATTTAATGCCCGTCGCCGTCGACCCCAAAAGCGCCCGCCCTTGCGTCTCCGTTTGCCACGGCGATGGCTTTATCACCGTGGAGTGCCACCGTGTCCCCCAGGCTGCACAGCCATCCGCCACGCGTCCCTGGAGTGGCCCCAGGGCGACGCGTGGTTCGGTGAGCTGGAGCGCGGGCACACAGCGTAACTCTCCCCGGCAAGCACCTTGCCGGGGTCTTGACCTTGCCGGGCCCGGGAGCTTGCCGGGCTCTGAAGCTTGTCGCTCCCCGGACCCTGTCGGGGCGCATGCAGCGCTGAGGCATGTCTTCTGAAGTGTAATCTTCTGGCCTTCCTGGCAAGCTCCTCTTGCCAGGGTCTTGTGCTAGTGAGGTAATCTTGAGCCTGGGACGGCCTTCCCGGCAAGCCCCACTTGCCGGAGTCTTGATCTTCTGTCTTGTATACTTTGTTTTTGAATGGTTTTATATGGAGTAGGAAGGTCTTCGGCGAGCACGTGGTAGGCCCTGCCGCGGGAAGCTGCTACTGCCCGTGCAAAAGTTGGGGTACTGAGGTACCCCTACCTTAGTACACCGACACTTATACTCTCAAAATTGCACCAAATATTTTTTTAGGAATCTCGCGAGTATTGTTTGGATTGTTCCGATGTCTTTGTGACGAGAACATTGTTCTCGATGCCTCCTGTCATTTAGGGGTTGTGGCAGTGTCCCGGGGAGTTGAGCTCCGAGGTGTTGTCGTCACAAATATATCGCGGCAGTTCTGGAATACTTAAGACGGCCGACATCGAAAACTCTCCTATGCGGTTAGTGGCAGGATAACCCCGACATCACCCAGTACTGGGGAGGTAGTTCAGGAGTATTGCCATAGCTTGTATAGTGGATGCGTTTCGAAGGTCCGAGATAGACGGTTTCCGGAAATAACTGGTTATGTGTTGAAGGATGGATACAGCTGGATGTAGGATTAGAGTTGAGTGCGCGATGCTTCCCCTGTATCCCCAACACTTGATTGCATAACTGGAAACTTTCGGAAATTAATAGGTGGGTTCATCTAGTAGCTCGTAGGCATTCTTCCAACGAATGCATGATATGGAGTTCGGGTTTCTACATTGAGTGAAGTAGTTTTATGGCCGTTGTTCCGATCGGGAGTTGCATCTTAAAGGGTCCTTGGCTATGCTGATCCGGGGATTGCAAAACCCTTTTGTAACACGTTCCATAAGCTTTCAGCACGAATATGTCGAACGAAGCTTCTATCTTGTATTTGTTCTATCTGCACCTTGTTGTTTTTATTTACCTTTTGTCTCCCAAGTGGCTTCTCATGAAGATTGTTGTTATCATTAAACTATGAATTTCATTCGTTCCTCTTGTTCGAATGATTCTTGTGAAGACTATGTTGCAATTCTAGCCGTTGATTCAGCTTATATCTTTTTTCAATCAATGGCTAATAGTGGTCATCTCTTCCAGGATGGCTCCTAAAAGGGTTCCCAACGCTAACCTAGAGGGTGAAGAGGTTCCTGATCGTCCTCCTTCCCCTCCTCCTCCGTCTGAGGCCTGGAGATCACTTATGCAAGCAACGAATTAGAACACCCAGATGGTTATGCAAATGATGCAGAATATTCAAGCAAATCAAGCAAATGAGGGTGCTCATGGGAACCAAGGCAATTTGTTCAACCAACCGCACTTTGCTACGCTCAACCAGTTCTTGGCAAATCAACCAAAGGCATTCAATTACTGCGTGGACCCTCTAGATGCTGAAGACTGGATAACAGATATCAAGGGGCATTTCGAGTGCAGTAACGTCAGGCCCGAGGACTATGTGAAGTTTGCAGCCCACTAACTCAAGGACCAAGCAGCTGATTGGTGGCAGCAGTACAAAGACTCCAGAGCAGGGCGTGTAATCTCCTAGGATGACTTCTGCAAGGACTTTCGCTCTCACCACATTCCAACAAGTGTCATCGAGGGTATGCGTGAGCAATTCCGCAACCTGAAGCAAGGCTCAATGTCTGTCTACCAATATAATGTCAAGTTCCAAAACCTTGCCCGCTATGCCAAGCAAGACATCCCAGATGCCAAGAGCAAGATCTATCAGTTCCGAGGTGGTCTGAAGGATGAACTCCAACTTGCTCTCACCTTGTTCAAGCCTGATGAGTTTGATAAATTCTATAACATGGCACTTAAGCAAGAGGCAGCCCATCTCAAGATGGAAGCTTCCAAAAAGAGGATCAGAGACGCTGTTCACTCCTCCTCTTCTTCTCAAGTGGTCGCGAAGCAACAGAAGTTTTGGCTTCCTCCTCCTCCAGTGATCCGAGCTCCCAACAACCACAACAACAAGAATTCTGGTGGCCGTGCTTTCTCACACCCACCCACCCCAAGCAACCAGTCAAAGAATCAGTTTCAAGCTTCCAAGTCAAGTACTCCTTATCATCGTCCTCTCTCAAAAGTGGTTTGCAACAAGTGCACTCAGAAGGGTCACTATGCTAACAAGGCCCCAACCCAAGGCGCCTTCCGCCTCCTCCACCTGTCAGCACTGCTATTGTCAAGCACAATCCCAAGCAAGTAAGAGTGAATCTGATGAATGCAGCTCAAGCAGAGAATTCTTCAGATGTGATACTTGGTAACCTCTCAGTTAACTCTATTCCTGCAAAAGTATTGTTTGATTCTGGTGCATCTCTTAGTTTCATATCAAGGCCATTCTTTACCAAGCATAATTTCACTTCAGCATTTCTGGATAAGAAGTTGCAAATTATTTCTCCGGGCAAGTGCATGACTTAAAATTTGAGGGCTCCGAATGTATCTATTCGCATGGGTGATTACCGCTTTCTGGCTTCTCCGGTTGTTCTCGGCAACTCCGACATTGATCTTATTCTTGGGATGGATTGGCTTTCTCAGCATGATGCTCACATTGATTGCGCAAACAAGGAAGTCAAGATTACTCATCCTAACGAAGACGTGATTATCTTCGCCTCCCGAGATAACACAATCAGGCTATTCTCTCTCAATGACAAGGGCGAGATTAATGCCATCTCTCAAATTCCGGTGGTCAACGAATACGAAGACATTTTTCCTGAAGAGCTTTCAGGCATGCCTCCGCATCGTCAAGTTGAATTTGTCATTGAACTCGAGCCAGGTACTGAGCCAGCATGCCGGCGTCCGTACAAGCTCTCCCCTGAAGAGTTGAAGGAGTTGAAGAAACAGCTTGATGAACAAGAGCGTGTGGGTCTGATCAGGCCTAGCACGTCTCCTTGGGGCTGTGGCGTCTTATTTGTCAAGAAGAAGGATGGCACGGAGCACCTTTGCGTTGATTACCGGCCATTGAACAAAAAGACAATAAAGAACAAGTATCCGCTCCCCAACATCAATGAACTATTCGAGCAGCTCAAAGGAGCAAAAGTTTTCTCAAAGCTTGATCTCCGGATGGGTTATCGTGAAGAAGATATCCACAAGACTGCCTTTAGAACCAGCTACGGCTCATATGAGTATACAGTCATGTCTTTTGGCCTCGCTAATGCTCCACCTACCTTCTCGAGAATGATGCACTACATTTTTAATCCCTACACCAACGAATTCGTGCTTGTGTATCTTGATGACATCTTGGTATTCTCCAAGAACGAAGAGGATCATAAAAAGCACCTCCGTCTGGTTCTCGACAGACTCCGTGAACATAAGTTCTATGCCAAGTTCTCCAAGTGCGAATTCTGGCTCGATAAGGTCTTGTATCTGGGCCATATCATCTCCGCTGACGGTATTGCGGTCAACCCCGAGAAAGTTGAAGCGATTGTCAACTGGGAACCTCCTCAGAACGTCAAGCAACTCCGAAGCTTCCTTGGTCTTGCTAGCTATTGCAGAAGGTTTGTTGAGAACTTCTCCAAGATTGCCAAGCCTCTCTCCAACTTGCTGCAGAAGAATGTCAAGTATAACTGGTCTCCGGATTGTGATGTGGCATTCAAAACTCTCAAAGAAAAGCTCATCTCTGCTCCAGTTCTTACCCCTCCAGATGAGTCCAAGACCTACGAAGTTTTCTGTGATGCTTCTCTTCAAGGACTTGGTGGTGTGCTAATGCAGGACAAGAAGATTGTGGCATACACTTCTCGTCAATTGAAGCCAAGTGAGAAGAACTACCCCACACATGACCTCGAGCTAGCAGCTGTGGTACATGCCTTGATCACGTGGAGACACCTTCTGTTGGGCAGAAAAGTCGATATCTTCACCAATCACAAGAGCTTGAAGTACATCTTCACACAGCCAAACATGAACCTTCGCCAGACTCGTTGGGTTGAAATGATCCAAGAGTATGATCCAAGCATCGAATACACACCTGGCAAGGCCAATGTCATTGCAGATGCCTTGAGCAGGAAGGCATATTGCAACAGTCTCCTTATCAAGGCGTTTCAGCCTGAGCTTTGTGAAGCATTCAGGAAGCTCAACCTCCAAGTTGTTCCGCAAGGCTTTCTTGCAAATCTTCAAGTTGCTCCTACCTTGGAAGATCAGATTCGTGAGGCCCAACTCAGTGATGCTATGGTGCAGAAAGTGAAACATGGTATTGCAAAGGGTACTCCCAAATACAAGTGCTATCGCGTTGATGAGAGAGATACCTTGTTCTTTGAGGACAGACTTGTGGTTCCCAAGGGTGATCTCAGGAAGCTCATAATGAACGAAGCACATGACTCCCTCCTTTCGATTCATCCTGGAAGTTCCAAGATGTACCAAGACCTCAAGCAATCTTACTGGTGGACTCGCATGAAAAGGGAGATTGCCCAATTTGTGAATGAATGTGATGTCTGCAGAAGAGTGAAGGCAGAGCATCAACGTCCAGCCGGTCTTCTCCAACCTCTTCCTATTCCCGAGTGGAAATTCCACCACATTGAAATGGATTTCGTCACTGGGTTTCCCAAGTCCAAGAAAGGAAATGATTCTATCTTTGTGGTGATTGACAAGCTTACCAAAGTAGCTCACTTCCTTCCAATCAAAGAATCCATCAATGCAGCTCAACTGGCAGAGTTGTACACTTCCAGAATTGTGTCTCTACATGGCATTCCTCAAGTTATCTCCTCAGACCGTGGAAGTTTGTTCACATCCATGTTCTGGGACTCCTTTCAGTCTGCCATGGGCACTAAGATCCGTTTCAGCACTGCATTTCACCCTCAGACTAGTGGTCAAGTCGAGAGAGTGAATCAGATTCTAGAAGACATGCTCAGAGCTTGTGTCTTATCTTTTGGCATGAAGTAGGAAGATTGCCTTCCGTTTGCCGAGTTCTCTTACAACAACAGTTTCCAAGTAAGTGCCGGCAAAGCTCCGTTTGAAATCCTCTATGGAAGAAAGTGTCGTACTCCTCTCAACTGGTCCGAGACTGGTGAACGTCAACTTCTTGGCAATGACTTGTTCTCAGAAGCCGAAGAAATGTGCAAAGTCATACGTGAGAATCTTAAGGCCGCTCAGTCGCGTCAGAAGAGTTACTATGACGGCAAGCATCGTGATTTGTCCTTCAACATTGGTGATCATGTCTATCTCCGTGTTTCTTCTATGAAAGGCACCCAAAGATTCGGTATCAAAGGCAAGCTTGCTCCTAGATACGTGGGCCCTTTCAAGATCCTTGGCAAAAGAGGCGATCTAGCCTATCAACTTGAGCTCCCTTCCAACTTCGCTAATGTTCATGATGTGTTCCACGTGTCTCAACTCCGCAAATGCTTCAAGACACCTGAATGCACCATTCCGTTTGAGTAGATTGATCTTCAACAAGACTTGCCTTACCGAGAGCATCCCGTTGCTATTCTCGAAGAAACCGAGCGCAAGACCCGCAACAAGTCAATTAAGTTCTTGAAAGTCAAGTGGTCACATCGTCCCGACCGAGAAGCTACGTGGGAACGAGAAGATCACCTTCGTTCCGAGTACCCTTCCTTCTTCCAGTCCTAGATCTCGGGACGAGATCTTTTCGTAGTAGAGGAGAGTTTGTAATGCCGCGGATGTAATACTTTCCCTTTATGGCAATATATAAACTTTGGCTTCATCAGTTTCATTCCGGGTTCTTCGTCTTTTCGGGTTTTCGTTGTTTTGTCGTGTGCGTGTGTGCATTCATCCATGTCTTGTTGTCATGTGCATTGCATTGCATTTGTGTTGTCTTTTGCATCCGGTCTCACTCGTCCCTTCCCGTTATCCGTTTCGAGTTCCGACGCTCTCACACGTGCCCGTGGCATCCCCAAGTCCTTCTTTCGTGTTTGGCCATGTAACGTTTCCGGAATGGCATGAGACTTGTCGTGCGATGTTGTTTTGATACGTGTAACCCGCCTGTCAAGTTTCGTCGCGTTTGGAGTTCGTTTGATACTCCAATAGTTAACCTCGTGGGCTAAAAGTACCTCCTCTTTGAGGCCCAGGACCCCCTCCACAACAGCCCACCAACCCAGCACAACCCTTCCCATCATCTCGGCCGTTGAATTGTGATCGCGTGGCCGAAAACCGCTCCCCGTTTGGAGTCTCCTAGCTCCTTGTGCCTATAAAAACGTCCACCCCTCCATTTTTCTCGTCCAAACCCTAAATTCTGCCTCCTCTCACAGCGCCGGACGTGTCCGTCCCTGACTGGACGTGTCCGCCGCCGCCTCCGGCCTCTCCGCAGCCGCCACGTGGCACCGCCGCCATCCCACCGCACCGGCCCGCTGATACGTCCAAAACGTATCTATAATTTCTTCTTGCTCCATGCCTCTTTTGTGTGATATTGCTATGATATTTATGCACTTCCATACACTTTTGATCATATTTGGACTAACCTATTAACTCAGTGCATCCCAGTGCCAGTTTCTGTTTTCTCCTGTTTTTGTATTTCAGGTTTTCCCATTACGTAAATTGCCAGAAAAATTCCGGGAAAAATATATAAAAAATCAGCGTTCCGGAAGCTTCCATGCGGCCAAAGTAGGGCCGGAGGGGGGCCACCAGGGCTCCAGGCGGCCAGAGGGCGCGCCCCCCTCCTGGCCGCGCCGCCAGGGCGCCTGGGTCCCCCAGGCCTCCTCTGACGCCCCACTTTGGCATATATTTACACCGCGTCCCGAAACCCTCGGGGACGGACCCCTTTTCTCAAGAAGCTATTCCGATCTCCGCCACCATCGCCACCAAGTTTCGAGGGACCAGAATTCTTGTGCCGGCACCCTGCCGGGACGGGGAAGTGCCCCCGGATTCATCTCCATCGACGTTGCTTCCTCCCTCCATGATGCGGGAGTAGTTCCTCCTCGGGGCTGAGGTTTCTACCAGTAGCTATGTGGTCAATTCTCTCTCCCATGATGTGATCTTCGTTGTGATCATAGGCTATGTTAATCTAGGGTGATCCCATGATATTTCCCCTTCCTCTATGTATTGAATTGATGTACTCACTTGTCTTTATCTAGTATAATCCCCGAGACCAAGGTGACAGCGGTCTATTGGACATGGATTAGAAGAATATTTTCATGAGTGATTTCCTCTTTTGTGTGTTGATTGAAGATTGAGAGTCTCTTGGTGCTTGTCTTTGACTATCCTTGAGATATGTTGTGGTGATTGTGGTACTCTCTTTGGATGGCCGCGGTGACGTTGGGAAATCCATAGATTGAGAACTACGAACTTTGAGGTGTGCTTTTGTAGCCCTACATAATTCTTGTCCTCTCTTGACCACAAAGGAATGACCTCCGAGTGCGTCTCCATTGCATGTTTTATGGGAAATATCATGTGATTAGACTATGTCAATGTTGTTGGGAGTTGCCACTAGTGAAAGTATGAAGCCTAGGCCTTGTTTCCACCATTGCAATACCATTTGTGCTCACGTTTACCACTTGTTTGCTTGCTGCACTTTTTATTACAGATTTATATTACTTTGCTTTGCCACTCCTATCATCCATATTTTACCATCTCTTCGCCGAACTAGTGCACCTATACATCTGACAAGTGTATTAGGTGTGTTGGGGACACAAGAGACTTCTTGTATCTTGATTGCAGGGTTGCTTGAAAGGGGTACGTTCAACCTCCACTTCCCTGAGTTCGATAAACCTTGGGTTACTCACTTAAGGGAAATTTGCTTCTGTCCTACAAACCTCTGCTCTTGGAGGCCCAACACTGTCTACAGGAATAGAAGCGTGTAGTAGACATCAAGCTATTTCTGGCGCCGTTGCCGGGGAAGTGAGGTAAGTGAAGGTATCTTCTCTAGATCTTGCAATTAAATCTTTTTGTTTCTTGTCTTTATTTCACTAGTTATGTTTATGGAAAACCGCAATCTTAGTTCGCTGCTTGGGGAAGGCCGCTTTAGCACACCCGTGGTAGAGAAGTCTCCTCCACCTACTGAATGTATCCCGTTCAAAATACCACTTGAGATAATTGAAATAATTATGAATGATCGTTATGATGGGACAGTCAATCCTTGTATTCATTTGTTGAAACTTACAGAACTTTGTGAGTTGTTTAAGATTTCAGGTTTGACAAGAGATGGAGTCATGAGGAAATTATTTGCCTTGTCCCCGAAAGGAAAACCATTGGAATGGTATAGGCTACTATATGACTCTCACCTGCTGGATTGGGAAGAGATCCAGTCTCTCTTTTACTCCAAGTTTTATCCTCTTCATGAAGTCCATGAGAATAGGAATTATGTTTATAATTTCTATCCTCATGACGGAGAGAGCATAGCTCAAGCTTGGGGGAGACTGAAAACGTTAATGCTAAAATGTCCTAACCATGGGCTCCCCAAAGATATGATTATTACTAATTTCTATGCGAGGCTCTCTCGACAGGATAAAGATTTGCTCGATGCTTCCTCTATGGGTTCTTTCACAAACGAAAAGATTGATGCTAAATGGTAACTCCTTGAAAGAATTCAACGCAACACTGAAGATTGGGAGATCGACAAAGGTAAAGAGTGAGGTATAATTTATGAGTATGATTGCATTAAGTCCTTTGTTGAAACTACAAGTTTTAATAAGTTTAGCGCTAAGTTTGGGCTTGATTCTTAACTCCTTGTTGATTTCCTCAAATCTTTTGCTTCACATCTTAATATGCCTAAGGAAGATTGGATCAAGCATCATGAACCTTATAAAGAGATTTGCAAAGAAAATGAAATTGTTCATGATGATTGCAAGATGCATGATCCAATTCCTAAAAATGAAGTTTTATATAAGCATGTTAATTTTTGTGGAGTGGATAGACCTTGTGAAAGGCCTACGATTGAAGAAGAGAAGTATTGTAAGCAACATAAGCATGAAAGAACAATCACTTGGGTCAGAGATTTAAATGAAATTGCTAGAGAATTGTGTGACCTTTATACTTTTACTTGTGAACTTTGCTGTATAGAGGGTCACTTTAATTTTCAATGCATGCACTTTCAAAACATAACTGTTAACCAGTTGTGGGATAACATGATCACCTCTGATCTTTATGATGAGCTTATGTTATTTTTGATGTGTGAGGAGTTATCAGAAAAGACTTCTTGGCTAGATGTTAATGCCATAGGAATAAAAAACACTTTGCAAAATTGCCATCTCTATTGTGTTGTTAATTGCCATGAAAATGATTACATAAGTAAGATTAGAAAGGAGGGAACTTTACCAAAGTATAAAAATGTCTCTTATATTTCTACTAATAAAAAGGAGAGTTTCTCCCAAGTTTCCCCTATTGTTTCTAATGATAAACCAGGATATGTGGAGAAGCTTCATCTCCAACAACTCCCTCCTAAGGTGAAGAAGAAGAAAAAGAAGAGGAGGAGGAAGAGGAGCAAGAAGGAAGAAGAATGGGTATCAACCTGGCCTGAGCATATTCCTCCCATCAACTTTTATCCTAACGGTTGTAAGTTTAAAGAAGAAGGTGAAGTTTATTGCCTTAATTATCATCTTGATGATACGTCCGTAAGTACTATTGAAGATGATTTTGATTATGATATGCATGTTACGTATTGTGATTGGGAAAATGATGATAATGCTACTTATGATCTTGAAAATCTTTTTGGTACCAACTCTGAAAGTGATGATATGGAAAGCTCTAAGCTTGGGGATGATAGGATTGCAAATCCTTTACCCACTAGTGATGTGACAATTGATAATTCTTTTGCTAGTAAGAATAAAGACACCATGTTTACAAATATAGTTGCTAGCAATGATAATGATCTTCTCTACTATGATGATGTTGTAACTCCAATCTACAGTGATTATAAAGGTACCTATGACATAAGGAGAAATTATCCTTATGAAACTTGTCATAATCATGGAGGGAATTACTCCCTTGTTGAACACCATCTTCCTAATACACAATTAATCTGTAGTGTTCAAGTTGTTTATGATAGTCCTACTCCCACTATTACCAATGAGAAAGATTATGCTTATGTGGAGAGTAAGAGTACCTTTTTGCATGTGGATCATGGTAACAAGGCTTTATGTGATGCTTATATTGTTGAGTTTATTCGTGATCCCACTGAAAATTATTATGAGAAGGGAACATATGCTTATAGATATTTCAATAATATCAAGTTCCCTCTCTTTATGTTGAAGGTTTTGAAGCTGCACTTGTTTTGTCTTCCTATGCTTATTGCTTTGTGCTTCAATGAATTATTCTATTGCAATATTCCTATGCATAGGAAGCATGTTAGGCTTAAATGTGTTTGGTATTTGCTTCTTGATGCTCTCTTTGGATGGCCGCGGTGACATTGGGAAATCCATAGATTGAGAACTACGAACTTTGAGGTGTGCTTTTGTAGCCCTACATAATTTTCGTCCTCTCTTGACCACAAAGGAATGACCTCCGAGTGCGTCTCCATTGCATGTTTTATGGGAAATATCATTTGATTAGACTATGTCAATGTTGTTGGGAGTTGCCACTAGTGAAAGTATGAAGCCTAGGCCTTGTTTCCACCATTGCAATACCATTTGTGCTCACGTTTACCACTTGTTTGCTTGCTGCACTTTTTATTACAGATTTATATTACTTTGCTTTGCCACTCCTATCATCCATATTTTACCATCTCTTCGCCGAACTAGTATCTTGATTTATATTACTTGTATCTTGATTGCAGTGTTGCTTGAAAGGGGTACGTTCAACCTCCACTTCCCTGAGTTCGATAAACCTTGGGTTACTCACTTAAGGGAAATTTGCTGCTGTCCTACAAACCTCTGCTCTTGGAGGCCCAACACCGTCTACAGGAATAGAAGCGTGTAGTAGACATCACCCGCCCGGCCCGACGCGGACCCGCCGCCGCCGCGTCCCGGGCCGCGCCTCCGCGCGCCGCTCCGCGGATCTCCTCCTTCGCCTGCCCCGCCGCCGGCAGGGCGCGCCGCCGCCGCCCCGACGACAGCTCGCCGCCGGCCTCGCCCAGCTCGCCTTACCCCGCCGCCTCGCCGCCCGGAAATCTCACCGCCGCCGCCTTCAAGCTCCCGCCGTCGCCCGAGCTTCTAGCTCGCCGCCGGCGCCCGCAAGATTCCGGCCTCCTCCAGCCCTCCTCGCCGTCGGGCCCCTAGCCGCCGGTCGCTAGTTGCCTCGCCGGGCTGCCTCCAGCGCCGGAGCAGCGCCCGATCGAGCCGTCGTCCCGATCCAGCCGAGCTCCCGCGGGCCAAACCCTAACGGGCCCGCGACCCGCAACCCGGCACCCGGTTGACCCGCGAACCCGCGGACCCGCTCCGTTGACCGCCCGTTGACCCGATCCAGGAGGTTGACCCTTGTTATTTTACTAAGTCTTTTAGTGTTTTTCTCTGTCTGATGCACTTTTGTGAAGATGATAACTTTTACTGTGCGTGTCCGATTTGTGCATATAATATGTCAAAATGATCGTGGTGACATGTACTATGTTTTGTTCCATTGTGTAATGCATGTTTGAGTCCATCTAGATGTATTAATCTTCATGACAAGAGTGCTACTTGTTATAAACTGCTGCTATTAGTTGTTTTCATGCCATGTTTGTGATGAGATAACTTGGTGCATGTTTATCCAAATGAAGCAAATGATATGTCCAAATGTTCATCATGAGATGCTTACATGTTGGTTGCTATACCATGCTTGATAGAATTTATATTGACATGTTTATCTACATTGCAAAAGTGCATGTGGCTGTTAGGTTTTTAAACTTGTTACGAGATGCCTAGTTGAGGAGCTCGTTGCTATTGATGTGAGTGTCCCCATGTTGCTTGCTTACTATTTTTGGATTCCCCATCATGTGTTGTTTGCTGTGGTGCAAACCATTTGCCATGATATGCTTTGAGGTGACTTAAACATGCTCACAAACATGCCATGATAATATTGTTGTTTTAACACTTAGTGAAATTTCACTAAGTCTGGAATCTGTAATATTCTGATGCTATGTTTGCTTGATGTCCTAGGCAAATCCATGTTAGTTTTGGGGTGACTATTGATGATTCCTTGTTGTATATGTTGTTGCCTATCCATCCATGCCCTCACTTGTTCATTCGATTTGCTGTAGCATATTTAATTCTTGCTCCCAAGTTGCTATAAAATATTGCTGTCAGGTTTTTAGTGTCATGATCAAAATGTTGTAGCTTGTTGCTATAGATCCATGTATCCTATGGAGATGCTCCAATGGAGTTGTTTGCTGTAGGATATGTCTAATTCATGTCCATGCTTTTTGTCACCATGTTTGAGTGCTGTAGGGTATATATTTCTTGCTCTGAAGTTGCTATGTGGCTGTTAATTTCAGCTTTGCATTGTATCTTGTTTAGGGCGTATCTTTTAGCCCGTTGCTCTGTTTTGAGCAAGTCCTATATGAAACTTGTGTGATTTTGCATGTAGAATCATAATATCATCTTGTTAACATGTTTGGAGTATGTTTTCTTGATGTGTGGGTGCATCTTGCACCGTTGCCATGCTTATCTTGTCTTGATCATATCTTCTAGATCGTAGCTCCGTTTTAAACAAACTTTATATGAAACTTGACTAGAATTTCGTGTAGATTGTCATGGTGCATGTTAACTTGCTGTTTAACAACTTTAACTTAAGGTATTTTCAGATCTGGACTAATTTCAAACAATGCATATGAGGACTTACCGAATTTGTATTAAGTAGTTTCCGGCCTCATTTAAACATGTTGTTTCTTGTGTTGTTTCTCTGTGCTTCCTCCCTTGCCATGTTTTGCATCCTAAATGGACTTGTCTTGCATCCTACTTGCTTGAGTATGTTGTCATGTTTTTTGTGCTGTTTCTCTGTGCTTCCTATGTTGTCTTGATGTGCATCCTAAGTTCATCTGCAGTGCTTCCTTAGTGCATCAGCCATGCATCCTGTAGTTTGCGCATTGCATCTTGTTTGATTTCGTGCCTCGTGTGTTCTTGTGTTGAGTATAGCTGGAAGCCGAGACCGAGTATGAGAACGAGGTTACTACCGAGGTTGAGAACGAGGAGCCCTCTTACGATCCCATCGACGACTCTACAGGCAAGATGACCTGACCCAGATATCATTACTATCTTTTCCTATTGCTAGAAGTCTCGCTCTTTAGCTTATTGCCTCGATGCCCATGTTTGTTTGTCAGCCTCCTATTGTAACCATGAATCTGTTTAACCACCCAACTTATACAAACCTTTGCTTGGCTACGTAGGCTTCGCTCAGCCCCTCTTATAGCATTGCTAGTTGCAGGAGAAGATTTGAAGATTCTTGCTTCATGTTGAAGCTTGTTGGGATATCACACTATATAAACTCTTTAATGAAATCATCTATATATTGGTAATGGGTGGAAGGCTAAGCCTTTTGCTTGGTGATTTGTTCCACTCATGCCGCCCTAGGAACCGTATAAACCGGTGTTATGTTCCTTGATTATGTGTTCCTCACACGGTTGGGGTTATGGGACCCCCTCGATAAACCGCTTAGCGCTAAGTCTTTTCCAGCAAGTCCCAACATTGGTACTCCATTTGCCTAAACAACTAAAAACTTACATAGGGAGTAACTAACCCTCTTCTTAATCAACAACCCCGGGCCAGTGCTCCACATGAGCGTTGGTCCGAAATGAGCAGACTGCGGGGCCACCTCAAGGAAACTCGAGGGCTGGTAAAAACTTGTAGGATGACTTATCCGGTCGTGGCCTGAGACAAGATACGCGCGGCTACTATCAGGGTGTCGGCACGCCGGGAGGATTTGCTGGATTAGCCTTACCTTAGTCGGAGTATCTTGAGCACGGGATTCCGAGGATACTCGGGCCTTCCCACCTTGGAGTTGCGACTCCGCGGATCATGGGCTTGTAATGGGCCAAGTTGGAACACCCCTACAGGGTTATGAACTTTCGAAAGCCATGCCCGCGGTTATGTGGCAGATGGGAATTTGTTAATATCTGGTTGTAGAAAACTTGACACCATGTTCAGAACACACTACCAGTGTGAGTGCCGTGACGGTCATTTTCCGAAAGGGGTTCGGGAAGTGAACACGGTGGGGTTATGATTGCCGTGCTTAGTTAGGATCACTTCGTGATCATCTTGTCGTCCGTGGCACTTCTCTTCTCGCTCTTATTACGTAAGCTAGTGCTAGTGCAGCTGCAGCCTTTTATTCTTTCTTCAGCCTTGTTCCACACCCAAGGCTTAGATAGTTCTGTTACCCGGGAACGGGATTGCTGAGTCCTCCGTGGCTCACGGATTCTACACCACACCAGATGCAGGTACCATGGTGAGCTACTCAGGTGACGGCACCGAGCTATACTGGGAGTACGATGAGGAACGTAGCCGTTACTATGTGCACTATCCCGATGATCAGTAGTGGTTTCTACTAGGGGCGATTCAAACCTGTGGCTTTATGTATGTTTGGTATCTTTCATTTGGATCTTCACCCGTAGACGGGTTGTGATGTTATTTGAATGATGTTTGGCTATGTAATGAATTGTGTGATGTGGCGAGTGTAAGCCAACTACCTCTTTTGCTTTTCATCCCCATTTTTACGTGAGATGTGCAAAGATACCGAACTTGAGATCATTCCAGAATGGGCTTATACCGTTAAGTCGTGCCTCAACACGTAGGAGGTATAGTCCCATCCTGGGCATTACATTTTTTGAGGCTGAAATGTGGGCCAATAGGCCGAAGCTAATGCAAGTCGTTGTCAACTTAGTCAACAAATGGTTCTGACAATGTTAGCCGTTGGATTTACATCCAACGACCGACATCCATCTTCAATCTCTCGTCTTCTTCCTCCCGCGCCACCGGGACCACCTGCTCATGTCTCCTGCTACTAGCAGCTCTGCTGAGCACGCTTCCTAGTGAAGCGCTACTCCACCGTTGGCCAGGCCATCCCTCCACCCCTCCACACCTCCTGTTCTTCTCCACCGACTACCGAACCACACCGCACCAGAACCAGTTAACCCTCGTCCACCTCTCCGTCTGTGACTCCCTACTAGTTAGGATCCACCATAGTGGGAGGCTGACTTGTGGGCCTACTAAGTTGACGGGGACGGAGTGCTCTGTCAACTTAGTCAATATGAACGATTCTAGCTCCGGTGACCGTATGATGTCCATCCAACGGCCGTAGTGCTTCTTCAACCTCTGGTCTTCTTGCTCCAGCCGCCCAAAGCGGTGCCGGTCGTGCCGCCTGCTCCTACCTCCCGCGGCCGGCTGTGCTGCCGCGGAGGCCTCACCGCCCCCATATTACTCCCACCGTTGGCCAGGCCATCCCTCCACTCACCGACACCCCCTGTTATTCTGCGGCAACGGCAGCCTCACACCGCAGCCGAACTAGTGACCCCTCGTACTCCTCTCCGCGTGGGCATCCACTGTTGCGTCTTCCCTGGCTCCGCGTCGTCCCCTTCCTAGGCATCGCCGTCGTCCACCACCTTGGTGCTCTCGGCGCAGCATGGTTAATATGGTCAACGACCGACTTCCATTGGAAGAGTACTGTACGTGGAGAGGCTGACAGCTGGGTCCACGACCACAGCCCAGTTTTTTTTGTGATTTGCCAAGTAAGTCGCTTTGTCAGGCCTGCTGGGCTGCAAATTTTTCAAGACTAGGAGAGCTTCGTTCGGCTGGCCGAGAAAATGGCCTATCAGTAATGAGAAATGGGATGTACATTTTTAAAACACATCAAACCGGCAATTAGTTTCAAATTTCTTTTTTCCATTTCGAGATTTTAAATTGCATTGATTTTTATGCGTGGCCAATTTTTTGGATTTTATATTGATATACATTTATTTCTAAAATCAGTTTGAATGTGACTCGAAATTTCGGGATTAAAAACAGTTCGGACCGGACCGAAATATGCGAAATTTCGTATAATTTTTTAACCGTGTCCACAATATGGGTTGTAATGCTAGCAAAAAGAATATGGGCTCCAAAAAAACCTTAAGAATTAGAAAATGGGCTGAAAATTGTTAGAAATAATGGTAGATGGGTTGTATGATGTTTTCCACAGATTTGAGGCTTTCCTAAAAAAAAGGTTGATGCACAAGCAGTCACTATTGGATGTCCATCCAACGGCCGTCGTGCTTCTTCAATCTCTGCTCTTCCTGCTCCAGCGGCTCAAACAAGCGCCGGCGGGACTGCCTGCTCCCTGCTCCCCGCGGCCAGCTGTGCTGCCACGCAGGCCTCACCGCCCCACCGTACTCCCATCGCTGGCCTAGCCATCCCTCTACTCACCCACACATGCTTTTTCTCCGGTGACGGCAGACGAACCAGTGAACCCTCGTACAGTCGTACTCCCCTTCGTGTGGGAAACAACTACCGAGTCTTCCCTGCCTCCGTGTCATTCCCTTCCTAGGCCTCGCCGTCATCCACCGCCCTGGTGCTCTCGGCGCGCCCAGGTCAACATGGTCAACGACCGACATGCATCTGAAGTGGACTATACGTGGAGAGGCTGACAGCTGGGTCCACGGCCGCACGCAAGGAAATGCCTCCTTATTACGCGCAAAATAATGATTCCTCCACCTGACATCTGGGACCCACCGAAAGGGCCTCCGTATTTCGTGAAAAAAACATTACCGCCGCTGATAGCTTGGACCCACCATCTATATCTTCTCACGCAAGGAAGTGCCTCCTTATTACGAACAAAAATATGAATACTCCCCCTGCTAGCTGGGACCCAGTATAGTGGCAGGCTTATTTGTGGGCCAACTAAGTTGACGGGGACGGAGGGCTTTGTCAACTTAGTCAATATGCATGATTCTAGGTCCACTGACCATACGATGTCCATCCAACGGCCGCAGTGCTTCTTCAACCTCTGGTCTTCTTGCACCAGCCGCCCAAACCAGCACCAATCGTGCCTCGTGCTCCTGCCTCCCGTGGCCGGCTGCGATGCGACGGAGGCCTCACCGCCCCTACTACTCCCACCGCTGGCTAGGCCATCCCTGTACTCACCCACACCCCCTGTTATTCCGCGGCGACGGCAGCCTCACACCGCAGTGAACCAGTGAACCATCGAACGTGGACTGTACGTAGAGAGGCTGACAGCTGGGTCCACGACGGCAGCAACGAAGTGCCTCCTTATTACGCGGAAAATAATGATTCCTCCACCTGACAGCAGGGATCCACCGGACGGGTATCGTATTTCACGAAAAAATGTTTCCCCCTGACTGCTGGAACCCAGCGGAAGGGCCACCGTATTGTGCGCAAAAAACATTCCCCCCGTTGTCAGCTTGGTCCCACCGGAAGCGCCTCCTTATTACGCATAAAAAAATCAATACTCCCCCTGCTGGTTTTTTTAGGGGTACTCCCCCTGCTGGTTGGGACCCACCTTGGTGGGAGGCTGACTTGTGGGCCTACTAAGTTGACGGGGACGGAGTGCTTTGTCAACGTAGTCAATATGAACGATTCTAGCTCTAGTGACCGTACAATGTCCATCCAACGGCCGTAGTGCTTCTTCAACCTCTGGTCTTGTTGCTCCAGCCGCCCAAAGCAACGCCGGTCGTGCCGCATGCTCCTGCCTCCCGTGGCCGGCTGTGCTGCCGCGGAGGCCTCGCCGCCCTCTACTGTTCCCACCGCTGGCCAGGCCATCCCTCTACTAACCCACACCCCCTGTTATTCTGCAGCGACGACAGCCTCACACCGCAGCGAATCAGTGAACCCTCGTACTCCTCTACGCATGGGCATCCACTGACGCGTCTTCCTCGGCTCCGCGTCGTCCCCTTCCTAGGCCTCGCCGTCGTCCACCGCCCTGGCGCTCTCGACGCGGCGTGGTCAACGTGGTCAAGGAACAGCTTCCATCGGGCGTGGACTGTACGTGGGGAGGCTGACAGCTGGATCCACGGCCGCAGCAAGGAAGTGCCTCCTTATTACGCGCAAAATAATTATTCCTCCACCTGACATCTGGGACCCACCGGACGGGCCACCGTATTTCGCGAAAAAACGATTTCCCTGACTGCTGGGACCCACCAGCTACATCTTCGCACGCAAGGAAGTGTGTTCGGGCAAAAAAACACGATTCGCCCCCCTGACTGCTGGGACCCACCAGCTACATCTTCGCACGCAAGGAAGTGCATGACTGTCGGGGCCCACCTGGTCGAAGAGTACGTAGCATTGTCATTCTGGTCGCAAACGTGTACGTACATACTGGTCGGTGTAGAGGCGCGCACGTGTCGTAGTAGAGGCACGCACGTAGCATGTGCACGTACGTACAGCGGCAAGTGTGCAAGAAAGAAAATACGGCCACGTACGTACATACAGGCAGGGTCTCGAACACCTACTCGCGCATACGTATGGCCAGGGCTTGTGTACATGGCTGGGTCGGAACGGAGAAACAGCATCGTCGTCGTGTTCATGGGGAGCCAACCGGCTGGGTCGAAATGGAACGCGTTGTCGTGTTCATCGGGATGGCTTGGACGGAACAGCCGATGGAAACGAGGCGTGGCGTACCGCAGAACGGAGGAAACGGCCTTGTGTTCGACCGGCCACGTTCGAAATGGGGTCCTATTCATCGGGAGGGGTCTGGCGTACCGCAAAACGGAGGAAACGGGGGTCCTATTGATCGGGAGGGGTGTGGCGTACCGCAAAACGGAGGAAACAGACATGTGTTGGAGCGCTACGGTGGAA
>LR738715.1:639135341-639213228 GCA_902687465.1 Secale cereale
TGGATTCTTGCAGGGCCAGCTCACAAAGGCCAAGAAGATCAGCGACCCGACACCGCTACCCGAGGAGCCCCGATCGGCCCAGCTAGAGAGGCTGCTGATCGTGGTGCCTTACAAGGCGCCCGGTCAGAAGGGCAAAAAGAAGAAGGGTGCAGTAGGGGCGTGAGAGGGACTCCGCAGAAGAGCTCGTCTGAACACACAGTCCGGGGATGTTGCGGCTCCGTCTGCTCAGGACGGATACGAGGACGAGGACGAGGACGAAAGCTCCTCCTCGTACTCTAAGAAGTGGGCGGCATCTGATGATGCCGAGGTGTTATGACCCCCCAGGCCCCGAAGAAGTAGTGCTGGCCAAGCTGGTCCTGCCTAATAGGTCGGACTTCGATGAAGGGTGTGAAGCGTCCGAAGAGGTTCCGAAGATGGAACCCAGGGTCAAGCCCCCGGCTGACTGGTACATATTTTGGCATTTTTAGATGGCTTGTTTTTAACTGGTTGTTTAAAATTGCAGCCCTCGACGCGACCGCCCTGCCGAGCAGACCTTGTAGGGGACATCCTCGCTCGCCAAACTGACAGACAGTGGATCCGCGTGACACTATGCACCTCCCCTGATCCCCAAAGAGGTCGGGGAGGTGTTGTCCTGAAGGACTCCTCCGCCTTTGAATACGGGGGTGGGGGTCGATGCCACCATGGCCGAGGCTGACACCTTGGTCACCGAAGACCAGGAGGATGTGTCCCTCCTGGTTAATACGGGAAGGGAGTCCGGACCATCCCGCCCCCCTCTACCGCCAGCTCCTGAACCCCCAAAGTCCTCGAATGCGCCAGTTCCACCTTCCAATGACGATGGGGTCAGGGGCCCGACGCTCGCACCGAACACCTTTAACCGGGTGGGGACGGAGTGGCCAGACATGCTTGCGGGGTTGGTAAGAAACTATGTCATCGTCGACGAGCACCGCACTCTTATGGGTGCGGTCACACAGGGTGTTCAATCCACCCAATCCGGACTGAACGACGATGTCCACGACCCGCTAACAGGCTTTGAGGTAAGTCAAGTAATGCTCTTTTTCCATAAAGTGGTATTAGGCCTTAGTTTGAGTAGGCCGTATATGTAGCAGCCCCCGAGACTCTGCAAAGTTTACAGAGACACTTGTAGAGGGTCCAATTTTGTAGGCCAATATTTGAAGTGGTGTGAACTTTTTGATGTCACATGCATCTTCCTTGGTCGCGACTGCTAATGTTGCGGTGCTAGAGGAGATGGATCGGAAGCTCAAGCGCTCCGATGGAGAGCTTCACCTTGTCAACAAGCGGCTTGACGAAGCGCGAGGTGAGCCCTTTTTTAACATGTATGATTGCTTAGTGACGCATATTAACGCTCCAGACTGTATGCTAATCTTATGATGTGATGATATTGCAGTTGCCGCCGCCGAGGTCGAGGGCTTGGAAGATCCTCTAAAGAAATCCTAGGCTGAGGCGACCGAAAAGAAAGCGGTCGCTGACAAGGCGGTAACCGAGCTTGAGAAGACCAAGCTCGCCAGTGAGCAGCACGAGGGTTGGGTAGCCAAGGTGCACGTGGAGCTCAAAGATGCCATCCAAAAGCTTGAGGCCCTTGAGAAGGAGCAGGAGGAGCGGTCCTGTCAGGTATATTACTACCAAGTATAAACCGCCTAGGAGGGGCCGGTTTATGTTATTAAGATTATCTTATCAAAAGCCCAGCGGAACATGAAGTAGGAGATTTCAGCCCAAGAGGTTTAGAGCCCAAGTGTTAGGGCCCATAATTTGTAAACCGTCATGCTATGTACTTGGGATGTAAGATAGAAGGAGTAGAGACCGAGGCGGACACGTTTATGAGCCGGCCTCGGGACTCTATAAACCGGACTGGGTGTCACCTCTTATATAAAGGGACGACCCGGCGATGGTTGAGGAGAGAGAACAACAGCTCGAGACACAGGCAAAGGAGATTCGCTCCCTGGTCATCGAAGCCCTAGCAATACACACCAAACTAGACGT
This sequence comes from Secale cereale, assembly GCA_902687465.1. NCBI lineage: Eukaryota > Viridiplantae > Streptophyta > Magnoliopsida > Poales > Poaceae > Secale > Secale cereale. Next base: position 639,137,340 of record LR738715.1, read on the forward strand.
AGGCTTTTACCTTCATCGAAGGGGCCGAACTAGTATAAAATCCCTGCGTCCTTTGTATGTTTTAACCCCTTTATGTTAACCCGTAGCGATGGCCTCACAACTAAGTCCTTTTGCTAGGACATCTGCCGTGCTAAATCCACGACAGTTGGCGCCCACCGTGGGGCTTGCGCACGATGGTGTTGAGATCTTGGAGGGCACACTTTTAGGATCGAGAAGCTCGTGATTGATCAGATGAAGAAGAATTGGAGGGAAGTTAAGATTGCGTCGTGCGTCGCCGCATGCACTCGAGATCCGGCGATTTGAAGCCAGCTCAATTTTTGAAGCATGTTCTTGAGACGACGGAGTTATCGGCAGATTTGGTCCACACCATGACTTGAGTTTGAATCAGAAGGACATACCGATTCAGAAACAAGAAGCAATCTTTTCCGTGCATCAAGGAGTATTTAAAAAAACAAAGAAACACGCCGAGGCGGATTCGTTCGTATGACCACAAGCCGGACTCCTTTGTCGCCCGCGTCCCTCTGCTCTCAGCCGCCCTGGAGGATTCCGCGTTGACGACCCGGAAAAGAAGGCCACGACCTACGGCTGGTCTGGATTCTGCCCCCCTTCCAAGTCGCGGCCGTGCCTCGTCTCCTGTTAAAGTTGCCGTCGCGCCTCGCCTCGCCTCCACTGGGTTGCCATCTCCGACCCGTCCCCGTCTGCATCCAAGCCACCAGATTCCGTTTCTGCCACGAATTCAACACCGCCGAGTTCCGCCTCTGCTTCGGTTGTCTAGTGCTGCCTCCGAGTCGGCGCCCGCGGCTCTGAGCCGCCGCACTGACCCACTCTGATCAAAGTTCTACTGACAAATTACCTCGTCCGGGCTCATCGGAGCTCTAACAGAGCCGCCGCGTTTTCTTCGCAGCTTCGACCTCGCGAATGTTCTAAGCCAGCGGTCCCTGCTGTGAGCAGCCTCATCGCGGCCTCCACAGCCATCTCTCCACCTCCGAGTTGCCCTGGCTGTGCTCGCCTCGCCGCCGCGGCCAAATCTCGAGTCGCCTCCTCCGCCGGCATGTTCCGTCGTTGAGCCGCTACATCAAGCCATCCCCAAGTCGTCGCCACGGTGTCGCTCCATCTCCGTGTAGTCATCGCCTCGCCAACCCGCCACAGCGGGCCTGCCGCCTCGTCCCTTGGCCACCGCGGCCTGCGCCGCCCTCGGTGACGAGCCGAGCCGCTTGCTGCAACTGCTGAAGCCCCGCCGTTGTGGCCTCTTGACAAGCCAGGTGACCTCTGCGATTCTTCCCGCTAAGCATCACCTGAACTGGCGCATTGCCAAACCGCTGTCGCACCTCGCCGAGTTGTTCGCACATGGTGGCCGTATCTCATGACCGCGCCGGTTTACAACGCCGTGGCCGTCTTACGCGACCGTGACGGCTTACAAGGAGGAGGACAACTAGCCCGTCGGCGCCGGCCGACCCATCTGTCGTTTGAGAAAATTAGGTGTTATCCCTCCTATATATTTTATAAAAATATTTTAATTCCTCCGAGCGCCATTACACTGCCATATTGGTGTTTTTATATACAGGTAAAATCATTGTTATACTGGGGGTACGAAGCACGCGCTCGCAACATCCTGCCTGGCGTTCGTCTGTGCCGGATCACACGGTGAATGGACGCATGCAAGACGCCGCCCTTACGGCCTAATTTACATCAACATGGCATAACTCGCCCATCCACACCACCTTACAAACGCCACAGACGATTCACCCCGTCCACCCTCGCGGCCGGTTCATGGCCGTCTCTCGCGACCGCGCCGGTTTACAAAGCCATGGCCGTCTTACACGACCGCGCTGGCTTACAACGAGGAGGACAACTCACCCATCCACACCAGGCTTGTAATATTGCGGCCGACTCATCTGTCTGCTTCTACGGTCAACTCGGTCGTGATTGATGTCAGTTTCACCGTGATGATAATCAACTCCGCGGTGGATAATTTTTGGCCTAAAGATGTCAGGTCAAATCCATCCAGTACAATTTTTTATATTATATATAGCTTTCTTTAAAAGAGCAATTACTCCGGCTTGCAAAATTATCTAATGCAGGGCCCTAAACCGTCACGGTGCCGTTTTAAACCGCCAGTCCATCGTCTTCCTTGCGCGTGTTGCATCCAAACCGCCGCTGCAAGCTGTCTGTGGTCCTGCTCCTGCCACGCTCATCTTGCGGGCTTTAACCCACCGGGTTATCTTTGAGGTCTCCTCGAGAAAATGATTAAAGTGCCATTGAAATCGCTCCGGATTATTCATGGACGATATATGATATATATACGAATCATCTATCACCCGAACAAAGACAGGTCATGTCTATATAAGTCTATTTTATTTGACAAATTTTATCTTTGTCAAAGAACAATTACTTTGGTCTATATATTTTCATGGGCAGGACAAATTGTCTGCTACAGAAGTCTCAAGACTCGGGGGCTACGATGACATAACTCAAATATCCGGTTCACATTCCGGTTTAAGGGAAAGATGTCTCCCACAAGCTTTTAAGCTCTCAATATCCGGTTTAAGAATTTCCGGTTCAAGAAGAATAATCTCTCGCAAGTTCGAGTTCTCAGGAAAAATTAAAGGGACCAAAGAGAGTTTGTTGCACAGCACAACTCAAACATAGGTACCCGGTGAGCACAGCTCAGAAATATGTCACATGGGGGCTTCTGTTTATAAAGTGCAGTTCTGACTACCCTCCTGATCCGGCAACCATACCAAGACCATCATAAGAGTATCACATGGGGGCTTCTGTGGGCAAGGGAGTTTCCTATGGCATCTTAAACCGGCGGCTACATCAATACCATCATAAGAGCACAGCTCTGGTTGCTTCGGCAATTTCCACATGATGATGAGGGGCACAAGAGAGTTTGATGCCTTGCACAACTCAAACATAGGCCCCGACGAGCAATGCTCAAACGCTACTTGGGGGCTCCTGATGCAAGTTCATCAGCGAGTTGAACACTATTGTAGTGAACACGGCTTGGAAGCTTGGTGTATACACCTAAAACCCCGGATTAACCTGCCTGCATCAAGTAAGTCACGCCGCCCAGGTAAACCTGGTACGACCCGTCGAACATACACACAAGTCAATCCTTATGGACCCTGAACTTGGTAACGTTAAATTGACGATCATCAAGTGATTACACAAGTCAAATCTTTACGAGATTTTGAACATTGGTAGCATTTGACATTGATGATTTGGTTAAGGATTGCAGACCATCTTAACAGGCTTTGCTAAAATGGTTAATGACAGTAGCCTGGCAGCTCATAAAAAGCCTCGAATTTGGAGCCTGGCAGCTCGTAAAAAGCCTCGACTACATGGTCTTATTTGCCCAAAATAATTATTTTTCATTTTTTATGTTTTCTTAAATCTTTATCCTCAAGGTCATTGGTTTTTTAACCAAGTCCATTGATTCAAGAGTAAATGACTACAAAGTTGCCACTACATCTGTATTTACAAAGTTATAGTCTGGGTTATAAACACCAGTACTAGTTTACAGTTAAACCGGAGCTCATTGTAACCCGGTTCGGCCTTCATGACGAGCCGACAAAATATCAAGGGAATCATCAACACTTACATCTTGAATGGCTTCTGCCGGATTAAGGTTTATTAAGATACACTTAACCGCGGGTATGGTACATACTTATATTTTATACACAGTTCAAGTTATTAACTTAGATCATGTGTTTGGGCAATATGACCCGTCCGGCGATAGATCGCCAGGACACTTTGAGCATTGTTTTATGCAGAAACAGGTAGTATAAACCGTCAAAGCATTGCAAGTGGGATATATTTCAAAAGCTGCCAATCAAAGTAATATCACGAAAGATAGTGTGGGACAAAGACAGTATCTCAACTATTCTATTACAAGGCACTGATAGGCCCAAAACAATATCAGTTTTCTCATAAGTACTCAACACATAAAGGTAAACCGGAGCCGGTTTATGATTCTGCTTCAGCTCGCTATGACGATTGAGGGTCAGCCTACTCCGGGTCTTCGGTGATTTCTTTCAGCTGCTGGAAATCAGTGGTGCTCCAGTCAATCTTGGCAAGGGCTCGGAAATAAACTTCGTCATTTATAAGTTCTGACGGTTCAATGTCAGGAGCGAAGGTGTGCTTATGGACAGGTGGAATAAGATTCTCAATGTCATAGGACGGACGCTCCACCCGCACGTTCTCCGGATCATAGCCCGGATGATACCTTGATAAATCTGCTTCATCAGCAAGTTTACTGGAAAGAGGCTGCATATCCTTGGTCAATGCACGAAGATCTTCACTGGAGAAGGCTGATCCGTCCTCCTTCATGCTTGGATAGCCATTCATTGCCTCCGCCGGATCAAAGTCAGGAACCCACGCCTTGGCTCGAGTTAAAGCCATCAATGAGACGGCTCTTGCGGCTGACTTCTTCACTTCAACAATACGAGCAGGCAGAATTGACAGCTTCTCTAAAGTACCTTGGATGGTGGTTGGAGCCGGTTTATTATGAGAGAGAGCACTAATGGCCCTTTGCGCGCCGGAGTATAGCTGCTCCACCAAAGTGTAAGCAGCCTTCAGTTTCTTCCGTACATCAGCCCCAAGATGAGTAACGCACCTCCCTGTGTACGAATTATGAGTTAAACCGGAGCAGTACAAGATAGCAAGGATAAGCTTATGTCAACAAGAACTTACCAAAGATGGCAGATGTCATGTCATTTATATGATGCTTTAACCCGGACAGCTCCTCCGTCACTGGGTTAAGTGCTGCCTCTGCATCACTGGCTCTCTTTTCCAGTGCAGCCTTTTCAATTTCCCAAGTTGACCGCTCCGCTTCAAAATCGTTCTTTAGCTTCTCCATATTAGCTAAAGCAAGGGTGAGCTCCTCCTGGGCTTTAATCGAAGCAGTCTCTTGGAAAGTTAGGCTATCCCGGAGTTGAGTTATTTCATAGGCCCTCCGGTTTAAGTCAGTCTGCCAAGGATAAAGCATATCAGATATTCATAGAGCAAGCAATTCAATCAAAGTCCCAAGCACATAACAAGTTATGCACTTGACACTTGGGGGCTAATGTACATTTGCAGTAAAAGCAGGCAATTTTTTCAGACAAGTCCCAAGCACATAACAAGTTATATACTTGGCACTTGGGGGCTAATGTGACGTATTCTGAGCATAGGAAAAGTCCAGGTTTACCCTCAATAAAGTAAACCGGCCCTTGGGGGCTACACGTACAAATCAAAGTTATTCTAGTTGATCTACTGAAGTCCCGGTTCACCCTAAAAGGCTAAACCGGCACTTGGGGGCTACAATGGACTAAAGGTACAGTTACAAAGCACAAGCAGAAATACAAGGGAAAAGGAATTACCTCATATCGTTCTTTCATTAAGTTCACCAAGTCGGCCTCATGGTCACGGCTGGTGTATAGCCGGTTTAGGTACCCAGAGTGAAGCTCCTGGGAACTAAGCTGGGCATAGCTGGACAGGTCGGTGCTCCACTTGCCTTTGTCCTTATGGAGAAGTTCTTCCTTGGCAGTATGTTTGGCCAAGATGACAGGCTCTCTTGGGGTGGTAAAGCCAGTCCCAGTAATCTCGACATCGTCAGTTGAAGCAGCAGTTAGCCTGGAAGGATCAGCAGCGGCGGGATTGGTATGAATAGGACTAGCAGGGGCGGACTAGCCCGAGCAGGGTTAGTCCGGACAGGGCTGGCCGGTTCAGCAGTATATTCCATGGGGTCATCCCCCAGAGCAGCAAGGTCCTCTCGATCCATAGGAGAAGGATCATCACGTGGAAGCTCAACATTGTCCTCCAAGGGATTGGCAAGTTCAGGATCTTCTGCCGGTTCAGAAGTAGTGTTGTCGACTGTCGGTTTACTCAGTTTGGCCTTTTTACTTGGCTTAGGCATACTGTGACAAGTTAAGAGACAATGAAAATCAGAATATAGAGAAGAAAGGTTAACCCGGACGGAGTGGAAAGCAGCTTACCCGTGAACAGTTTTGAGGACATGAACCTGTGTGGCTGTCGACTCGCCAGAAGATGACAAAGGAGTTTCCTAATAATTTGGGTCAGACGGGTTAAGAGGTTGACGAATAAGACCCTCTTTGGGATGAAGAGCAGTTGTAGTAAGTAAAACCTCGGAACGACGCCTTCGAACCGGAGTGTGAGTCAGTCCGGTGGATTCAACCACATGGCCACTGTGGCGAGTGGTGCGCCGAGCTTCATGTTGTTGTTTCTTCAAAAGAAAGTTGGGATCCAGTTGAGCATAAGGATGAGAAAACTGAAACTTCCGGACTACCCGACGAACTTTGGGTAGCAATGGTTCTGAGTCAGAGGAAAGAGAGATTACCTTAGCATCGCCCGCTTTACTACCATCAGCCGGATCCTGGGAAAAGTCATTGTTAATAGAAATGCAGACAAAGGAAAGATTAAAAAGTCATAAGAATAGGTGGTACCTCAGAGGCCGGATCATCTTCATCCGCGTTTGAACCGGATGCAGTAGCAGGTTTCTTCTTGTGCCTCTTCACGGCCAGGGTGTTTTTGCGAGATGGCTTCACCGGTTTGTCCTGGGTTTTCCTCTTCCAGAAAGGGTCATTAGCCTGCTTAAAGGAATAAAAGCATATTAAGACAAGCGATATGGATGGATTAAACAAAGAAAGGGGATAGAAGAATCTCTTACCGACGGTGGTTTATTTGTCACACAGAACGGCGCTAATCCGGTCTGGCTACACTCTTCCAGAGGAATATTCAGCATCTTTTTTGCAGATTCAGTAACTTCCTTCTCTGGAAGCACCATCTCTGTATGGGGCAGAGGGTCCTTGGGGTTCCAAGTGTATTCTCACATTAAGCCGAAGCGCTGGCTTAGTGGTAGTATACTCCAAGAAAGCCAGCAGCGGACGAAGTCAACTCCTGTTAATCCGTTGGCTACGAAGGCCCGGAGCTTTGAAAGTTGGGGGCATATTTGGCTCGCTCCTGGGCACTTAAGCGCTGTGGAAAAGGGTGGTCCGCTGACAGACGGTGGGGGCGATAACCCGGCATTGGATTTTCCCCTTATGGTGAAGTGTCAACACAGTAGAACCAAGTTTGATTCCATTCCTTGGGGTGGCTATGGAGGGTAGCGTGAGGAAAGCTAACATCTTTCCTCTTCTAAATGCTCATCCCGCCAAGTTCAGTATTTGGGCCATCATGAAACTCAGTCCAACGGTTTAAATGGAAGAAGTCCCGGAATAGCTCTACTGATGGCTCCTCTTGCAGATAGGCTTCAGAGAAGACTTGGAAGCTGCAAATATTTGATACAGAATTGGGACCTATGTCTTGAGGATGGAGCTGGAAATCTGCCAACACGTCGCGGAAAAACTTTGACCCTGGAGGGTTAAAACCACGAGCCAGGTGATCGAAAAAGACAATAATTTCTCCCTCCTTAGGCTTAGGAGGACACTCTTTTCCAGGAGCCCTCCAGTGAAGGACATCTTTGGGACCTAAAGCGCCAATGGAGGCCATCTTTTCTAAGTCCTCCTCAGTGATCCGGGAAGGGACCCAGTTGCAAGCAACAAACTGCTTCACCACGGAAGTCATCTTTTTTTGAAAGGGAAGGCTGAAAATACAATAAAGTTCTGGTTTACGATCTATACAGATTTAAACCGGTATTCTATAAAAGTACTATTCTAACTGGCGGTATAAGCAGGGGCCTAATGGTATCTACTGATCCGGAACAGCTATAAACATGACGTCTACCGGATTATGAAGTTTGAAAGGGAAAAGGTTAAACCGCCAAACACACGTAGGTAAGGCGCAGATCTAAAGTTAAACCGTAGACATTGGCAGATGAGATGCAGATCTAAAGTATGGGAAAACAACTTTAACACAAGCAGCAGCAAGATATGGATCTACAGCATATGGAAAACTCAAGATAATTCAAGTTATATTCAGCGGAAATAGCGAAGGTTTTTTTTTTACAGATTCAGTCTAAACTAGCATTGTTGGGGGAAATAAGATTACGATGACGGAGCGGAGTCATGCTTACGGGGGTCGGCCTAAAAGTTTGAGATCTACGGCTAGGAACTACCTATGGTGAAGAACTGCGAAGAACAGGGGTTCATCTACGAGCTCACATGAAACCCTAGAACTAAGATCTACGGGGAGGAAAGAAGCGGATGTACCTGAAGCAATGGAAGCGGAAAGGCGCCGGTGAATCTCTGGAACCGTTCAGGTTGATGCAGCGGCCAGGCTCGACGAAGGCGCAGAACTTGGCGGACGGTGGCGGAGCTCGAGCGTCAGAGGACAAAGGAAGAAGAAGCAAGGGGGGAAAAGAGATGCCCTTTGGCCCTATTTACAAGCCGAAGGGGTAAAATGGCAGGCGCGGGAATCGAGGAGACCAAAAATCGGATATGGATGGTGTTGTCGCCTCGATCTACGGAGCTTTAATGAGTAAAGGTAAAAAACAGGTACAAGTATTAAATGCGCAAGATGGCGTCACGATGGTTTAAAGTGATTTGAGAAGATGACATCATGCCGGTTTACAAGGCATTCTGAAGCAGCAGAAAGGAAGATCCGTACAAGACTTTGAAGATTGACATGAACAGGTTCAAATCAATCTGGGGCCTAATGTCAGGGATATTACTACCAAGTATAAACCTCCCAGGAGGGGCCGGTTTACGTTATTAATATTATCTTATCAAAAGCTCAACGGAACATGAAGTAGGAGATTTCAGCCCAAGAGGTTTAGAGCCTAAGTGTTAGGGCCCATAATTTGTAAACCGTCATGCTATGTACTTGGGATGTAAGATAGAAGGAGTAGAGACCGAGGAGGACACGTTTATGAGCCAGCCTCAGGACTCTGTAAACCGGACCGGGCGTCACCTCTTATATAAAGGGACGACCCGGCGACGGTTGAGGAGAGAGAACAACAACTCGAGACACAGGCAAAGCGGATTCGCTCCCTGGTCATCGAAGCCCTAGCAATGCACACCAAACTAGATGTAGGCTTTTACCTTCATCGAAGGGGCCGAACTAGTATAAAATCCCTGCGTCCTTTGTCCACTTTAACAGCTTTAAGTTAACCCGTAGCGATGGCCTCACGACTAAGTCCTTTTGCTAGGACATCTGCCGTGCTAAATCCATGATAGGTCCTCCATGCTATACAGGGTGGAGAAGGAACTCCAGGAGGCGAGGACCGAGGTGTGCGGTGTGCGGGAGGAGCTCTGCCAAGTGGGGCAAATTGCAGATGGTAAAAAATACTTACTACAGAGTGTGTTTGAAGGCAACAGGTTCACCTTGCTGACATGGGTTTGGCACTCCGCAGGCGTCTTCGTCGAACTGCCAAGGAGTGTGGCGGTCGCGGCAGTATTATGTCATTCATGGGGAGGATTCCGAGCGGTGGCTCTTCTGGTCGCAGTTCCTGGCCTCCGAACATCCTCCCCTCTTCGGCAACCAAATGAAGGATTTGATGGAGCTGCAGCGGATGTCAGAGGCCGCCTCGAACGATCTCTGTATCCGACTATGGCCCGTCGAGCCGATTCCGGACACCTACTTTGGCCTGGCATAGAAGCTGCGGGAAGCGTTGCCCCAGATTGATGCCATGAAGCGCTCTACGTGCCTTGAGGGGGCTAGGTTGGCATTGGTGAAGACCATGGTTCATTGGCCTAAAATTAAGCAAATGGACATGGCCACTGGTCCTCCACCGACTGGAAAGGAGCATCAACATCCTAAGCTATACTTTGCGCAGGTTATGAATGGCACTCGGGCGATAGAGGGCGAGTGTTCAAAGGATGTAATCATTGAATGAATGTACTTGGTTGTTAACTGACCCTTTATGCCTTTATAATGCAGCATGTTTGTGTGCTTTAAAATGTTATATGTTTTTATTTTGACTCATGTGCAGCCGTGTGTTTATTCTGAAAGCTACCATTTGTCGGCTTCAACCCCCAGGTGAATGTCACCCGAGGTGTTCCGTCTCCACATTGTCACCCTTAGCCGACGTGTCGGTACCCGAAAGCGGTAATGCGTGAGAGAGACTAGGCAATCAGACTATTCGCCTTTATTGCTTTCACTTAGCCATAGAAGCTTGATTGTGGGGGCTAGTGACTAGGCCCCAATATTTGTGTGATATACTTGGAAGTCGAGGCCAACCTTGTGATCATGTGGTTCACGCGAAGACAAACCCTGCGTGTGACATGGAGAAATCCCCAACTATTTTTTTGTATAATGCTCATCGTCGGATTGCTGACGAGTTCTTGCTTACTATGATAGTCAGTTTTCGGCTTCCTCCTCTTGAGGTACTTAATTGGACTAGCCAGAAGTACAATCGCAAGTTTTCTCCCTTTACATTTTTAGTCGAACTTGCGTAACGTGAGAAGGTAAGCACAGGAGCCGGGTAACCCAACTATTGACCCGAGACATAGTTCAGAACTGGTGCATATACTGCAATATAAGAGATGCCGAACACTCAGTAGAAAGTGGTGCCATACTTGGTATGCATGGAGATGATGAGGCAATCAAGCTCTTGGTTAATTGACCAATTTGTATTTACTACATCATGTTTTCATGCCGGGCCATTCGAAGAGCTTAAAAATAAAAGGAAAGGAAGGGGAGAATCACACAATGTGGATATCCGAACACCATACAGGGTCTTTGTATAATTTTTCATAAGCTTAGGACGTCGAACCATACAACTCAAACTGCCAAGGTGTTTATTGCAAATAAAAGGAAAAATTTACAGAGTAAAGGTTCACACAGGGCCTTGATGCATGGGTCGAAGCCTCAACCGTGCCCTACTGCACGTATGCGCCTTTGCTTCTACAAGTAGAGGAGGGTTGGGCCTTCAGTAGAACCTTGATGGGCGACCCTCCCAATACAACTTGATGCTGGGGGAGTCTAGAGTTGTACCTCGAGCTGTCCGAAGACACGGTGATTCCATAGTTCGGTCCAGCCAAACACACGGTGCTGCTCCATTGATATGGGCCTCACGGCTGCCCATGGTATCTTGAGCGCGAAGTTGTGCTGACGAGGCACATGGAGCGCGAGTGTGTTGGGTGTGCCGTGAGGCGCGTAGCCCTATTTGCGCCGAACGCATGCGGGTTCCCATGACGGGGAGCGGGTTCGGACCTGTTTGCTGTCGTCGCCGGCCTTTATGGCGGGCTAATATATGGGCCCGTAGGCGTCGGTTTGATCTTCGGCTGCCAGGGCTGCAGTGTGTTCCTCGGTCCGGAGTGAGCGTTCCGTGTTGCCGTTAATTGTTATGATGCCCGAGGGGCCGGGCATCTTCAGCTTGAGGTACGCGTAATGTGGGACGGCGTTGAATTTGCGAACGACATTCGTTCGTTGAGGGCATGATAGCCGCTGCAGAAAGGGGCAATATCGAAGATCAATTCTTCGCTTCGGTGTCTGGTGAGCCGAATACTCCTTTGAGAGTCACCGTGCTCGTGCAACGGGCTTCCACTCCCGGAATAACCCCCTTGAAGGTGGTGTTACTAGGTTTGATCCTTGAAGGGTCGATCACCATCTTCCTCACTATGCCTTCATAGATCAGACTGAGGTTGTTGCCTCCATCCATGAGGACTCTCGTGAGGTGGAATCCATCGATAATGGGGTCAGGCACTAGGGCCGCCGATTCTCCATGCCGGATACTGGTCGAGTGGTCCCTGCGGTCGAAGGTGATCTAGCAGGCCGACCATGGGTTAAACTTCAGTGCTACGGGTTCAATAGTGTATTGGACCCATAGTGCTTGCTTCTTGTCCTTCCTTGGTATATGGGTGGCGTCAATCATGTTCACCATCTTGACTTCAAAAGGGAAGGGTTTTTGACCTCCACAGTTCAGCCTGTCAGGCTCATCATCGTCCTCGCTTCGAGGGCTTTTGCTAGAGTCTTCGGCTGTGAGTTTGCCGGCCTGTTTGATCACCCAACAGTTACGGTTGGAGTGGTTGGCGGGCTTCTATGTTGTGTCGTGGATCTTGCAGGGCATGTCTAGGATTGTGTCTAGCTTGGACGGACCATCATTGTTGCCTTTAGGAGACTTATTTTGGGATCTGAACTTTGGATTGCGGAATCTAGAATTTACAGCCGTATTCTCGCGGTCGCGGTCGTTGTGGCGTTGCTTATTTTTATTGCGTCACGCTTCCTGTTTCCGTCCCGTAATTCAGAGGTACCGGGGGTCTCAGGTTTGGTGCTTTTACGAGTGTGCCAACTATCTTCTCCCACACAAAAGCAGGTCATCAGGGAGGTAAGAGCTGCCATCGTCCTTGGTTTGTCCTGGTCGAGCTGTTGCATAAGCCATTCATCCTTAACACTATGTTTGAAGGCGGCTAAGGCTTCGGCGTCCAGATAGTTGACAATCTGGTTCTTCTTTGCCAGAAATCGATTCCAGAATTGTCGGGCAGATTCTTCGGGCTGTTGTGTGATGTGGTTTAAGTCATCGACATCCGAAGGCCGGACATAGGTGCCCTGGAAGTTTGCTCTAAAAGCGTCCTCGAGCTCTTCCCAACAACCTATAGAGTCTTCGGGAAGGCTATTCAACCAGTGCCAAGCTGGTCCTTTGAGCTATAGTGGCAAGTACTTGATGGCGTGGAGGTCGTCTCCCCCGCGCCATGTGGATGTGGAGCAGGAAATTGTCTATCCATATGGTCGGGTATGTGGTTCCGTCGTATGGTTCGATGTTCACGGGCTTAAATCCCACCGGGAATTGGTGTTGCATTACCCTGTCTATGAAACAAAGAGGCTGTGTGGCGCCTCAAACTCACGCTACATCCTGTCGTAGATCTTCAACCATCTGAGCCCATTGCTTCTCCTGAACTCTATCCTTTCGGTTTATCCAAGCATAGTGTCCCTCTCGGCTAGCGGGTGGGTTTTCCTTGGGTCCAAAGATGGACAATGTATGGCCTCCTCGAGCGTCTAGGTGATGGAAGATGTCGTATTCGTAGGTAGGCCGCGTTGTATCCTTACCGTGACAGTGAGGTAGGTCGGCGGGACATTCGGCCTCGTCAGCACTTCTGTCCACCCTCGAGGAGGGCGGTCCGGCTGTTCGGCATAAGTGTGTGTTGGACGTGTTGGCTCTACGGCCTCGTCGTTAAATTGTGACAGTAATCTTCGCTTTGGGTAGCTTTTAGTCTGCCATTCATGACCATACCCCTCCTCGGCTGCTAGAACTTTGGTCTATCGGTCATTGAGGGTTTCTTGTTCGGCCTTTATTCTCTGTTTTTCGTTTTTCGGGCTGCGAGCGATGGCAATGAGTTTTCATTTGAACCGCTCCTACTCCAGCGGGTCTTCTAGGATGATGTAATCCTCATCCTCTACACTGATCTCCTCTTCGAAGAGCAGGAGGTAGTTGATGTCTTTGGAGTCATTGAGGTCTTCTAGGTTGAGCGGATCCTCATGCTCATTGCAGTCATCATGTTGACGATCATTGGCGGCGGCGCCGACGAGGTCGTCCGTACTGTACAGGGTGCCGTTTTCTTCACACTCTATGTTACTTGCATGGCTTCGGCGTGCCTTAGAGTGGTGGCGCTGTCTGCGATGTTTGGGCGGCTCATCTCCAGGTTTGTTATCGTCCTGCTTGGGCGTGTCATCACCATCATTATGGGTGTCCACCATGTAGATGTTGTAGGTGGACGTGGCTGACCAGTGGCCGGTGACGGGGGGTGACATCTATGTTGCTCGTGGCTCCGCTATCCACGTCCATGTATTCGGCACTTTCCGAATTGTAATCCAACATGTCGGTTAAACTTTGACAGTGGCTACTAAGTGGGTGGTGGGTGGGCCACAAAATTACCCGTGATATGCTTCGACGGAGTGCTTAACGAGAGCCGAGGGCAGGTCCTCCTCAATAGCTGCTACTTCTTGAGCTTGTGTTGTATTCCCTCGAAGAGGAAAGGGAGATGCAGCACAGTAGCATAAGTATTTCCCTCAGTTTTTGAGAACCAAGGTATCAATCCAGTAGGAGACCACACGCGAGTCCCTCGCACCTGCACAAACAAATAAGAACTTCGTAGCCAACGCGATAAGGGGTTGTCAATCCCTTTACGGTCACTTACGAAAGTGAGATCTGATAGAGATGATAGTTTATATTTTTGGTATTTTTGGTTTATAAGAACAGCAAGAAAAGCAATAAAAGTAAAGTAGATGTAGATTGATATGTTGAGAATAGACCCGGGGGCCATAGTTTTCTCTAGTGGCTTCTCTCATGATAGCGATATTCTACGGCGGGTAAACAAATTATTGTCGAGCAATTGATAGAAAAGCGAATAATTATGAGACTATCTAGGCATGACCATTGTATATAGGCATCACGTTCTAGACAAGTAGACCGGATCCTGCCTGCATCTATTACTATTACTCCACACATCGACCGCTATCCAGCATGCATCTAGTGTATTGAGTTCATAAGAACGGAGTAACGCCTTAAGCAAGATGACATGATGTAGAGGGATAAACTCAAGAAATATGATATAAACCCCATCTTTTTATCCTCGATGGCAACAATAAAATACGTGCCTTGCTGCCCCTACTGTCGCAGGGAAAGGACACCGCAAGATTGAACCCAAAGCCAAGCACTTCTCCCATTGCAAGAACTATAGATCTAGTAGGCCAAACCAAACCAATAATTCGAAGAGACTAGCAAGGATATTATGAGCACACATAAAAAGTTAAGAGAATAACCAAATATCTTTCATATATAACCTTGATCATAAACTCACAATTCATCGGATCTCGACAAACACACCGCAAAAAGAGATTACATCGAATAGATCTCCTCAAAGACCGAGGAGAACTTTGTATTGAGATCCAGAGAGAGAGAAGAAGCCATCTAGATACTAGCTATGGACCCGAAGGTCTGTGATAAACTACTCACAACTCATGGTGAGGGCGATGATGATGATGAAGAAGAACTCCGTGATGGATCCCCCTCCGGTGGAGCTCCAGAACAGGCTCCAAGATGGGATCTTCACGGGAACAGACGGTACGGCGGTGGAATTAGGGTTTTCTCTCTGTTCATGGAGGTTTTGGGGTACGTAGACTTATATAGGAAGAAGGAGGGCACCGGGGGACGCTCGAGGGGGCCACGAGGCAGGGGGCGCGCCCTGGGAAGGGGGCGCGCCCCCCACCCTCGTGGGCCACCCTTTGGCCCCCTGACGTGGTTCTCAAGCTCCGCGTGCGTGATTTTCTCCAAAAATATCTCTCGTGAAGGTTTCATTCCATTTGGACTCCGTTTGATATTCTTTTTCTGCAAAACCCTGAAACGGACAAAAAACAGCAATCTGGACTGGGCCTTTGGGTTAGTAGGTTAGTCCCAAAAATGATATAAAAGTGAATGATAAAGCCCATTAAACATCCAAGACTTCATAAATAATAGCATGGAACAATCAAAAATGATAGATACGTTGGAGCCGTATCAAGCATCCCCAAGCTTAATTGTGGCATGAGTGTTCAGATCTGAAAGATTCAAGATAAAAGTCTATATCGACATAAGAAATAATAATACTTCAAGCAATACTAACAAAGCAATCATGTCTTCTCAAAATACTATGGCTAAAGAAAGTTATCCCTACAAAATCATATAGTGTTGGCTATGCTCCCTCGTTATCACACAAAATATTCATATCATGCACAACCCCGATTTCAGACAAGCACTTGTATTCATACTCTATCTTTTCAAACCTTTCAACTCTCACGCAATACATGAGCGTGAGCCATGGATATAGCACTATGGGTGGAATAGAGGTGGTTGTGGAGAAGACAAAAAGGAGGAAGATAGTCTCACGTCGACTGGGCGTATCAACGGGCTATGGAGATGCCCATCAATAGATATCAATGTGAGTGAGTAGGGATTGCCATGCAACGGATGCACTAGAGCTAAATATGAATGAAAGCTCAACAAAAGAAACTAGTGGGTGTGCATCCAACTTGCTTGCTCACGAAGACCTAGGGTATTTGAGGAAGCCCATCGTTGGAATATACAAGCCAAGTTCTATAATGAAAATTCCCACTAGTATATGAAAGTGACTAAACATGAGACTCTCTACAATGAAGAACATGGTGCTACTTTGAAGCACAAGTGTGGAAAAAAGATAGTAGTAATTGTCCCATTTTTTCTTTTTCCTTTTTTTGGGCCTTTCTTTTTTTTCTTTGGCCTTTTTTTCTTTTTTTGCGGAGGGGCTTTATAGATTTAGCCTTTCCTCCCATCGGACAATTCTCTAATAATGATGATCATCACACTTTCATTACAACTCGATATTACAACTCGATACTTCAACAACAAACTATGACTCTATATGAATGCCTCCGGCGGTGTACCGGTATGTGCGACGAAACAAGAGTGACATGTATAAAATTATGCATGGTGGCTTTGCCACAAATACGATGTCAACTACATGATCATGCAATGGCAATATGACAATATGATGCGTGTCATATGAATGGAGAGGTGGAAAGTTGCATGGCAAAATATCTCGGAATGGCTATGGAAATGCCATGATAGGTAGGTATGGTGGCTGTTTTGAGGAACAATATGGTGGTTGTTTTGAGGAAGGATATATAGTGGGTTTATGGCACCGGCGAAAATTGCGCGGTACAAGAGAGGCTAGCAATGGTGGAAGGGTGAGAGTGCGTATAATCCATGGACTCAACATTAGTCATAAGAACTCATATACTTATTGCAAAAATCTATGAGTCATCAAAACAAAGCAATCAACGCATGCTCCTAGGGGGGAGATTGGTAGGAGCTAACCATCGCGCGCCCCCGACCTCCACACAAAGGTTGGCACTCTACAAATACCTCATGCTCTAATTTCGTCACATAGCGGTTCACCATACGTGCATGATACGGGAATCACTAACCTTAACACAAGTATTTCTTAATTTCATAATAGCTCCACTAGCATGACTCTAATATCACTATCCTCATGTCTCAAAACAATTATCAAGCATCCAACATCTCATTCTATTCAATGCACTTAGTGTGAATTTTTTTTACTACATTGAAATTGGATGTTTATCATGTGAAGACTAGTTTCTTTAGCCTAAACACATTACCATGCTGTTTCAATACACTCTCAAAATGATAAAAGTGAAGCATGAAAGTTCAACAATTTCTACAAAATATTACCACCACCGTGCTCTAAAAGATATAAGTGAAGCACTAGAGCAAAAACTATTCAACTCAAAAAATATAAGTGAAGCACATATAGTGTTCTAATCACTTCTAGGCCATAATTAACTCTCTCAAATAGGTGTGTCCATCAAGGATGATTGTGGCAAACTAACAAGCAAAGACTCAAATTATACAAGACGCTCCAAGCAAAACACATATCATGTTGCGAATAAAAATATAGCTCCAAGTATAGTTATCGATGGATGAAGACGAAAGAGGGGATGCCTTCCCGGGGAATCCCCAAGCTTAGGCTTTTGATTACCTTGAATTTACTAGGGGTGCCATGGGCATCACCAAGCTTAGGCCTTTGCTGCTCCTTGTTCCATGGTCCATCAAAGCAATACTCAAAACTTGAAAACTTCACAACACAAAACTTAGACAAAATTCTCGTGAGCTCCGTTAGTATAACAAAGCAAACCACTACTCAAAAGTGCAGCAATGAATTCATTCTTTGTTTATATTGGTGTTAAACCTAATGTATTCCAACTTCTCTATGGTGCATATCCTCCAATACTACTCATAGATGCATCGGAATAAGCAAACAACACACGAAAAACAGAATCTGTCAAAAACAGAACAGTCTGTAGTAATCAGCAGGTTTCGCCTAATTCTGGAACTCCAAAAAATTCAAACTAAATTGGTAAATTTGCGGAATTTTTTCACCAATCATCTGCAAAATAAATCAACTAAAAAGCACGCTCTAGTAAAATCTGAAGACCACTTTAGCCAGCGCTAACGATTCAGTTTTTCACAGCAAGATCACATAAACTTCACACAAGTCTTCCCAAAGGTTCTACTTGGCACAAACACTAAACAAAACATGAAACCACATCTAATCAGAGGCTAGATGCAATATTTATTCCCTAATAGCAGCAAAAACAAAAAACATAAAATTGGGTTGCCTCCCAACAAGCGCTATCGTTTTACGCCCCTAGCTAGGCACGATACAAGATAAAACTATGTATTGCCATCTTTGGAAGGCAATCCATAAGTGGCTCTCATGATAGATTCATATGGTAATTTGATTTTATTTCAAGGAAAGTGTTCCATGCCTTTCCTTAACGGAAATTGGAATCTGAATTTCCTTCCTTCATATCAATAATTGCACCAATCGTTCTAAGGAAAGGTCTACCAAGAATAATAGGACATGAAGGATTGCAATCTATATCAAGAACAATGAAATCTACGGGCACATAATTCCTATTAGCAACAATAAGAACATCATTAATTCTTCGCATAGGTTTCTTAATTGTGGAATTCGCAAGATGCAAAATTAAAGAACAATCATCAAGCTCATGGAACCCTAGCAAATCACAGAAAGTTGTTGGGATAGTGGAGACACTTGCACCCAAATCACACAAAGCATAGCATTCATGATCTTTTATTTTTATTTTAATAGTAGGTTCCCACTCATCATAAAGCTTTCTAGGGATAGGAACTTCCAACTCAACTTTTTTTAATAAGATTGCATCAAAGCATCAACTATGTGTTTGGTGAAAGCTTTATTTTGACTATAAGCATGCGGAGAATTTAGCACGGATTGCAACAAGGAAATACAATCAATCAAAGAGCAATTATCATAATTGAATCCCTTGAAATCCAATGTAGTGGGTTCATCACTATGCAAAGTTTTAATCTCTTCACTCCCACTTTTAGCAATTTTAGCATCAAGATCTAAAAACTCCGAATCATTGGGACACTTTAAAGCAGAATCATCTCCAATCCTATTTTCATCAAAATTTATACTAGAAAACAAGGATCTAATAGGAGACACATCAATAACTTTCAGATCTTCATCTTTATTTTCATGATAGCTAGAAGAACATGATTTAATATAATATTCTCTTTTAGCACGCATTCTAGCGGTTCTTTCTTTGCATTCATCAATGGAAATTCTCATGGCTCTGAGAGACTCATTGATATCATGCTTAGGTGGGATAGATCTAAGTTTCAAAGAATCAACATCAAGAGTAATTCTATCCACACTTCTATCCAATTCATCAACCTTAAGCAATTTCTCTTCAAGCAAAGCATTGAAATTCTTTTGCGAGATCATAAACTCCTTAACACTAGTTTCAAATTCAAAAGGCATCTTTCCATAAGAGTTGTTGTAGGAATTACCATAATTATTAGAGGAATTACTAGGAAAAGGCCTAGGATTGAAATTACCTCTATAAGCATTGTTACCAAAATTATTCCTACCAACAAAATTCACATCCAAAGATTCATTGTTATTCTCAATCAAAGTGGACAAAGGCATATCATTAGGATCAAAAGAAGCACTCTTAGCGGCAAATAATTTCATAAGTTCATCCATCTTTCCACTCAAAACATTAATTTCTTCGATAGCATGCACTTTTTTACTAGTAGATCTTTCGGTGTGCCATTGAGAATAATTAACCATAATATTATCTAGGAGTTTGGTAGCTTCTCCTAAGGTAGTTTCCAAGAAAGTGCCTCCGGCGGCCGAATCTAAAAGATTTCTTGAAGCAAAATTCAAGCCAGCATAAAAATTCTGAATAATCATCCATAGATTCAAACCATGTGTAGAGCAATTACGTATCATTAATTTCATTCTCTCCCAAGCTTGTGCAACATGCTCATGATCTAGTTGTTTAAAATTCTTAATATCGGTTCTAAGAGAGATGATCTTAGCAGGAGAGAAATACTTAGAGATAAAAGCATCTTTGCACTTATTCCACGAATCAATACTATTTCTAGGCAAAGAGGAAAACCAAGTTTTAGCACGATCTCTAAGTGAAAACGGAAATAACTTCAATTTAACAATATCGTTATCCGTATCCCTTTTCTTTTGCATATCACACAAATCAACAAAGTTGTTTAGATGGGTAGCGGCATCTTCACTAGGAAGGTCGTAGAATTGATCTTTCATGACAAGATTCAACAAAGCAGAATTGATCTCACAAGATTCAGCATCGGTAGTAGGAGCAATCGGAGTGCTAATAAATTAATTGTTGTTGGTATTGGAGAAGACACAGAATTTGGTATTGTTCTGAGCCATAGTGACGAATAAGCAATCCAACACACACAAGCAAACAAGAAGCAAGCGAACGATAAACACACGACAGAAGAAGGGCAAATAAAACGGCAAGGGTGAAGTGGGGAGAGGAAAAGGAGAGGCAAATAAATGTAATGCGAAGGATCAGGGTTTGTGATAGGTACTTGGTATATGACTTTTGCGTAAGCCTCCCCAGCACCGGCGCCAGAAATTCTTCTAGCTACTTCTTGAGCTTGTGTTGTATTCCCTCGAAGAGGAAAGGGAGATGCAGCACAGTAGCGTAAGTATTTCCCTCCGTTTTTGAGAACCAAGGTAACAATCTAGTAGGAGACCACGCGCGAGTCCCTCACACCTGCACAAACAAATAAGAACTTCGCAGCCAATGCGATAAGGGGTTGTCAATCCCTTTACAGTCACTTACGAAAGTGAGATCTGATAGAGATGATAGTTTATATTTTTGGTATTTTTGGTTTATAAGAACAACAAATAAAAGCAATAAAAGTAAAGTAGATGTAGATTGTTATGTTGAGAATAGACCCGGGGGACATAGTTTTCTCTAGTGGCTTCTCTCATGATAGCGATATTCTACGGCGGGTAAACAAATAATTGTCGAGCAATTGATAGAAAAGCGAATAATTATGAGACTATCTAGGCATGATCATTGTATATAGGCATCACGTCTGAGACAAGTAGACCGACTCCTGCCTGCATCTACTACTATTACTCCACACATCGACCGCTATCCAGCATGCATCTAGTGTATTGAGTTCATAAAAACAGAGTAACGCCTTAAGCAAGATGACATGATGTAGAGGGATAAACTCAAGCAATATGATATAAACCCCATCTTTTTTATCCTCGATGGCAACAATACAATACGTGCCTTGCTGCCCCTACTGTCACTGGGAAAGGACACCGCAAGATTGAACCCAAAGCCAAGCACTTCTCCCATTGCAAGAACTATAGATCTAGTAGGCCAAACCAAACCAATAATTCGAAGAGACTAGCAAGGATATTATGAGCACACATAAAAAGTTAAGAGAATAACCAAATATCTTTCATATATAACCTTGATCATAAACTCACAATTCATCGGATCTCGACAAACACACCGCAAAAAGAGATTACATCGAATAGATCTCCTCGAAAACCGAGGAGAACTTATTATTGAGATCTAGAGAGAGAGAGAGAGAAGAAGCCATCTAGATACTACCTATGGACCCGAAGGTCTGTGATAAACTACTCACAACTCATGGTGAGGGCGATGATGATGATGAAGAAGAAGAACTCCGTGATGGATCCCCCTCCGATGGAGCTCCGGAACAGGCTCCAAGATGGGATCTTCACGGGAACGGAAGGTACGGCGGTGGAATTAGGGTTTTCTCTCTGTTCACGGAGGTTTTGGGGTACGTAGACTTATATAGGAAGAAGGAGGGCACCTGGGACGCTCGAGGGGGCCACGAGGCAGGGGGCATGCCCTGAGAAGGGGGGCGCGCCCCCCACCCTCGTGGGCCACCCTTTGGCCCCCTGATGTGGTTCTCAAGCTCCGTGTGCGTGATTTTCTCCAAAAGTATCTCTCGCGAAGGTTTCATTCCGTTTGGACTCCGTTTGATATTCTTTTTCTACAAAACCCTGAAACAGGAAAAAAACAGCAGTCTGGACTGGGCCTTTGGGTTAGTAGGTTAGTCCCAAAAATGATATAAAAGTGAATGATAAAGCCCATTAAACATCCAATACTTCTTAAATAATAGCATGGAACAATAAAAAATTATAGATACGTTGGAGACGTATCAATAGCCATCGTCTAGATTCGGTCCAGCACCTCCTTTAATAAGGCGAGGGTCGCTGGGCTTGAGGGTGGTGGGATTTCCAGGCCGAACTATGTCGCAGCGGGCCGAGGGGTGATCTATGCCCTAACCAGATTCTAATTTTTGAGGGCCGAGTTGAGCTACGGGTTTTGGACCGAGTCGTGTTTGGAGACTGAAGACGGGTTTTGTTCCCCGAGTGCAGTCTCTATGCTGAGGCTTGAGGCCGAGTTGATTCGGGCTAGGAGTGATTCCTGGTTACCGATTGTTGATTCTTCATGAGGGCTCGAGGCCGTAGGCGTGCCTTGAGGAGAGGGTTCGGTCGAGAATGACTCTCAGCGCCTGAATCCTCCTTCCGTATAGAGGCCCAAAGATTGGTCTTCAGCAGGTATTATGAGCGTGGTTGAAGGCGGTTTTTGGCCTTCACTCAAAGTGGGGTCCTCCAGGCTCGAGGCTAGTTGGAGGACCGTAGTCGATCCATAGATTGGGTCAGAGAGGGGATCCAGAACGGGCACGGGTAGGCCCATGGAGTGCAGGAGGAGGTTGTGAATCCAGCAAAGACCAGATCGCCTCGCACATCCGCAACGTACTCCAAATTGCCGAATTGAATCCGGCGCTCATGGGAGAAGTTGTCGATCTGGTTTAGATGACCAGTGGGGTTGGCATGCAGCATGATGCTGCCGAACGCAAAGAGTTGGCCGGGGACAATGAGCTCCCCAAAGCTGACGCCCTCTCCGATGATCAGGCGAGCCATCGATCCTTGGGTGATTCAACAGCGGAACTCTCAATACAAGGGACAGGAGACAAGGGACACATGGTTTACTTAGGTTTAGGCCCTCTCAAAGAGGTAAAAACCTACTCATGCTTGATTATATTTGATGTGTATGGTTACAGAGTCGATCTACCACGAGATCAGGCGAGCTAAACCCTAGATGGGAGAGGTGATGAATGAAGCTCTAGCCCTAAAGACTAAAACCCTCGGTTTATATACACACCAATAGGGTTAGGGTTGCATGTGATTGGTTACGAAGAGAGAAAGATCCTGCCTATTCTTGGCTTGGAGGACACACCCTGACTCTGAAGTTTCCTTATCTGATCATGGGTCTGTACTCGGGCTTGGCTCCGTAGTAGCCCATCAATTCGACCAAAACATGACAGGCCGGCATCCCGAGGACCCCTTGATCCAGGACGCCCTCACTAGGGGAAAACTAGATAACATTGTGCGAACACCCAAGGTCCACCAACCTCAAAGGCCAAAGTTGCAGCTGGAGGCGAGCGAAACAATGTAGGTTTTAGCGATGGCTCCACTTCTTCGGTTTACTACAAACAATAATCCCCCAAGAGGTGGGCTCATGCTATAACGGCAAACTATGTTAATGCACACTCCCCTAAGGCAACCAGTAAAAGCGGAGGATGGAGCAGACCTCCTATTGGTTTTGTGAAACTAAATGTTGATGCTTCTTTTGATCACGATCTACTTAGGGACATGATCCACGTTGGAAAATTCCCCAAAGAGGAGGGGGTGATGTAGCACAGCAGCTATAAGTATTTCCCTTAGTTATGAAACCAAGGTTATCAATCCAGTAGGAGAACCAAGCAACACTATGTAAATAGCACCTGCACACAAACAACAAATCCACACAACCCTGCCCGTAGAGGGGTTGTCAATCCCCCCAAGGTATTGAAATATGATAAATAGATAGATTGATAGATGCAAATAAGATAAAGCGAACAAAACGCAGCAAAGTATTTTTGGATTTTTGATAAAACAGATCTGAAAATATATGATAGGTAATAGACCCGGGAGCCGCGGATTTCACTAGTCATTTCTCTCGAGAAAATAGCATATGGTAGGTGTCAGGGATATACCCCGCGGCGCAACCCAGCCGGAAGTATAACTCGGCCGGACTTGGCGACTCACTAATGACCTGCCCTGACTGAACGACTCACTAAGTGACCCGCCCGAGCCTGGCAACTCATGGGTGACCCGGCGAGCGGGTCAGAGGAACGACAAGACCAGGTGGCCCAGAAGGCGGTTTATGGAAGGTCGATTCATGTTATGGTGGGCCGGTTTATGAGGAGAGCACAAGGAATATTCTCCTACAAAGGAAGCAAGACTAGGACCCCACTTGTAATAGAGTAATGCTAATCCTACTACTAGTCATGTAACCCACCCCTTCAACATATATAAGGAGGGGCAGGGCTCCCTAAAGGGGGGAGGGGCAAGAAGAAACAATCTCTAGGGCTAGACACAAAGAGCCAGTTTACCGGCGACTCTCTCATGATGATAATGAGACCTAGCCACAAACAGCATGTAGGGTTGTTACCGGATGATGTTTCCCGGGGCCCGAAGATGTATAAATCCTTGTCTTGCGTTGCGTCTCTCGATTCCGCTCAACCCCTCTCAAGCTACCACATAGATGCGTTGGCCTCACGACTAAGTCCTCACACTAGGACATCTGTCGTGACAATTCCATGAAAGTTGGCGCCCACCATGGGGCCTGCGCAAGGTGGTGATGAGTTCTTGGAGGGATCTCTCCCAGGGATCGAAGAGTTCATAGTTTTTCGGATGATGAAGAATCGGTTCGGAAGGATTTATGTCAACTTCGAGTGACCCGTCACAATTGAAAGAATTTCAGCGGCGTTCTAAACTCAGATCAGAGTTAATGGTGTACCGCCGGCCGCTGCAAAGACGTTTGAGTTGACGGGATCGAGAGATAAACAAAAGCTAGATGGATTTTGGAGCACTCACGGCAGTAAATACTAGTTGGAATCGGATCAGAAAGATAACCACGACCAGGAAGTGTATACGGTCACGACCCGGAAGTGGATACGACGATGATGTGTTTTCTCCTCGCCGGCGTGCCTCTCCGCGGGACTCGCTCCGCCTCCAGCTCCAATCTGCCGGCCGTTTCCGCTCCAGGTCGGTTTACCCTAGGCTGAGAACCGGCCTGCCTACCCCTCCTCGCTCGCTGAGCCGCCGCGGTATCAGCATCAGAGCCGTCGTCTTTGAGTTGCCAGCACCACAACACCCTCTTCCTGCCGCGTTTGCCTCCAAATTGTTGAAGTCGCCCCCGAGCTGATCCCTGCAGTATATCACGGCCCTCTCCGTCACAGTCGCATCTGGATCAGTATCCATGGCCCGGATTTGCTGCTTCAAGCCGGCCCGGTCTCCGCCTTCAAGCCATAACCGCTCGGACTCGCTTTCGCCGCCCCTGCTCGAACTTGCCTTCGCCGTCTCCGCTTTCGCCGCGGTAAGCCACTGCCCCACGCTGTAAGCTGCCGCCGGAGGGCCGCCGTCTACCTTCGGGTCGACTCGCTTCCGCCTCGGGCCGTGTCGTGCCTCGCCAGTTTTCTCTCTGCCACGGGCTGCTGTGCCTTGGCCTTAGTCGCCCTGTCGCCGGACGCCGTCGCCGCCTCAAGTCGCTGCCCGTGGTCGTGCTAATCCGCCTCGTGGAGATCCGCCGCTGGAGATTCGCTCTATTGAGCTGTGATACGTCCAAAATGCATCACTATTTTATATCGTAATTCATCCTTATTCATTGATATATTTCACATTACGATGATATTCTTATATTGTTTTGGCCTATTTTACACAGTTTGCAACTTTCCGGTGCCGAAGCAGCAGACGCAGGATTCAGCGGTAAAAAGTGGACGCTGAGTTGCTGAAGAAGAATATCTCCAAATTACCTGAAAATCGATGGAGGGTATTTTCCAGAAGGATCACGAAGATACGCAAAGGAGCAACCAGAGGGGGGCCACAGGGTGCCCAGGCGGCCACCTGGCGCGGCCTCCACCCTGGTCGCGCGGGGAGGGTGCCTGGAGCCCCTGGCCCACTCCCGGCTCTCCCCTTTTGCCTATATAATCCTCGTCATCCAAAAACCCTAAAAAGGAGAGTTTTTTGACGGAATTCCGCCGCCGCTCCGTGGCGGAAACCTACAGAGAAGAAAAAGCCATCTCCGGCGGGCAGATTCCGCCGGGGAGATCACCTCCCGAAAGGGGAGATCATCGCCATCGTCATCACCATCGTCACGGGCATCATCGAGATCATCATCAACATCATCCCCAACATCAGCACCATCTCCATCTTCATCCAATCTCATCTCACAATTGCAACTTGTGTTGTAATCCGTACTATCTATCCTCTCTACCCTATCGGTGTTGATTACTACTTTGTGGTGAATGCTATTGAGTTTTGTTGGAGAAATATCATTATGTCTAGATTGTTTATCACCCATCTATCTCTACTGATCATGATCTCTTTTATGTCTTGTGAGTAGTTACTTTAGTTCTTGAGGACATGGGAGAAGTCTTGTTGTTAGTAGTCATATGATGTTGAAGTAATATATGATGTTTGATACTTAAGTTGTGTTGTTATTTTCCTAGTGGTGTTGTGTGAGTCGAACACTCAACACTTTGCCTTATTAAGGACCTAGGGGAATACATTGTGTACAAAGAATGCTTACGGTGGGTTGCCGGAGTGACAGAAACCTGAACCCCAGTTCGCACGCTTTTGCACAAGGGAACAATGGATCATCGATCGTATTGCTATGGTTAGGCTATTGCCTTAAATACTATCTTGTATTTGCGGATGCTTGCAAGGTGTTTAATCATAAGAGTGCACTCATCTTAGTCTAGAGAGTGTACTAGCATAGATCCACCCACTTAACACTTATCAACACATCACATAGTACCGATACGGAATATGGCGAAAGCACATGACTACCTCTCCCGTGTGTCCTCAAGAACACTTTAGCCTTTATAAGTTCAATTGCTAGGCCTCTCCTTTGCTCAGAAAGGATTGGGCCACTTGTTACTCTCCAGTGCCTTTTACTTTGCTCGCTTTTACTTTCCTATTGCTTATATCAAGAAAACCCCTAAAAAGATATCTTTCAGTGCTTGCAGTTATTCCTTGCTCAGAATCACTTGTCAATACCTTCTGCTCCTCGTTGGGTTTGACACTCTTACTTATCGAAAACGCTGCAATAGATCCCTTACTGTTGTGGGTCATCAAGTACCGTTTTTTGGCGCCGTTGCCGGGGAGTGTAGCGCTATTTGTAAGTGAAGCTGGTAAGGAAGTTTTTATATTTCTGTTTTTATTTTGCTGTTGCTGCTCTTTGTCCTTATGGACAACCTTGCCATTGGATCGTTGCTTGAGGGAAGACGCCCCACATCTGTGGTGGTTGCTCCTCCCCCTACTGAAATTGTGCCCTATAAAATACCAGCTGGTATTATCGATTATGTTTTGGCTAATCGTTATGCAGGAGATAGACATCCCGGTGAACACTTGCTATATCTGTCACAACTATGTTCATTATTTAAGCTTGCAGCTGTATCAATGTAGTTTGTCATGAGGAAATTGTTCTCCGTATCGCTTATAGATAAAGCTTCAGATTGGTATAAGCTTCTCGATAACTCACACTTGCTTGATTGGCAAGAGCTTATGTCTCTCTTTTATACCAAGTTTTAT
This sequence comes from Secale cereale, assembly GCA_902687465.1. NCBI lineage: Eukaryota > Viridiplantae > Streptophyta > Magnoliopsida > Poales > Poaceae > Secale > Secale cereale. Next base: position 639,164,765 of record LR738715.1, read on the forward strand.
CCTCTTCATGAAATTCATCGAGACAGGAACTATATCTATAACTTTAGGTCTCATGACGGAGAAAGCATTGCTCAAGCTTGGGGGAGATTGAAGTCCCTAATGCTCAAATGTCCTATTCATGAGCTCCCCAAGGAAATTATACTTACAAATTTTTATGCTAGGCTTTCTCGTCAGGATAAGGTGATGCTGGATGCCTCCTCTAGTGGGGTATTTCAGACGAAGAGTGTTGAAGAAAGGTGGGATCTCATTGAAAGGATCCAGAGGAATACCGAAGATTGGGAAATCGATAAAGGTATTGAACCCGCTATAAATTATGAGCATGATTATATTGAGAGCTATGTGAAAACTGATTACTTCAATACCTTTTGCTCTAAGATTGGTCTTGATTCCCATCTAATGATTGATTTCTGTAAGGATTTTGCCTCTCACGTTGATTCTTTTAAAAAGAAGAGAGATCAGCATCATGAACCTTTCAAAGAGTTACCTGTTAATATTCATGTTGCTGACCCTATTTTGCCTGCAGTTATATATGAAAAGCCTCCTTTTCCCGCAAGGATAAGGGAGCACTCTCTTGTGACACGCATAATAAATAAAAGTGAGAGAAGAATTGATGAGCCTGAGGACCAGATCAAGGTCGATCCTCAAGTTGCATTGGTTAAAGACCTTGTTACTAATGATGTTTTGGATTCCAATGTAAATTTTTGTGTTGTTTCCACTAACCTTGTCACAGCCAAGAATAAAGGCCCAATTTCAGGTACTCCAGTAGTATCTGTTAAAATAGGAGATCACAATTATTATGGGCTATGCGATTTGGGATCGAGTGCTAGTGCTATCCCCTATTCACTTTATCAAGAGATCATCGGTGAGATTTCACCTTGTGAACTTGAAGAAGTTGATGTTACCATTCATCTTGCAAACAGAGCAACTATCTCTCCTATCGGAATTGTGAGAGACATTGAAGTCCTATGTGGAAAGGTAAAATACCCTACCGACTTTCTAGTACTTAGTTCAGTGAGGGACAATTTTTGTCCTATTATTTTTGGTAGACCTTTTCTCAGAACTTGTGGAGCTATAATAGATTGCAAGAAAGGTAAAGTTTCTGTTGAATTCAATGGTGAGCCATATGAACTTAACTTTTCTAAGTTCTCTAAGCAGCCTCGTGGTACCAATTTACCTAGTGATGATAAAATTATTGAAAGTATTGCTTCTATTGCTATTCCCCCTAATGATCCTTTGCAGCAATATATGGAGGACCACGAGAATGATTTGCATATGCTGGAAAGAAATGAACTAGATGAAATATTCTTGAGACAAACTACTATCCTGAAGCACAACCTTCCGGTTGAACCTTTGGGAATTTTATCAAAACCAAAAGAAGACCCGGTGTTCGATCTTAAACCTCTTCTCGATACGCTCAAGTATGCTTATTTAGATGAAAAGAAAGTATATCCTGTTATTATCAACTCTAACCTTTCAGGATATGAAGAAGAGCGACTATTGGAAGTACTTCGTAAACACCGAGGTGCAATTGGCTATACCCTTGATGACCTTAAGGGGATTAGTCCATCTATCTGCCAACATACTATCAACCTTAAGCCCGACGCTAAACCAGTTGTTGATCATCAACGACGGTTGAACCCGAAGATGATGGATGTTGTAAGAACTGAGATTCTCAAGCTTCTAGCCGCAGGTATTATCTACCCTATAGCTGATAGTAAGTGGGTAAGCCCGATACATTGTGTTCCTAAGAAAGGAGGTACAATTGTGGTTCCTAATGATAAGAATGAACTAATACCTCACAGAATTATTATTGGATATAGAATGTGTATTGATTACAGGAAGCTGAACAAGGCAACCAGGAAGGATCACTACCCGTTGCCGTTCATCGACCAAATGCTTGAAAGGTTATCCAAAAATACCCACTTTTGTTACCTCGATGGTTATTCTGGCTTCTCTCAAATTCATGTTAACACTGCTGATCAAGAGAAGACCACTTTTACTTGTCCCTTTGGTACTTATGCTTATAGGCGTATGCCTTTTGGTTTATGTAATGCCCCTGCTACTTTTCAAAGGTGTATGTCTGCTATCTTTCATGGTTTCTGTGAGGAGATTGTGGAAGTCTTCATGGACGATTTCTCCGTCTATGGAACTTCCTTTGACCATTGTCTCCACAACCTTAATAAAGTTTTGCAGAGATGTGAGGAGACAAATCTGGTACTCAACTGGGAGAAGTGCCACTTCATGGTTAACGAAGGAATTGTTCTTGGCCACAAGATTTCCGAAAGGGGAATTGAGGTGGACAAGGCCAAGATCGAAGCAATTGAGAGGATGCCCTATCCAAGGGACATCAAAGGTATTCGCAGTTTTCTCGGTCATGCTGGTTTCTATAGAAGATTTATTAAAGACTTTTCTAAGACTTCGAGACCCCTCACTAATCTTCTCCAGAAGGACGTTCCTTTTGTATTTGATGAAGATTGTAAGGAGGCTTTTGAAGTTCTTAAGGAAGCTTTAATAACCGCTCCTATAGTACAACCACCTGACTGGAATTTACCTTTTGAGACTATGTGTGATGCTAGTGATTTTGCTGTTGGAGCTGTTTTAGGGCAAAGGGTTGATAAGAAATTGAATGTTATACATTATGCTAGTAAAACCCTTGATAGTGCTCAAAAGAATTATGCTACTACTGAGAAGGAATTCTTAGCTGTAGTGTTTGCTTGTGATAAGTTTAGGCAGTATATTTTTGATTCCAAAGTTATTATTCATACTGACCATGTTGCCATTAAGTACCTTATGACAAAGAAGGATGCCAAGCCAAGGCTTATCAGATGGGTACTCCTTCTTCAAGAATTTGATTTGCAGATTGTTGATAGGAAAGGAGAAGACAATCTGGTGGCGGACAATCTTTCAAGGATGGAAGATATGCCGCATGATCCCATCCCAGTCAACGACAGTTTTCCAGACGAGCAACTTGCCGTTGTAAAAGTACAATCTCTTTCCGATCCTTGGTTTGCAGATTATGCTAATTTTATCGTTGCGAAGTATTTGCCTCCAGGTTTAACATTTCAGCAAAGGAACAAGTTCTTTCATGATTTGAGGCACTACTTTTGGGATGACCTACATCTTTTCAAAGAAGGTCCAGACGGGATCGTGAGAAGATGCATACCGGAACATGAGCAGAAGGACATTCTCAGACAGTGTCATGATAGTCCCTATGGAGGGCATAATGCCGGTGAGAGGACCGCACATAAGGTTCTTCAATCAGGTTTTTATTGGCCTACTCTCTTTAAGGATGCTAGAAATTATGTTTTAGCCTGTGATAAATGTCAGAGAGTTGGTAACATTAGTAGAAGGAATGAGATGCCTATGAATTACTCACTAGTGATTGAACCTTTTGATTGCTGGGGTTTTGATTTTATGGGTCCTTTTCCTTCTTCGCACAAGTACACTCACATTTTAGTAGCTGTTGATTATGTGACCAAGTGGGTTGAAGCGATCCCCACTGAAAGTGCTGATCACAAGACATCTTTGAAAATGCTCAAAGATGTGATTTTCTCTAGGTTTGGTGTACCTAGGTATCTCATGACTGATGGAGGATCACACTTCACGCATGGAGCTTTTAGAAAAGCTTTAGCCAAGTACGATGTCAATCATAGAATTGCTTCACCGTACCATCCTCAAACTAGTGGGCAAGTTGAGCTCACCAATAGAGAGATCAAGTTGATCTTGCAGAAGACAGTAAATAGAAATAGAAAGGCTGGTCAAATAAGTTAGGAGATGCTTTGTGGGCGTATAGAACTACTTTAAAAAAAACCATGGGCATGTCCCTCTATAAGATGGTTTATGGCAAGGCTTGCCATTTGCCATTAGAATTAGAGCACAAAGCTTTCTGGGCTGTTAGAGAGCTGAATGCTGACCCAAAGTTAGCTGGTGAGAAGCGTCTCGTGAACTTGACTTCTCTAGATGAGTGGAGAAGTGAAGCTTACGAGAGCGCTAAAATGTTCAAGGAAAAGGTAAAGAAGTGGCATGATAAGAGGATTCTGAAACGTGAATTTAATGTTGGTGATAAAGTTTTGTTGTTTAGATCCCGTTTCAGGTTTTCTCCAGGCAAACTACTTTCCAGGTGGGAAGGGCCATTTCATATTGAAGAAGTCTATCGGTCTGGTGCAATCAAGATTAACAATTTTGAAGCACCAAACCTCAAGTTGTGAATGGGCAAAGACTTAAGCATTACATAGCAGGAGACCCTGTCAATGTTGATGTGAATATGATATACACAACAACTCACGAAAAACATGTTGCAGCCCTGTTTCACACACCAGCAGAAGCAGAATAAGAAAAGGTATGTATTACGGTAAGGAAACATCGCGAACCGCCATAAAAGTTCCATATTATGATTTTTTTCAAAATTAGTAAGATTCTAAGCCTAAGTGGAACCAGAGACAAGCCCCGGGGGGCCCAGGCGCCCCCCTGGCGCGGCCTACATCCTGGCCGCGCCGGGAGGCCGCCTGGGCACCCAGGAGTCCGTCTCCGACCCCACTTTAGCTTGTTACCTTCCTTTCTGTGCATAAATTTTTGCTATATATTTGCCCGGATTGTTCCGGCAACGTATCTCGCGATTTCGTGTGTTTTCTTTTCGATCTGTTTTTGCCAGGGAATCTTTTAGCTGGACCTAGGTGCCATGGCTTCTCCAAGTTCCCCCAAGGACAAGTTCGTCGTCGACGTCATCAACCCTTACCTCGCTGAGGTGAAGAAGCACCCTGAGGTTGTTCAGATGGAGGACGGTGTCCTCCATCAAGAAGATCTGAAGGGACCTATCAAGGAGGGGAGCATCCAGGCCAGGCTAGAAGAAGTGGAGCAAGAAGTCTTCAAGTACAAGAAGATGATCGAGCGTGGTGTTGAAGCTAACTTTGACATCATCAACGAGCTGAAGACCTACTTCCTGAAGGAGATGAAGGAGATGTGGAAAAGCATCACCGCATCTGAAGAAAGAATGAAGAGCTCCAAGGGAAAATTTATGATCTACATCACCAGAACTGTGAGTATGAACTAAGGTTTATGCGCATGGGTATGGGTGCTGCATGCAGGATTCGGGAGACAAACTTCTCATATGAGACTGGAGAACCCCTTCCATGGAAGCGCTTCGCCGAGGACTACGTGATCAACGTCAACAAGAATGAGGAGTGAAATCTCCTTGGGTAATGGCATCCCCTTGGCTTTTTCCGAGCTTGGGGGAGTGCCCGGTATCTTTATCTTTATCTTTTGTCTTTTAGAGTCAAGTAGAGTCGTATCATGTCTAGGGAGGTTATTTTATGAAATAGGTGTGTGCATTGGGGTCTATCACTCCTTCTGTGGAGAGATTGTATCCGTGAGTGTGGAGTCGTTTATGATGGAATATTAATGAGAAGTCTATTGGTTCCTTTGCTGCACTCGGTATTCTCTTCACGCAATCGACCTTATATGATGATTCTTATGGGGAGTATTGACCTTATATCAGGTATGGCTTTGAAAACCTTATTTAATCTTGGCAAACATAGCTTTGGTCATAACAACAAGCATGATTTTCTTAAAGTAGCGACATAGCCAAAACCTTTATGTTATTATGCTTGAAGTGTTATGCTGACAAGGAAGACAACTTGATGTGTTATGCTTATTTTAGCGTTTATGCTTTATATTGCTTTGCATCTTAGTCATCATCAATTGTCTGTTCTCTCAAAGCCTTTGCTAGCCTAAACTCTGTACTAAGCGGAATTCTGCTTGTGCATCCATAACCTTAAACCAATACCTTCCATATGAGTCCACCATACCTTCCTATTCGTGGTATTCCACTACCACCTCCTAAAGTATAGAATTTGTGTGTTATCCTTAAATGTTCAAAATCTTCTATTTTGTGCCCCTGTTTTAGCTCATGAGGAAATAGTAGTTAATTCATGATCTTTTTAAGTTGGACAAGTTTTACCCCGGGATTGCATGTCTAATCTGCAAACCCCTAATACGAGAAGGAACTGGCATGAGTGCGCCTGGCTCATAAAAGATAATACAACAAACAAACCCTCCTTCACGCTTGGTTCCTGGAGAAATCAGAAAACTTTTGGCAGCGATAAACAAAGGAGATTAAGGGGATGTGATCGTCCCCGTACGGGAGCCGTTCCTCGAAACTTGTCCAGCTCGAGAAGTAATTGAGTTATCTATTAGCATTCGTTGACAAATCATGCACCTCTCAAAACTTGTTTTCATTCTGTTTGATTTAAGGATAGCACATGAGTTTTCCCTACTTCCCTAGAGCAGGGCCTATCTCTTAGTTTTTAGGATGAGTCAGTTATTCCTACTTCCTTCTATTCTTAAAGAGAGCAGACATTTGATGTTGACGAGGATTCATTCATATAAAGTTGCATTAAGATTTGTCATATCATATCCTTATTGACATTATCATTTGATAGGTAAGTTGTTTGTCAAGCCTAGCTAAAGCAAACATCTTCCTTTGTGTTGACACCTTCACTTCTTGCCTAATAACATGTTCTTTCAAAAGCTTCAATTAATCTCATCAAAACATAAAGAGAAAGAGCAAAAGTAAAAGCTATTAGTTGTTCTTTGACTAAAGGACATGTTTGCCATGATTTGATGAGTTTCCTTAGCCCTACTTTTGATTATAAGTGTTACCACTCTTTTATAAGGGCTTTATGAGTTGAAAATTGATGTTGAGGATATTTGAGTTTGATGAAGAAACTGTGATGCTTCTTGTCAGTATTCTATTTATTGACACTTCACTCTCTAAACTTGTGGACAGGTTTACCGAGCTCAGTATTCGCTTGGGGACAAGCGAGGTCTAAGCTTGGGGGTGTTGATACGTCCAAAATGCATCACTATTTTATATCGTAATTCATCCTTATTCATTGATATATTTCACATTACGATGATGTTCTTATATTGTTTTGGCCTATTTTACACAGTTTGCAACTTTCCGGTGCCGAAGCAGCAGACGCAGGATTCAGCGGTAAAAAGTGGACGCTGAGTTGCTGAAGAAGAATACCTCCAAATTACCTGAAAATCGACAGAGGGTATTTTCCAGAAGGATCACGAAGATACGCAAAATAGCAACCAGAGGGGGGCCACAGGGTGCCCAGGCGGCCACCTGGCGCGGCCCCCACCCTGGCTGCGCGGGGAGGGCGCCTGGAGCCCCTGGCCCACTCCCGGCTCTCCCCTTTTGCCTATATACTCCTCGTCATCCAAAAACCCTAAAAAGGAGAGTTTTTTGACGGAGTTCCGCCGCCGCTCCGTGGCGGAAACCTACAGAGAAGAAAAAGCCATCTCCGGCGGGCAGATTCCGCCGGGGAGATCACCTCCCGGAAGGGGAGATCATCGCCATCGTCATCACCATCGTCACGGGCATCATTGAGATCATCATCAACATCATCCCCAACATCAGCACCATCTCCATCTTCATCCAATCTCATCTCACAATTGCAACTTGTGTTGTAATCCGTACTATCTATCCTCTCTACCCTATCGGTGTTGATTACTACTTTGTGGTGAATGCTATTGAGTTTTGTTGGAGAAATATCATTATGTCCAGATTGTTTATCACCCATCTATCTCCACTGATCATGATCTCTTTTATGTCTTGTGAGTAGTTACTTTAGTTCTTGAGGACATGGGAGAAGTCTTGTTGTTAGTAGTCATATGATGTTGAAGTAATATATGTTGTTTGATACTTAAGTTGTGTTGTTATTTTCCTAGTGGTGTTGTGTGAGTCGAACACTCAACACTTCGCCTTATTAAGGACCTAGGGGAATACATTGTGTACAAAGAATGCTTACAGTGGTTTGCCGGAGTGACAGAAACTTGAACCCCAGTTCGCACGCTTTTGCACAAGGGAACAATGGATCATCGATCGTATTGCTATGGTTAGGCTATTGCCTTAAATACTATCTTGTATTTGCGGATGCTTGCAAGGTGTTTAATCATAAGAGTGCACTCATCTTAGTCTAGAGAGTGTACTAGCATGGATCCACCCACTTAACACTTATCAACACATCACATAGTACCGATACGGAATATGGCGAAAGCACATGACTACCTCTCCCGTGTGTCCTTAAGAACACTTTAGCCTTTATAAGTTCAGTTGCTAGGCCTCTCCTTTGCTCAGAAAGGATTGGGCCACTTGTTACTCTCCAGTGCCTTTTACTTTGCTCGCTTTTACTTTCCTATTGCTTATATCAAGAAAACCCCTAAAAAGATATCTTTCAGTGCTTGCAGTTATTCCTTGCTCAGAATCACTTGTCAATACCTTCTGCTCCTCGTTGGGTTCGACACTCTTACTTATCGAAAACGCTGCAATAGATCCCTTACGGTTGTGGGTCATCAAGCTGCCGGGTGCCTCACGCTTCCACTCCCGTCTCACCCTTGCGGTGAGCCGCCATGCCACTATGACCTTGAGCCGCTTGCGCCGTTGCTCATTTTCAACTTCTGAGTCGCCAACGCCATCTCGTGCTTCTGCCATGGGTCGCTTGAGGATAACGACAGTAGACCGACTGCGCCTACACTGTCCTGCGATGGTCTGAGCCACCTTCGCCGGTGCATCGAGCCGCTGTTGCCGCTGTCGCTGGCCTCTATATCAACACGCGTGAGTTGAGCAAGGGTCAAATCCTGGGGGCTCTATAAAGAATTTGAGCTGTTGAGCCGCCAGGTTTATGGGGGCTACTCCCCATGGCTGAACTGGAGTTATTCATGGGTAACCAAATCGAGCATATTTCTGGGGCATCTGGCAATAAAACATCAAGTATTCACATGGAAGATCAAGCTGAAGGTCAACCATATTATCAGGACATGTGTGTTGATAGTTTTTGATGGAACAGTCACCGGTATGGCTATTATCAGGGAAGGATAACTTTGGAGATGTTCAGATAAGCTGCTATCAACATCCAAAAAATATCTCAGGTGATACCCCTCCTATTTGTTTTATCTATATACGGTAATCTGTCTGAGAACAGTTACTCTGGCTTGCAACATTTTTATGCAGGGCAATTATTTATGACAAAAGGTGTTATTATACCACGGATATGGGGCGCATCAGCATCATTATATACTGACGATTATCCGTGTCGCACTGGTTAAACAGACGTGCGCAAACCACCGCCCGTGCCGCTCGGTCTACATCAACATGACATGGCTATACTCGCCCGTCCACGCCGGCTTATAATGCCGTGGCCGATTTATCTGTCCATGCCATCTCTGATGATGTGATCGTCTTTACCGTCCGCCTCTTGCGGCCTGGTCTACATCAACACACTGGGCTGCACCTGTCTGCATGAGATGTTTATTGAGTATGAGCAAGTCATAGCTTGGGTAGCCCGTTTTTCTTTCAACAAAATGGAAGCAAATTATTAGCAACCGCCGTCTGCACTGGGTGGCTCAATGGGCAGGCGCACAAGTCGCCGCCACTGCAGTTTGGTTAACTTCAAAATAGCCAATTGGAAGGAACCTTTGGCCGAGTTGCTGACATGGCTCATACGGGGTCATTTATAACCAGCTGCAGTCACTTCAACCTTTTGTGGATTCACATCGCGCTATCAACACCAATGATATACACCTTCTGCTATGGTCAAACACAGAGAATCTCAAGACAACTCCTCGAGTCGTCTTAAGACTCGGGGGCTACGATGACATGACTCAGCAAATCTTGCCAGTTTCAGCAAATTTAAGAACCCCAGGGCGATGGAGGGAAAGATAACCCGGTCCCAGAGGCAACTTCTATATTGATGAAAATTTGAAGGCCATCAGAAAATTTCCGGCTTAAAAAGTATATGATAATTACAAAATCCCGTCTCAGTGAAGAAGTTTCCAGGTCATCAGAAAGGAATCCGGTTTAAAATCCGGCTCAAGGAACATCATTCTTACTGAAGCTCTCAAATATCCGGTTTACAATCAAGTTCAAGGGAAATATGTCTCCTACAAGCTCTGAAACTCTCAAATCTGGTTTAAGAATGTCCGGTTCAAAAGGAACTAATCTCTCGCAAAGTTCGAGTTTAAAGGCCGTCAGAAAAATTCCGGCTGAAAATGAAGATTCTGGTTTAAGATCCGGTTCAAGGGAAAGATGTCTCCCACAAAGCTCTTAAGCTCTCAATATCTGGTTTAACATCCGGTTCAAGAAGAAAATCTCTCGTAAGTTTGAGTTCTCAGAAAAATTAAAGGTTGCCAAAGAGAACTTGCTGCCATGATGTGTGGTTCAAACATGGGTATCCTGCCTTATTGGTTTATCATATTATTGATCACTTGGGGGTTTCCTACTCACTAAACATAGCTATGACTACCCTCTTGATCCGGCTATCATTCCAATATTATCATAAGAGCACAGCTCTGGTTACTTTGATAATCCGGCTATCAAGCCAATATTATCATAAGGGGCCAAAGAGAGTCTGTTGCACAGCACAGCTCAAACATGGGTATCCCTTGAGCACAGCTCTTGGGGGCTATGTTACCATAGTCACACCTCTTGATAGGCTTAAGGCCACCAGGGAAATCACTTGGGGGCTATGGGTTCGAACCATAGTTACACCTCTTGATAGGCTTAAGGCCACCAGGGACACTTGGGGGCTTGGTCGTATTCGAACCATAGCTACACCTCTTGATAGGCATAAGGCCACCAGGGAAATCACTTGGGGGCTTGGTCGTATTCGAACCATAGCTACACCTCTTGATCGGCGCAAATGCCACAATTATGACTACTTGGGGGCTCTGGTCATATCCGAACCATAGATCAAACCGTCTTGATCATACACATACATCATCATATATTTAATCATCATTACATCATCATAGTATGTATCATATGTGCACGGATATACCGGTTTATATGGCAGGAATCGGTTTTCAAACCAGGTTATATTGTTCAAATTTTTAATTGCCAACATGGCTGGATTTTATTATGGTTATCAATAACCAGTATTATGATTAAGGTTTTCAAAGTCTCTTTAGCGCAATGGCTATCATATTATTAATGGAAATGATTTATTCTACAATTGAAGGAATAGTCCCTAGTCACTGTAGGCTTACGACCCGGCACTTGGGGGCTACATTATTCAAGTTAAGATTACATCAAATATGCAAGTCTCATATCACTGCAAGCATGCACCATGACACTTGGGGGCTAATACAAATTTTTTTGCTCATCTTATTGAAGACTCGACTCATCACATTGTAAAGAGCCGGCCCTTGGGGGCTACCAATTGCTCCTGTCAACAATTCAAGGTACACAAGTCTTAAAACCATTATATTGAAAGGTCCACTGTTCATTCGGTAAAGTACAAAGTTCTAAACCTTGTGGACGTGGGTTCAAAGCCCCATGGTGGAGTTACATCATATGATGTTATTTTCAATGACGCATGATCATATTTATAAAGTCCCTGCTCATTATTTCATAATGACCCGACCCTTGGGGGCTACACTGGTTGAAGTTTTTTGAGCATCAGGCAATTACAAGTCCCAGGTTGATGCAAGCATGACAACCCGGCACTTGGGGGCTACATAATATGGAGTATTCAGTTTTTACTAGTGACTGGGATGAACAATCTGGATTTCTTCAAGGTTGCAACATTTATATTGAAACAAGTCTTAAGCTATCACTATGTTCTCCTCTTAAGACTTGGGGGGCTACAGGTAATATGCATATAAAGGAGGAACATCTTCAAATTCTCAGTTTCGGGCAAATCAGGAAGATTAATTGTGTGACCCGGCGTTGGCAACAATCATAACCCGGCGTCTATAAACAGTCATGACCAGGGATCATTAGTTTTTATAACCCGACAATTTTGACAATCATAAACCAGCAAGTTCTACATTTTCAAACCGGCTGAATATCAGTTGAATATTTGTAGACCAATATTTTGCCAAATCAGAGCATTGAAGGCCGATTCAAATCAATTCTTTATCTACGATATTTCTTCTACAAAGCAAATTGACTATGAAGTTGGTCTATTTTGACCCAGATTTTTTAGAAGGAGGAAATGACAAGGACTTAAGAATGATCAAGTGCTGGCTTACAAGAATATTTAACCCCGAGTACAAGCCACAAAGTTTGTTCTTGTGTTTATGTTGCAGATCAGTTTAACATGGATAAATCCAAATTAAACTGTGGGCTAATGTCAGGGATATACCCCGCGGCGTAACCCGGCCGGAAGTATAACCCGGCCGGACTTAGCGACTCACTAATGACCTGCCCTGACTAGACGACTCACTAAGTGACCCGCCCGAGCCTGGCGACTCATGGGTGACCCGGCGAGCGGGTCAGAGGAACGACAAGACCCGGTGGCCCAGAAGGCAGTTTATGGAAGGCCGGTTCATGTTATGGTGGGCCGGTTTATCAGGAAAACACAAGGAATATTCTCCTACAAAGGAAGCAAGACTAGGACTCCACTTGTAATAGAGTAATCCTAATCCTACTAGGACTAGCCATGTAACCCGCCCCTTCAACATATATAAGGAGGGGCTGGGCTCCCTAAATGGGGGAGGGGCAAGAAGAAACAATCTCTATGGCTAGACACAAAGAGCTGGTTTACCGGTGACTCTCTCGTGATGATAATGAGACCTAGCCACAAAGAGCATGTAGGGTTGTTACCGGATGATGTTTCCCGGGGCCCGAAGCCGTATAAATCCTTGTCTTGTGTTGTGTCTCTCGATTCCGCTCAACCCCTCTCAAGCTACCACATAGATGCGTTGGCCTCACGACTAAGTCCTCACACTAGGACATCTGCCGTGACAATTCCACGACAGTGGGTAAACAAATTACTGTTGGTAAATTGATAAAAAAGAAAATAATTATGACAATATCTAGGACAGCGATCATGTATAAGTGCATCATGTCCAAGATTAGTAGATCGACTACTCCCTGCATCTACTATTATTACTGCACACATCGACCGCAATCCAGCTTGCATCTAGTGTATTAAGTTCAAGGAAAAACAGAGTAATGCAATAAGAATGCTCACGTGATGTAGACAAGATGTATTCATGTAGGAATAGACCCCATCTTATTATCCTTAATAGCAACGATACATGCACATGTCTCCTTTTGTCAGTGAGATTGATCCCCGCAAGATCGAACCCATTACAAAGCACCTCTTCCTATGGCAAGATAAAGCAACCAACACTGGTGTGCGTCGGTCGTAAACAAACAGTTTTTTACCCCTTTCCGCAACGGCATTTGGAACCATCGCCAAGTGAGTATGTTCGATAGGGTGTCCTTCCCACACAGCCCAGAAATCGACGGGGATAGGCCCTCCTGGGACCCAGGCTGGGGCCTTGTGCGATCGGGCGAGGCATGGAAACCAAATCATTTCCGTAGGTATGCATCCCACACGGTAATCCGAGAAAATCATTTCTTTAGGTATGTACATCCCAGACGGTAATCTGAGAAAATCATTTCCGTAGGTATGTACATCCCACACGGTGAATCCCAGAAAAACATTTCCATTCATATGTATATCACATACAGTCAATCCAAGGAATACGTTTCCGTTCTTATGTACATCCCACACAGTCAATCCAGGGAAAACATTTTCGTTCGGATGTAAATCCCACACAGTTTTATGTGTAGGCTCGTGTGTGAAAGGTGTAACTATCACACATGGTCTTCCTTGGTTAACTGTTTTCTTTTATCAACTATATCACACACGATTTGATGAAGAAAACTGTGTGGCATTGGACTATCCATCGCAAGCGCTTTTATTGCTAGAATCATTTGCAAAGGTCCATGGCCGTCTGTTCTATTTTTCTTTTTGCATGTAATTTATTATTCTAATTGGAAATTTTGAAATACGAAACGTGCAATTCGAATTCTTAGCACAATGGTTCAACAACGAATCCATAAATAAAATTACCAGTACAATATGTTCAGTAATTACAAGAGTAGGCAGTAATTAACTATGATGAACCACAATATTTAAAGGCGGTAAAGGTGAAGAGACAAGTGTAAATCATTTTGACTTCCGACAGTGTTGAAGAAGCGGAATGCCCATAATATGCATTCCTGCATGCCATAGGCACGAACCACTTTTGTCCAACCCCTTGTGATGATCGCCCGCCCATCCTTCACCGCCTTCAAGAAGACTTCTAGAGCATTATCATGGTAGCATGAATTATATACTTTAACCTTAGTTGCCTCCACTCCGGTCATGTAGTTTGCAAGGTAATCATCAGTAAATAGCTTCGGAAACTACTGAAAAGAGAAAAATATGAGATACTGAGGTCTAATAGAGTAACTTGTTGTTAGTAGGGGGAAAAGGCAACACATTACTTACCATTCTAAAGTTCACTATTGTCTTCGACAAAGTGTAAATAAAGAGCTTAATTCCAATCACTCATTTCTTTCGCCTAACAATCTTTCTTAGTTTCCTCACTTGACGCTTGTTCATGAATATCTCATTGCCCCATACGCAAAAGGGATCGAAGCGTGGATCAGTACCCCTCATATATGTACCTACAAGCAACCAGTAAATATTAGAAGCTAAACTGAGATTGCACAAATGATGTAAAATACAACTACCTATGTTCCTAAGTACAAGTAATTTTTTTTTTGAGATTTCAATATGAACTACATACGGATGTATATAGAATTATAGATATAGTTTAGATTAGAATCTTGATTCACTCATTTTTCTCCTTGTGTAGTCTATATTGGAATCTCTAAAAATACTTATATTTAGGAATAGATGGTGTATAAGACATGGGATGCAGCTAACCTCGACGACAGACAATAGCATCGCCCATTATAGCCCTGTGTAAGTACATGGAAAGCCAATGTTAACTACAACAGGGTTAACATCCACCAAAAATAGCAACTGGTAATAAAGCGGCAGCATCTGTAGTGATATCTTCATTCCGAAAGAGTAGCACGGTAGCAAAGGGACGGATTAGAAATGGATACAACTGTTAATTGCAACAGGCTTAACAACATCCTAATTCATGTTTTGTAAGTTTGTAGCCATTGAAATACAACTCTTTAAAAATGGATACAACTGTTAATTGCAACAGGCTTAATGGCCATTGAAACCGGTACTGAAAAAATGCAATTGGCAGATTTAAACATCACAGGGCAGGTGCTGCCAGAGCAGATAATGGCCCAGATGTCTATAAAAAGGTAGGGAAAATAGCTCAAACGTGTTAGGCATGTTTACTAAAACATGCTTAATACATCGACAGTACAAAACATAGCCATTAATTGCAACTGGTATTGGTAAGATTGAACTGGTGGGTACATACTTGGTAAGTCCTGAGAGGTAGTTGCTGGGGCACTTCGGGCCAGTTCTTTTGTTGGCTTCTAGAATAAGCTGAAATAAGCTACCCCCTGCCCAGCTTATTCTAGAAGCCCAACCAAATTCAATTTTTTATAGGCCTACTAATTAAGACTTGACTAGTAGGCTTCTAAAAAATAAATTTGGTTGGGCTTCTAGAATAAGCTGGGTAGGAGGCAGTTTATTCTAGAAGCCCAAAAAAGCTACCAAAAGAACTGGCCCTTCATCTTGGCCAGAGCCCGCCCAAAGTCAGCGGCGGCAGAGGCGAGCTGTTCCTCCGGGTCGAAGCATGGATCAGTGCCTCTGACATGTGTACCTACAGGCAACCAGTAAATGGTAGAAGTTAAATTGCAATTGCACAAATGATGTGAAATACTGTAAGACATGGGATGCAGCTAACCTTGACGGCAAACAACAGCATCGGCCGTTATGACCCTGTGTAAGTACATGGAGAAGCATGTTAAGTACAACAGGGTTAGCATCCACCAAAAACAGCAAATGGGGCAACATCTCTAGTATATCTTCATTGCGGAGAGTAGCATGGTAGCAAATGGACAGATTAAAAAATGGATACAACTGTTAATTCCAATAGCCTTAACAACATCCTAAGTCATGTTTTGTAAGTTTGTAGCCATTTAAATGCAACTGTTTAAAAATGGATTCAACTGTTGATTGCAACAGGCTTAATAGACATTGAAACCGGTACTGATAAAAATGCAATTGGCATAGATGAACATCACAAGGCAGGTGCTGTCAGAGCAGAGAATGGCCCATATGTCTATAAAAAGGTAGGGAAAGTTGCAAAAACGTGTTAGGCATGTTTACTAGAACATGCTTAATACATCGACCGTACAGAACATAGCGATTAATTGCAACTGGTACTGGTAAGATTGAACTGGTGAGTACATACTTGGTAAGTCCTGGGAGCTAGTTGTTGGGGCACTTCACCTTTGCCAGAGCTGGCCCAAGGTCAGCGACGGCGGAGGCGAGCTGTTCCTCCGGGTCGAAGCGTGGATCAGTGCCACGGACATGTGTACCTACAGGCAACCAGTAAATGGGTAGAAGTTAAATTGCAATTGCACAAATTATGTGAAATATTGTAAGACATGGGATGCAGCTCACCTCGACGCCAAAACAAAAGCATCTGTCGTTATGACCCTGCGTAAGTACATGGACAGGCATGTTAAGTGCAACAGGGTTAGCATCCACTAAAATTAGCAAATGGGCAGCATCTCAAGTGATATCATGAGTCATGTATTGTAAGTTTGTTGCTGGTATTGGTGAAATTGAGCTGGACACGGTAATATTTGAACATCACACAGTCTGTAGTACTGAAATAAACAAGGCACGAACATGCTTAATACATCAACCGTACAAATCATAGCCGTTGCAAGTGGTATAGGTATGATTTCGCTGGTCAGATCTTACAAGTTAAGTCCTGGGGGTAGTCGCTGGGGACTTCATCTAGGCCAGAGCCTGCACCATGTCGGCGGTGGCGGCGGAGGCGAGGTGTTCCTCCGGTTCAACACGCATAGTGGCCATTGCGCCATGGACCGCCATCACCTCCTTGCAGGGGGGGTTTGGAGGCATGAGGATGTTTCGCATGCGCCATTTAAGCAATCAGGCCGGGGACGTGATAGAGATCGGTGGGTTACGTGACTGGATCCGAGCAGAACGTATATGTGGTTGAAGCTGTGGATGCGGCGGCGGCGGTTTGAGATGCCGATAGGGGAGCCACGAGAGAGGGCGGATACTAAGGGGAAGGGGATGTGGTTGGAGGAATAAATTCTGAAATCGCGCGCCTAATTAAAAGTTCGGTGCGAAATTTGAAACTTGGGCGGGGGAAACACACAACGCAAACGAAGCACGTAAAATACTCGTGTGCGAGAAAAAAAGAAAGTTGGCAGATCCCGTCTCCAAAACAAATGTACACATGTACTTTACTTTTTCGGTCAATGGTACGCCTGGTTTATTAGGAAATATCGCACAGGTAACTGACTTATGGGTCATTAACACAAAAAACACAAACGGGTACGGCATAGAGACCGTGTGTTTTATGATCTTCTAATGATTAACGCAAAAAACGCACACAGGCAAACATGCTAATCAACGCTCAAAGCCCTCAAAGATGCTCCTACCGACATTGTACATCAATACTACAAACTTAAAGTACTACTGGTAATTTGCTCTAATACTACAAACTTAAACTACTTCTCACATGCTGACATCAGGGCATGCTGGCCAGACATCGGCGTTCTCCTTCCCGACCTTGTAGGCAGCAGCCCACCGTGCTTCTATCTCTGCCAAGCTCTGCTCACCATGGCGTGTGGCCTCTTTTTTCTTCCGGCGGCGGGACTCTCTTTTCTTGACTGCTTTCTGCCTTTTTCGCTCCTTCTGTGCGGCTTTGGCCGCCTCTAGATCCACCACCCACTCGGCCATGGCAGCCTCAAAGTCCGCCCATGTACCTGTCTGGCCGCCGGCAGCGATGAACTCCGCGCAGCGAGATGCCATCACTTCCTTACCATGTGTGCGCTCGCGGGCGGCGAGGAACGCGGCGTGGTGGGATGCCATCACTTCCTTGCCAGTTACTGTGCGCCGCGGTTCCATGGACGACGCCTGGAGAGAGCTCTGGGATGGAGGGGCCGGGCAACCGTACAGTGCGGTGGTATTCAAGAGCTCAACCACAAAAGACAACAGAAATTTGGCTTCCCTTACAATTTTTCTCGTTCATTATCGCACACGGTTCATCTCCATCGCTTTTGGAAATAGTGTGCGCTGAGCCTATTGTGTATTGCGTTATGATTGGCCGGAACGCCAGCCACGCGGATCGCGCGTGTGCACCATTGGATGCTCCATGATCGAACGGTAGTCCACGTCCCTCACATCACACCCGTGCACCTATAGCTGGATTGGATTTATATGCACTAAATGCCTAGAAAATGCACATAATCCCCTATATATGGTAAATGAGCCTGGAAAAATGCCAAATTTGAACACGGTGATTTGCAGGGTGTATGTTCGTCGTAGAAATAAACTCCAGGGCAAAGAACGAAGAAATTTTGGATTCCCCTTCAATCTTGAGGATTTCCCTTTCGAAAGCATGGAACTTCCTCGGTGATGGTTCGATTTATGAAGGGCGTGCATGACAACATAAGCCAAACCTTCTCAAATTTTTACCAAGGCATGGTGAGGTCATACCATGGCACCATGCCAGGCGTCATGTTTTTTAAGCATTTATTCCTTTTTTTCTATAGTTAAAAACCCAACAAACAGACATTTGTGGTTGACTATTGCCACACATTTCATCGAAATATCTATCCATTCCTTGAAAAAGGCATGAGAATTTACTAAATGGCACTAGCATGGTTTTCTAGGCCATTCTTGTGGACCCTTTCATGCATCGATTGTTTGAACTTGAATTATGCACATTAATGCCTAAGAAATGCACATAATCCCCTAAATATGGCAAATGAACCTGGAAAAGTGCCAAATTTCAACACGGTGATTTGCAGGTTGTATGTCATCGTAGAAAAAAGCTCATGGACAAAGGACAAAGGAAATTTGGACCCCCCCCCTTCAATCTTGGTGATTTCCCCCTTCAAACCATGAAACTTTCTCGGTGATGGTTTGGTTTATGAAAGGCGCGCATCACGACATAAGGAAAACATTCTCCAATTTTTACCAGCGCATGGTGAGGCCATACCATGGCACCACACCATGCGTCATGTTTTCCAACCATGTGTTTCATTTTTTTGTATAGTTGTTAACTGAGTAAACGATGCGTTTATGGTTGACTATTGCCACACATTTCCTTGAAATATCTGCCCATTCCTTGTAAAAAAGGCATGCGAATGTGCTAAATAACATGAGCATGGTTTTCCAGACCGTTCTTGTGCACCTTTTCATGTACCGATTGTTTGAATTTGAATTATGTCCATTAATGCCAAGAAAATGCACATAATCCCCTAAATATGGTAAATGAGCCCGGGAAAATGTCAAATTTGAACACGTTGCATTTGAGGCAGTATGTTGATTGTTGGAAAAAAACTGAATGACAAACTAGGTCGGAAATTAGGATTCCCCTTCAATCTTGGGGATTTTCCCCCTCGACAGCATGGAACTTCCTCGGTGATGGTTCGATTTATGAAGGGCGTGCATGACGCCATAAG
Source organism: Secale cereale (assembly GCA_902687465.1). Classification (NCBI taxonomy): domain Eukaryota; kingdom Viridiplantae; phylum Streptophyta; class Magnoliopsida; order Poales; family Poaceae; genus Secale; species Secale cereale. Next base: position 639,184,218 of record LR738715.1, read on the forward strand.
CCAAACCTTCTCAAATTTTACCCAAGGCATGGTGATGTCATACCATGGCACCATGTCAGGCGTCATGTTTTTTAAGAATTTATTTCATTTTTTCTATAGTTGAAAACCCAACAAACAGACATTTGTGGTTGACTATTGCCACACATTTCATCAAAATATATGTCCATTCCTTGAGAAAGGCATGAGAATTTACCAAATGGCACGAGCATGGTTTTCTAGGCCGTTCTTATGGACCCTTTCATGCATCGATTGTTTGAACTTGAATTATGCGCATTAATGCCTAGGAAATGCACACAATCCACTAAATATGGCAAATGAACCCCGAAAAGTGCCAAATTTGAACACGGTGATTTGTAGCTTGTATGCTCATCATAGAAAAAAAATCTCGTGGACAGAGGATAAAGGAAATTTGGATCCCCCTTCAATCTTGGTGATTTCCCCATTGAAACCATGAAACTTCCTCGGATGATGGTTCGTTTTATGAAAGGCGGGCATCACGACATAAGGAAAACATTCTCCAATTTTTACCAGGGTATGGTGAGGCCATACCATGGCACCACACCAGGCGTCATGTTTTCCAACCATGTGTTTCATTTTTTGTATAGCACGAGCATGGTTTTCCTGACCGTTCTTGTGCACCTTTTCATGCACCGATTGTTCGAATTTGAATTATGTGCATAATTAATGTCTAGAAAATGCACACAATTCCCTAAATATGGTAAATGAGTTCGGGAAAATGTCAAATTTGAACACGTTTCATTTGACGCGGTATGTTGATCACTAGAAAAGAAACTGAATGACAAACTAGGATGGAAATTTGGATTCCCCTTCAATCTTGGTGATTTCCCTCTCGAAAGCAGTGAACTTCCTCGGTGATGGTTCGATTTATGAAGGGCGTGCATGAAGACATAAATCAGACCTTCTCAGCTTTTAACCGGGGCAAGGTGAGGCCATACCATGGCACCATGCCAGCCATCATGTTTTTCAAGCACATATTTCATTGTTCTATAGTTGATAACCCAGTAAATGACGCATTTGTGGTTGACTATTGCCATGCATTCCATTGAAATCTCTGCCCATTGCTTGTAAAAGGCTTGAGAAATTAGTAAATACCATGAGTATGGTTTTTCCAGACCATTCTTGTGCACCCTTTCATGCACCAATTGTTTGAATTTGAATTACGTGCATTAATGCCTACAAAATGCACATAATACCCCAAATATTGTAAATGAACCCGGAAAAGTGTCAAATTAGAACACGGTGATTAGCAGGGTTCATGTTCATCGTAGAAAAAAACTCATAGATGAAGGACAAAGGAAATTTGGATTCCCATTCAATCTCGGTGATTTACTATCGCGCACAATTCATCTCTGTCGCCTCTGCGAACTGTGTGTGTTCACTCACACATTCAAAATGAAAAGAAAACCCTCGCCCACTTCGTCCCCACTCACTCGCCGCGGACTCCTCTGCAGCTCTGCACCCTAAGTTCGACGGCTATTGACTGCGGGCGTAGGTCGATCTAGAAACGGCACTGGATTTCGCCTCCAGCGCTTTCCACCGCCTATCTGCACTGACATTCTAGACTCTGGTCGACTGGGGTTTTCTGCGGGATTGGGCCGGGGATTTTTCTCATGGAGAAGGTAATAAACTTAATTAGCGAAATATTAACTCATCTCTTATCGCAGTCCGTCTGTCGCTGTTAATCAACCAACGGAAATCGCCGTGGAATCATTGTTGTTCTAGCTGATTCGTGGGTGTTCATTCATGTGTGCACAATTCGAGCACAAATTGGGCAACTATGGTCGTGGCCAGTCGGAAATGAAGTTCTATCTCACCATTTCGGATGACTTTAGGGAGCGTTCAGTATGTTCAATCTCAACCTACCACGGTCAACATGGCCTAAATTTGTGAACATATACCGTCTATTGCTACATTATCTATATATTTGCATCAAATCTTTGTTACATTATCTATTTTTAATTCTATATTTTTGTACTTTGCTTGCATCTATATATGGATATGTTCTATCAGTTACTCCCATATTTGCATCTTGCTCAGTTATTTCAATATATCTAATTTACGATCTTAATGTTCACTTCAAGCAGTACATCCCTTGCTTGGCAAGAACAAGAGTAGAAGGAAATCTTGGGCTTTACTTTGCTGATGACTCCCAAGATGTCATATCGACAACGCAACATGGATTTACAATGACGGTTAGCGTAAAACTTGATAAAGATGGTCACTCCTATTTTAATGCGGACCTTTGGAGAAAAATGTCTAAGTGTTATGAACTGAAAGCTGGCAATAAAATTCTAGTGTATGCACCACAGCCTGGTCTAATTAACATGGATGTTTACTTCCCCAACATCATCAGCCGATCAAATTCTGATCGAGGTTAGTGTCCTATCAACTTTCTCCATGCTGTCATATTACTTTATAAGCAACCAATTGATCACTACTTAAGCAACCAATTGTGATATCATATTCTGACTCCGTTCCTAGGCAGTAATAAATTTTGTTTACCAATTTATGCGCACTATATATTCTTCTGGCATGTTCTGAATAAATAATACCTTTCCACCTTTTAAGCAGGATATGTTGGATGCATAGTGAACGATCTGTATGTTACTAAGCGTACCAAATTTCACTGGAAGGACTTGAAGCATGTCATAAACTTTGTTGATAATCTGACAGAGATAGCACAGCGTATGCACGCTGGATTTTGGATGGGATTAATTAAGCCTATGGTGCACACACTGAACAAGACCAATTGTGTGCATAAAGCGCCGGTAAAAAGTCTTATTTTAATGTTGATGCTCATAAACTATATATATCTTCAACGATATGTTACAATTATTTTTATTCTACATGACAACAGAAATTGCCCCATGTAGCCATTCCTGGATCGATTTCCCGGCGTGGTCGAATTACACTTGTGCCTGCTAATAATGCCAAAGTGATTGCAAGGTACTGCATTTCCCGCAAAAATGGAACCATTCAAATTAACAAGTTCTCACTTCTCGTGGCAATGCATCCATATTGGAAAATTGGAGACACTGTTCTAATCCTGCTCTACCAAGGCACAGGAGGGCTCTTCCTTTTCATTGAGGAGATGCTGAGTCGCCGTGATCAAGCTGCTTCCAGTCGATAGTTGTGGTTGTTGGCCCTCAGCCTCTTAAAATGTGCTGGATGTTACTATATATGTTAAGTATGTAGATATGGACCATATGGTTGTTGGCCCTTAGCCTCTTAAAATGTGATAGTTGTTACTATGTTAAGTATGTAGATATGGACCATATGGTTGTCAAAACCGTGTTACGAAGATCCTCCTTTTGTCGAATAGTGTAACCACTATATATATGTTACTCAAATGCTGTTAGCCAAGTTCATAAATTTTCATGGAAAGTATTAGTATCATACACAATTCATTGAGTTTAAGTGTGTGCCCGATGTCTAGAAGGCATTTGCATATTAACTGTCCATATTGCAAATTCACACACATGTTCACATAAGGAAATGTATTTGTAACATACTAATCATCGCACACGAGTACTCGCAGACACATCATGTGCGATACTCCTAGCCACCGCAAGCAACTAGTCTACATTTTTCAAAGTTTTTTGAACACACAGAATCCCACATGAAGTAACTGTATTGACCGTTTGTGTTGTAATTTCTCATCGCAAACAGTTCATCCCAGTCGGTTGTTTGCCACGTATCACACACATCTTGTTTACACGACTCGTTTGTGTTCTTTGGCTCATCGCAAACAGTTCATTCGAGTTAACTGCATGCCTTATATCGCACACACATTGATTTGGCTGCCAGTTTCTGTTGTTCTACCTCATGGCAAACATTTCGAATGGATTAACTGTGTGTCCTGCATCGCACACACATTGTTATGGCTGCCCGTTTCTGTTATTCTGCCTCATCGCAAACAGTTTGAATGGATTAACTGTATGCCATGCATCACACACGCAACTAAAATCTTAACCGTGTTTGATGCATCCATCATCGCAAACGTTTTGCACCCTTTTTGACGGGTTTTCTACACCATTGTTTGCAATCATTGCATCGCACACAGTTTCGGCAAAGGGTCTCTGATCGTACTGTCACGTTAGCAGTCTCCTGCAGTAGTGCAAGTTGGCCAAACAAAACCAAAATATCAGAGAAGAAATGCGAGGCTATAATAATCATGTATCGATAGATCTGATCATAAACTCACAATTCATCGGATCCCAACAAACACACCTCGAAAAAGAATTACATCAAATAGATCTCCAAGAACATCAAGGAGAACATTCTATTGAAGATCAAAAAGAGAGAAGAAGCCATCTAGCTACTAACTACGGACATGTAGGTCTATGGTAAACTACTCACGCATCATCAGAGGAGCACCAATGAGGATGATAAATCCCTCAGTGATCATGTTCCCCTCCGGCGGAGTGCCGGAAAAGGCCTCTAGATGGGATGTCATGGTTTTGAAACTTGTGGTGGTTGAAACAATTTTTCGTTTACTCCTATAGGCTTTCTAGAATATTGTGGTATTCATAGAGCCAGAGGTCAGTGGAAAAGATTCTCGTGGGGCCCACAAGCCACCAGGGCGTGCCTGGGGCCTCTGGCATGCCCTGGTGTCCACTGGGCCCCATGGGCCTCCTCTGGTGCACCTCTTGGGCTCCCTCGGTCTCTTCTGGGCAGATCACCAGAAAGTTTCGTGGCATTTGGACTCCGTTTGGTATTGCAATTCTACAAAGTAAAAAAAATAAGCTAAAAACTGCGACTGACACTATGTCAATAGGTTAGTCCTAAAAATTGATATAAAGTTGCTAGAAAATGTATGTAAAACATCCAAGATTGATAATATAACAACATGGAACAATCAAAAAGTATAGATATGTTGGAGACACAATCAAAAAGTATAGATATGTTGGAGACGTATCAGCATCCCCAAGTTTAATTCATGTTCTTCCTCGAGTAGGTAAACAATAAAAACAGAAATTTTGAAGTGGAATGCTGCCCAACATATTCATCATATTCTTTTCTTTGTAGCATGGACATTTGGACTTTTCGATGATTCAAAGCAATAGTCTATAACTTAACATGAAGACTTTAATACTCAAGCGTACCAACAGGTAGCCATGTCTTTCAAAATATCAACGCTAAAGAAAGTTATCCCTAGCCCATCATGCTCAATCATTGATCCATTCATGAAACACATCCAAATATTAGCTACATCCAATGCTCAAGTGTGATAATCCTGCTTCCTAGTTGGTGATTTATAAGAGAAGATGGAGACTCAAGAAAAACAAAAATTGCATAAAAGTAAATAGATAGGCCCTTCGCAGAGGGAAGCAGAGATTTGTAGAGGTGCCAGAGCCCTTAGCTTAAATTGAGAGGTAAAATTATTTTGAGATGCATGCTTTTCCAATTAACGAAAACGGCCGAGAATTCCCAATATCTTCCATGCTAGATAAATCTTAGGCGGTTCCCAAACATAAAATAAAATGTATTTCCTTTCCACCATTCTTTCAAAATTCATGGCTAGCCGTATCCATGGGTGCCTTCCAAACCAGAACATACCAAGGAATTTATTATAGTATTTTTTGCATTTCGGGACTCGACATCACTATTACCGCCACACTCTTGTTCAATGACAAGTGAATAAACATTCATCTTGAGAATAACATACCTAGCATGGAAATTATCGTCCACCCCTGTCGCTTCATGAGCAGTACGGGCCCACAAAAGAGAAATTCATTTTTAAAATTAGAGTTGGCACATACAAATTTACTTGGAATGGCATGGAAATACCACATATAGGTAGGTATGGTGGACTCATTTGGCACAACTTGGGTTTTAGGAGTTGGATGCACAAGCGGTATTTCCGCTAAGTACGAATGGAGGCTAATAAATAGATTGAGCACTAGTGCAGGATGCTACTAATGCGACACTACGATCAGAGACTCTTCGACGGAACTGTGTGTGCTGGATTAATCACAAACAGTGATGTAAAAAACCATCAAAAAAGATGCAAAACATTTTGCGATGAAGGATACATCAAACACAGTTCAGATTTTAGTTGTGTGTGTGATGCGGGGCATACGGTTAAGTTCAATGAACTGTTTGTGATGAGGCAGAACAACAGAAACGGGCAGCCAGATGAAGGTGTGGGTGATATACGGCATACAGTTCATTCGGATGAACTATTTGTGATTAGGCAACACAAAAGAAACGGTCAACCAGATCAAGGTTTGTGCCATATAAAGCATACGGTTCACTCGAATAAACTGTTATTGATTAGGCAACGCAACAGAAATGGTTCAGCCAAATCAAGGTGTGTGCAATGGAGGGCGTACTGTTCATTCCGGTAAACTATTTGTGTTGAGCCAAGAAAACAGAAATGTTTCACATAAACAAGATGTGTGTGATACGCGGCAAACATCCAATTACATAGGTGGCTAGTACGCACATGACATTTCCACACACCAAAGTAAACCATTAGATGCATAATTAACTAGGATAAACGATTATCTGGTCATCATCTACTTCTTGTGATGCTTGCCGCCATTGCTCTACTAGGATAAATGGAACAATATTATTTAATGTGAATAGTGTGCTCTGTTGGGCACACAAAGTATATGGATCATAGCCTTGGGGGAGCAATGTGCCTGCACGCGTCTTGCTAGCTCGATGTTCCTTCTATGCTAAATTTCCATTAATTGATGGTGTTTTATGAAGAAGCCATTGTTTCCCGCCATTTCCTCACCGGTTTCCCGCCGCCACCAGCGATATTTGGCATAAACCTAGGCGGCGCATGAGGCAACAAGCGTAGCCTATAGAACACCCACCTTTTCCAAGCATGCAAACCCACCAAAGCACTACCGCTGACATCAACCTCCTCGATGAGGAAAACAAGAAGGCGCCATGGCCCGTTGAGGCCGAGGTCCTCCCCAGCAACATGATGGACGATGTTGTGATGCGCGCCATCACCAAGGTCGAGCAGACCCTTGGCGCATGGCGCTTCAACGTCGCGGATCAAGATAGGCATGTCAGCGCCGAGAGGCTACAGCTCACCTCACAACATGATCGATGGCGTGCTGCAGAGCAAGCTAGGCGCGTCCGCGCCGATAGGCGGCGGCTCGCTGCACAGCGAGACCGTTGGAGCGTCGCAGAGCGAGAGACACGGCGCGCCGCACAACAAGAGTGGATCCATCGGCGCTTGCCTGCTGTCAACAGGGCGTCGCAACTGGGTACACATCCCGTCAGTACCCCCATTCCTCGCCATGAGTGGGTAGAGGCCATCTGCACCATACTTGCACCAGAGCCCGACCGCATCGTACTTGCACTGGACGCCTGCCATGCCATTTGCATGGGTCGCACCGTTTGCCTTGTCCGCGGCCCGCTCAATGCCAACGCGGTGGTCGCTAGGCTCGAACGCCTCCTTGGCCCAGGTGTCCACCTGGGCACAGTAGAGGAATATGGTCGTCGCATCCTTGAGCTGGTGATCTCCGAAGAAATAGTTAACTTGGATCTTGAGATCGCGCTACAGATATATCGCGAGCGTGTCAAAAGCTTGGACAAACGCCTACACGAGTTCAGACAGAGCCGAGAGCTACCGTAGGCAAGGGCTGCTGGTCATGGTCTCATGTACGCGTTTTATTTTGTTGAGTCATTTCGACGTGGATCGCTATGTATTCACAGCAATCATAATATTTCTCTGTTTCAATGTGTGTACTCTGTTTTCCATTCTTATATGTTCTGTTTCAATGTGTGTGTATATGCTTTCCATTTTGTATATGTGGATGATAACAGCTAGATACAAATTAGCATACGAAAACAGATAGAAAATGGAATTAATAATATATATTAATTGTTCATTAGTTCATAACAGAATATATATAATATCATCACACATACGAGATGATACTTAACTACTAGGTACAGTGCATAAAACTGAAAACTAATAATCCCTTCTAGGGGCAGTATTTCGGCAAACCCAGACCAGCAGCTTCCTGGTGCGCGGCGTCCTCTCAGTGTGGAGGAAGTACTCCGCCTGGTCTGCCTCGCAGCGCTTGATGTACCGATCTGCCTCTTGCTGGCGGACGAGCGCGAATGATCTTGCCATTTCATTGGGCGCCCACCGGAGCTCCTCGGTGGTGGCACGCTGGAGCTTATCGCCCCACCTCCACGCAGTGATGAGGCGCCTAGTGCCTTTGACCTTCCTCGTGAAGTACCCATCTTCGTACACCTCCTCCGCACGACGACGTTCCCGCCCCAAAAGCTCTGCTACCTCCTTTTTCCAGGCGGCATCACGGGCTTCACAAGCCACCTGGTACCACCTGGCTTCCTCCTCCGCCATCTCCTTCTTGAACGCCACTTGCCTAGCTTTCTCAACCGGCGGCAGCGACTTCCATAGAGAAAGATTGTACTGGCCCCAAAACCACTCCAAAAGTTGGGGTCCAGCGCAACCTCTTCCGGCGGCGCGTAGAGGTCCTCCTCGTCGCTGCTCTTCGACTAAGCATCCTCAGGGGGCGACACCTCCTCGTTGGCGTGTGGGCAGATCAGCGGCGCCATGGCAGAGATTTGAGAGAGAGAGAGAGAGAGAGAGAGAGAGAGAGAGAGAGAGAGAGAGAGAGGGCGAGCGAGGGAAGGATGTAGATGAGAATACAGGTTGGATGACATGAGCAAAGGTAGTATTTATCGGCGAACGAAATCTTGATCGATGGGAACAATACACATGTCGGTCGTCGGAATTTACGAGTACTGTAGTTTGAATTACACACGATTCCCGCAGCGAAAGTCGTGTGTGAAGTTAATAGCTAACGGTTTCCAATACAAAACCGTGTCTGATTAATAATGCACACCATTCACATTCCAAACCTCAAGGCGTGAAATAGAGTGCCAATCGTGTGGGCCTGGTTATCTTGCCAGATCTTTACATTTTCTTTTTTGAACATCAGATATTAACATTGTCTGATCATTTTTTAATTTTTTGGAATTAAAATGACATGGCTCTCCATGCATGTGAACAAGCCATGATAGCAATATGTTTGAAAATTTGTTCCAATTTACTATACATGGAATTAACTCGCACACAAGTACACAAATATTTTATTTTATAACCGTTATGGTTAGCCGTTGCATGTAGATGTAGTTCAAATTTGGATTACGGTCACTTAAATATCTTTAAAAGGTCAAATGACCCCTAGAATTTTCCAAACTTTCACATGGTAGTTGTATTACTGCACGTTAAATGTAGAATTTTTTTTGAAGGCCGTAAGAGGAATCTATCTCCCGTTCATCATCAAACATGCATTGTTACCTCTCGGAACCACGATGCTTCTAGTGAATTGCAACGGTTTGTGAGGGTTGTGTGTCCAAACTTTCGTCAAACATGCCAAGTTCTTTACCACATCATCTTGGTGGCATGACATTACATCAAGCAAGGTTTCATGTGTTTCTGATCTTTTTTTTAATTTTTTTGAATTTAAATGCCATGGCACTCCATGCTTTGTGTCATAGCCTCGAGACCAATATGTTTTTGAAAATTCCATCCAATTTACTGCAGATGGAATTAACTCACACACAAGTGCACAAATATGATTTTCTAACCGTTATGGTTATCTATTGCATGTAGATGTAGTTCAAATTTGAATTACGGCCATTAAATGGCTAGAAAATCACGTAAATGTCTTCAAAAGGTGAAATGACCCCTGAAATTTTCTAGATTTTCAAATGACACTTGTATTAGTGCACGTTAAATGTAGGAATTTTTTGAAGGCAATAAGAGGAAGTTATCTCCTGTTCGTCATCATACATGCATTGTTCCCTCTCGGGACCATGAGCCTTCTAGTGAGTTGCTCCGATTTGGGAGGGTGTGTGTCCAAACTTTCGTCAAACATACCAAGATTTTACCACATCATCCTGGTGGCATGACATTACATCAAGCAAGGTTTCATGTGTTTCTGATATCTTTTTTTTATTTTTGGAATTTAAATGCCATGGCACTCCATGCTTTTTGTGTCATAGCCATGAGATCAATATGTTTGAAAATTCGTTCCAATTTACTACACATGGAATTAACTCACACCAAGTACACACATATGATTTTTCAAACTGTTATGGTTATCTGTTGCATGTAGATATAGTTCAAATTTTAATTACAGCCATTAAATGGCTAGAAAATCACTTAATTGTCTTTAAAAGGTCAAATGACCGCTGAAATTTTCCAGATTTTCAAATGACACTTGTATTAGTGTACGTTAAATATTGGAATTTTTTGAAGGTCGTAAGACAAAGCTATCTCCCATTCGTCATCAAACATGCATTGTTCCCTCTGGGAACCATGAGCCTTCTAGTGAGTTGCTTCGGTTTGTGAGGGGTGTGTGTCCAAACTTTCGTCAAACATGCCCAGTTTTTTATCACATCATCTTGGTGGCATGACATTACATCAAGCAAGGTTTCATGTGTTTCTGATCTTTTTTAACTTTTTGGAATTTAAATGCCATGGCACTCCATGCTTTGTGTCATAGTCGTGAGACCAATATGTTTGAAAATTCCTTCCAATTTACTACACATGGAATTAACTCGCACACAAGTACACAAATATGATTTTTCAAACAATTATGGTTATCCTTTGCATGTAGATGTAGTTCAAATTTGAATTACGGCCATTAAATGGCTAGAAAATCACTTAAATGTCTTTAAAAGGACAAATGACCCCTGAAATTTTCCAGATTCAGATGACACTTGTATTAGTGCACATTAAATGTAGGAATTTTTGAAGGCCATAAGAGGAAGCTATCTCATGTTCGTCATCAAACATGCATTGTACCCTCTCGGAACCACGAGCCTTCTAGTGTGTTGCTCCGGTTTGTGAGGGGTGTGTGCCCAAACTTTCGTCAAACATGCCAAAAAATTCCCCACGTCATCTTGGTGGCATGACATTACATCAAGCAAGGTTTCATGTGTTTCTGATCTTTTTATAATTTTTTGGAATTTAAATGCCATGGCACTCCATGCTTTGTGTCATAGTCATGAGACCAAATGTTTGAAAATCTACTGCACATGGAATTAACTCGCACACTAGTACACAAACATGATTTTTCAAACCGTTACGGTTATCCATTGCATGTAGATGTAGTTCATATTTGAATTACGGTCATTAAATGGCTAGAAAATCACTTAAATGTCTTTAAAAGGTTAAATGACCACTGAAATTTTCCAAATTTTGACATGACAGTTGTATTAGTACTACAAATTATCTCGTACATTTAAAACACCATCTGTTGCCACTTTACTCCAAATTCGTCATTAACAACTAATAAAAAATATCAACAACATCACACACAGGTTTGTTGTAGGAACCATTTGCAATGAAAATTTGTGGGTCTATTTAAGTCCTCCTCCTTAAGCTTCGCCAACTCGTATGCTCCAGTGCCGGCAACCCCCGAATCCACGAATCGAGATCCCCATTCTCGCAACCCATTCTTGCAAAGATGACGTCATGGAAATGCTTCGTGAGGGCTCGTACGGTGGTCGCATCCTCCCCGAGCGCCGCCACCTGCATTGAGAGCACGGCCGCCTACGCCGAGAGTACCACCGCATCCGCATTGAGTGTGGCCGCATCCACCGAGATGGCATCTGCGGCAGCTGATAGGGCAGCTGCAACAGCCAAGACAGCCGCAGCACCTCCTGCGATGGGGGCTGCAAACATTGAGAGCGCTCGAGCTGCCGTCTATGACGCCGAAGTCGCCCTGGCTCGGGTAGAGGCCATCCATGCCAGGATCGAGGACGCACGCGCCAAGATATTTTAGGCCACCTCAGAATCCACCATGCAGCCCACGTCCAAAAAGGTGACGGAGGCCATGGAGCACATGCTTCCTCATGAGATCGCCGAGTGGGAGCTGGAGATGCAGGAGGCGGCGGAGATCGAGGAGCGCCGGGAGGAGGAGTTGCGTGTGGCCGAGGTCGAGGTAGAGAAGATTATGCCCGTCGAGGAATTAGCGGTGGAGTACCAACACGAGCTCTGGAGCAAACACTACTACTAGTACTACAACCTTGAGGGCGGCGCCAAGGACGAGGACGAGGACGCAGTCGACTTTAGCAGGGTGACGCGGAGTCCACGAACGGTGGCTTGTCACCAGGACAAGTCATCGACGTCTCATCTCACACCGTCGATGCACAGGCAGGCGCGGCGGCGGCTTTGTTTAAATTATGCGTACTTAGGCTTTGTTTTTAATGTTGGTCTTTTTTATAGCAATGTTTAGGTCAATTGGCTATGTTTAATTGCTAAAATTGCTTGATTCAGTAAGTGTGGTTTGTGTGATGTATGCTATTTTGTGAGCCCAAATTAGCAAGCGATGTTAAATTATGCAATGACGTGGATGAGGACAGTACCCAGGGAAATTTCCACCAAAATTTGAATTACGAAACTCATCCCATGCGCATAAAGCAGAAGAATCGTTTGCAATGTACACAATCGTTCAAAGTGATTGGTGTCCAGCGGCACCGCGCGCAAAGTTTCCCTCCACATTTTGAAATTTTTGGCCCACCACCAAAATATCTACCCCCCTTCCCCACTCCCTTTTCTCCTCGACCACAAGTCACATTTCCCATATTTCCTCCCTCCTTCCTTGCTTCCGAAGCTATAGCCGCTTCCTCGCTTGCTTCATCGCTCTTGCCGTCTCGCATCCTACCGCCGGGGTCGCCATGGTCTTTTTCAGTGACCTCTCTAGCGGTTCCTCTTCCAACAACGAATTTTTCAGCACCTGGGTATGCCTCTCTTCTCTCTCTCTGGGGTTATGACTTGGAATGAAGGATTTTAACCCGGATGTCGATTTGACTCATTTCTTCCTCTTGTATCTCCCTAGGACCATCAGTTGTGGGAGGCTGAAGATCCGTCTGCTCGTTGTCACCATCAATCTCCATGCATGAAGCTAGTTGTGTTTGAATTTGTGGACAGTGGGAGGAAGTTTCTTGCATGTGCAGAGAAAGTTAGCCCACTTACGTTGTACAAATCATTTCTTAGATGTGATTCAGACACTGTCACTGTGCTATGTTATTCTGGATGTTAAGACGGTGTTACAGTTTGTACCTAGTATCTAAAAATGTTGCCATCTCATCGGTGATGGCATTAGAAAATTAAATGGCACCACTTCAATAGTTTGTGTAGCCAACTTTTGTCCACACATCCGAGCAGCCAACTTTCGTCCACGCATCTGAGCAGCCAAGCAGTAAAATACTAAATCTTTATGGCATGAAGGAACTGGGCATCGGAGCAACTATGTGCTCCAGAATCCGGGTCCCTAATTTTATTTTTGCTGCGTCGGCACACCAGTGCAGGGCATCGATGCCAAATGTAGCTACAATTGTCTTTACACCAGTTTTGGCATACATAGTTGACGGCCTTAGTGTTATTAGTTCTATGTTACTAAATTTGTGCATGTTCACACCTGTTAGTATCAATTTGTTGTCATCCAAACATTACCGCTATGTTGTTGCAGTTATATTTAGCTTCCTCATAAAATGTTCAATTTGTTATTTATAGTACATGACTAAGACCTTATAGTGTTGTTGTAGTTAATTATAGCTTCTGATGGTTCAGAATTTGGTTGTTTCTCAGTAGCAATTAATTCATTTGCACATTGATCCTTTTGAGAAGATATGTCATAATTAACATGTTTCTTCAGTTTTTCAAAATATGTATTTGGTGATTTTCTATGTTGCTAGAAATGCATTTCCCCTACAATTGTTACTAATCTAGTTTTAAATATTATAGGATGAATGCAAGTGTTCTTACCTGGAGTGGGTTGATCAAGAGTGGCCACAGTCTTTGAAGATGTGCCTAGCAAAACTCTGGAGCATGTATGAGGAAGAGAATAGAGGTAAGCTTAGAGAAAGTGTTGTCAACGCTAGATAAATATTCGAAGATGAGGGATAAAAAGAGGAAGATGGAGAATGAGCTCAGATTTTTTAAATTATACTTTGCTAAGATGGTGTTGGGGAAGGAGGAGGCACTTTTCCAGTTGGCCAGTGCAAAATAGGTTCTTACTGAACTGAAAGCAGAGGTGGATAAAACGGGCCTGGATGATCTCGATTTGAGAAATGAATATATTGTTCTAATATTGTTCTTATGAAGGTGAACTATCTATATGTTGTACTGTGCTATTTTTAGGTAGCTATCGTACTGTGATGTTAATATATATTTATGTGCCTGATATGAAATTGGCAAACAGCTGTTCGATAGGAAATGTGAATTTGCGTAATACTGGAATTATTAATTGTAAACTAGTAAATCTTCTAAATGGGTCATGGAACTTTGCAAACGGTTCTAGCAGTAAAAGCGCTCGTGACGGATTGCCCAATGCCTTACAGTTTTCTTCATCAAATCAAGTGTGATGTAGTTGAATAAAAGCAAACAATTAACCGAGGCAGAGCGTGTGTGATAGTTACACCTATCACACATGAGGCTATACAAAAAACTATGTAGGATGTATATACGAGCGGAAATGTTCTCCCTGGATTGACTGTGTGGGATGTACATATGAACGGAAACGTTTTCCCTAGATTGACTGTGTGGGATGTACATAAGAACGGAAATGTATTCCTTGGATTGACTATGTGGAATGTACATAACAAATGCAAACGTTTGTTTGGGACTTCTGTGTGGGATGTACTTACAATCGGAATCGATTGGGCATGTATAACCGTATTTGATCGCTCGCCCGTCGCACACGACCTCATTTTGCCGAACGTGTGTGACCGAAGGGCCTATCCTCGATGGTTTCTGGATCGTGTAGGAAGGATCCCCCTATCGCAGTCACTCACTTGGCAACGGTTCGAAACACCGTCGCGGAAAGGGGTTAAAAACCGTTTGTATAGCACCTCACTATACCAGTGGATAAGCGACCAACCATGAAACGAAAACAATCATAAAAGAACATTAAACATAACTAACACGGAATAATGCACCAAAAATAGGACATAACTTCATTGCATAACTATTGACTTAATATGCATGCATAGGAAATCACAAACCTTAACACCAATATTATTACTAAAGCATAATTACTCACCAACATGACCCAGATATCGCTATCTCCATATCGCAAAACTATTGCATGGAATTAAGTTTAATATCCAATGATCTTCATGAAAGTTCTTATTATGTCCCTCTTGAATATCTATCACTTTGGGACCAAATTATTTTAAAGCATACAAATAAGTTTAAGTGAAGTGCGAGAGCACATATTTCTTCAAAATTTCAACTCGCAAAATAATATAAGTGAAGCATGAGAGGATTTCTTCAAAAATTATACTAACTCGCAAAATAATCAAAGTGAAGAATGAGAGCATATTTCTTTAAAATAACATTACCACCATGCTCAAAAAGATATAAGTGAAGTGCTAGAGCAATTCCATAGCTCAAAAAATTTAAGTGAAGCACACAGAGAAATTCTAACAAATCATAGCATAACTATGGCTCTCCCAAATAGGTGTGTCCAGCAAGGATGATTGTCAAAAAAAAGATGGAAAGACTCATATAATACAAGACACTCCAAGCAAAACTCATGATATTTGACGAATAAAAATATAGCTCCAAGTAAAATTACCGATGGTCGTTAGAAGAAAGAGGGGATGCCTTCCAGGGCATCCCCAAGCTTAGTTGTTTGGTTCTCCTTGAATATTACCTTGGGGTGCCATGGGCATCCCAAAGCTTAGGCTCTTTTCACTCCTTATTCCTTCATCCATCGTGATCTTGAAGGAAATATGCCCTAGAGGCAATAATAAAGTTGTTATTTTATATTTCCTTATTTCATGATAAATGTATATTATTCATGCTAGAATTGTATTAACCGGAAACTTGATACATGTGTGAATACATAGACAAATTAATACCAAGTCCCTAGTAAGCCTCTACTAGACTAGCTTGTTAATCAAAGATGGTTAAGTTTCCTGACCATAGACATGTGTTGTCATTTGATTAGCAGTATCACATCATTAGGAGAATGATGTGATGGACATGACCCATCCGTTAGCTTAGCATATTGATCGTTCAGTTTTACTGCTACTACTTTCTACATGTCAAATACATATTCCTCCGACTATGAGATTATGCAACTCCCGGATACCGGAGGAATGCCTTGTGTGCTATCAAATGTCACAACGTAACTAGGTGATTATAAAGATGCTCTACAGGTATCTCCAAAGGTGTTTGTTGGGTTGGCATAGATCGCGATCATGATTTGTCAGTCCGAGTATCGGAGAGGTATCGCTGGGCCCTCTCGGTAATGCACATCATAAGAAGCCTTGCAAACAATGTGACTAATGAATTAGTTGTGGGATAATGCATTCTGGAACGAGTAAAGAGACTTACCGGTAACGAGATTGAACTAGGTATGAAGATGCCGACGATCGAATCTCGGGCAAGTAACATATCGATGACAAAGGGAATAATGTATATTGTCATTACAGTTTGACCGATAAATATCTTCGTGGAATATGTAGGGACCAATATGAGCATCCAGGTTCCGCTGTTGGTTATTGGCCAGAGAAATGTCTCAGTCATGTCTACATAGTTCTCAAACCCGTAGGGTACGCACACTTAACGTTCGATGATGATTTGTATTATGAGTTATGTGATTTGGTGACTGAAGATAGTCTCACATCAACTAGGTGTATCAATGGGCTATGGAGATGCCCATCAATGGATATCAATGTGAGTGAGTAGGGATTGCCATGCAACGGATGCACTAGAGCTATAAGTGTATGAAAGCTCAACAAAAGACAATAAGTGGGTGTGCATCCAACTCGCTTGCTCATGAAGACCTTGGGCATTTTGAGGAAGCCCATCATTGGAATATACAAGCCAAGTTCTATAACGAAAATTCCCACTAGTAAATGAAAGTAACAAAACAAGAGACTCTCTAGCATGAAGATCATGGTGCTACTTTGAAGCACAAGAGTGGAAAAAAGATAGTAGCATTGTCCCTTCTCTCTTTTTCTCTCATTTTTTTTTCCTTTTTTTCTTTTTGGGCCTTTTCTCTTTTTTATGGCCTCTTTTTTTTCTTTTTTTCTTTTCTTTCGTCTGGAGTCTCATCCCGACTTGTGGGGGAATCATGGTCTCCATCATCCTTTCCTCACTGGGACAATGCTCTAGTAATGAAGATCATCACACTTTTATTTACTTACAACTCGAAGCTAGAACAAAATATGACTCTATGTGAATGCCTCCGGCGGTGTACTGGGATGTGCAATGAATCAAGAGTGACATGTATGAAAAATTATGAACGGTGGCTTTGCCACAAATACGATGTCAACTACATGATCATGCATAGAAATATGACAATGATGAAGCATGTCATAATAATTGGAACGGTGGAAGGTTGCATGGCAATATATCTCGGAATGGCTATGCAAATGCCATAATAGGTCGGTATTGTGGCTGTTTTGAGGAAGGTATATGGTAGGTGTATGGTACCGGTGAAAGTTGCGCGATACAAGAGAGGCTAGCAATGGTGGAAGGGTGAGAGTGCGTATAATCCATGGACTCAACATTAGTCATAAAGAACTCGTATACTTATTGCAAAAACCTACGAGTTATCAAAAAAAGTATTCAACGCATGCTCCTAGGGGAACGGTTGGTAGGAGATAACCATCGCCCGATCCCAACCTCCACACAAAGGATGACAATCAATAAATAAATCATGCTCCAACTTCATCACATAACGGTTCACCATACGTGCATGCTACGGGAATCACAAACTTTAACACAAGTGTTTCCCAAATTCACAATTACTCCACTAGCATGACTCTAATATCACCATCCTCATATCTCAAAACAATCATCAAGTATCAAACTTCCCATAGTATTCAATGCACTTTTATGAAAGTTTTTATTATACCCATCTTGGATGCCTATCATATATTCATATTAGGACTAATTTTATAACCAAAGCAAATTACCATGTTGTTCGAAAGGACTCTCAAAATAATATAAGTGAAGCATGAGAGATCAATAATTTCTACAAAATAAAACCACCACCATGCTCTAAAAGATATAAGTGAAGCACTAGAGCAAAACTATCTAGCTCAAAAGATATAAGTGAAGCACATAGAGTATTCTAATAAATTCTTATTCATGTGTATCTCTCTCAAAAGGTGTATCCAGCAAGGATGATTGTCGTAAGCTTAAAAGCAAAGTCTCAAATCATACATGACGCTCCAAGCAAAAGACATATCATCTGGTGAATAAAAATATAGTCTCAAGTAAAGTTACCAATAGACGAACACGAAAGAGGGGATGCCTTCCCGGGGCATCCCCAAGCTTAGGCTTTTGGTTGTCCTTGAATTTTACCATGGGGTGCCTTGGGCATCCCCAAGCATAGGCTCTTGCCACTCTTTGTTCCATAGTCCATCAAATCCTTACCCAAAACTTGAAAACTTCACAACACAAAACTTAACAGAAAATCTCGTGCGCTCCGTTAGTATAAGAAAAAAAACCACCACTCAAAGGTACTGTAATGAACTCATTCTTTATTTATATTGGTGTTAAACCTACTGTATTCCTACTTATCAATGATTCATATCCCCCGATACTACTCATAGATTCATCAAAATAAGCAAACAACAAACAAAAAACAGAATCTGTCGAAAACAGAACAGTCTGTAGCAACCTATAACTTTCGAATACTTCAGTAACTCTAAAAATTCTGAAATAAATTGGTGGACATGAGGAATTTGTCTATTAATTGTCTGCAAAATGAATCAACTTAAAAGCACTCTCCAGTAAAAAAAATGGTATCTAATCTTGTAAGCGCTAAAGTTTCTGTTTTTTACAGCATGATCGCAAAGACTTCACCCAAGTCTTCCCAAATGTTCTACTTGGCACAAACACTAATTAAAACACAAAACCACATCTAACCAGAATCTAGATGAATTATTTATTACTAAACAGAAGTAAAAGCAAAGAAAATAAAATTGGGTTGCCTCCCAACAATGTAACATCCCAAAATTCTAAATTTTGGAATGTTATAATAAATATATAGTTTTGAATTGCTTGTGTGATTGTGCTGTGTGAAATTGAGTGAAAATTTGAAAATTTTGAAAGTTAAATGAGAGGGAATGAAATGATTTTTCCAAACTTTCACTTTGCCTTTATGATCTCCGGGAATTCAAATTCTTTTCATCACAAAACCCTGGAGTGAAGATAATATGACTTCTTCCATTTATTAAATGAAAAGGGGTTTGAAAGGATTTTGAATTTCATTCTCGAAATATTTTAAATTCAGAAACTTTATGCAACTCAATTAGATTTATAAATTAGTCTATGTATTTATACATTAGACCTAGAATTCTTTTAGCCGTAGTTATTTTTTCTTCTTCCGTAAAACAGCTTGGCCCTGATTTTTCAAATAGCCATAACTTTTTACACGTTCATCCAAATTAGATGAAACCAGCGCCCACAGTTTCATTTTGATTCCACCTATCCAGTGAATCTATAAACTTTTTACAACTTTTCAAATTTCGAAATTTGTTTAAATTCATTTTCAAACTTCTTTTGATCATATCTTTTTAACCGTAACTACGATTTAGTTGATTCTTTTTGCAAATTGAAGATCTTGACCTAAACTTTCTGATAAGGCCAAATTCACCTAATTTTGGTACTGTTAGAAATTGTTTTCTGTTTCAAGAGTCATTCGTTTGTTTTCGAAGTTTTCTGAAGTGTTTTATTCGTTCTTTCTGATCTTCCGAGTGACTGCTTATGTGTGGTTACCATTGTTTGCTTACGATAGATTAAACGGAGTGTGACGAGTAGATCTATCACGAGTTCTGAGTGCGAATCTTCTACATCGTCAGTACAAGGCAAGTTCACACTTTGATCATACTTTCCCAATACCCAGTTTTCATTGCATTAGTTATATCCTCAAACACTTGCATGAGTAGGACTGCTTACATAATATGATGATTTGTAGTTCATGAGGTAGGAACCCAATGCCTTGAGATCAACCAAAGGGGGGTATACGCTTTGTTACTTATTGCTTAGCCATGCTTGTAGACGTGGATTGGTATTAGAGTTTCATGAAAGATGTGAGTGATTTTTAAGGGAAACTTTAAGGTGGTAATTTAATACACATCTTGGTGGATTGGTTGGGGCACCCTGGGAGTGAACCAGTGGTTGCCGGACACCTGGGGTTGCCAGTGTTGTCCTAGGAAATCCTGGGGTTTCCGTGTGATTGTCCTATTGGAATGCCACCCAGGCTCAAAGGGATCATATAATATTTTCATGCCTAGAAACTTCCATGTGCAGCCACATGCCATTATGGGCTCTGGCATAGTATGAGTAAGTTGTGTGAGCTCTTTCATGGTGGACTAGCAGATGTAGCGAATGTAGGTGTACGGGTCCACCTGGGGTAAAGAGTAAATGCTTCTGAAAGACTGTGTCTCGGTCATCCGTTTCTCAAACACCATGCAGTGCGAGAAATTAAACGGAGGCGATCGAGTCTTGTGGGGAAAAGTGCACAAACCTCTGCAGAGTGTACAAACTATTCATGAGTAGCCGTGTCCCCGGTTATGGACATCTTTGAGTATCTAGAAGTGGATTATTTGTTGATCTCAACACTCTATTTTAATCAATTTGTTGGTTTAATAATGACTTTGGTTTGGGATTGAGATGGAGGAACCATTCTCAATTGTTCATGATTTAAATTTAACAAAGTAGTTAAATAAATGCATTTCTTTGTGGCAGGGAAAAATCAGCTTTATGCAAAAAAAACAGCCTTACAGCCTCCACCAGCCAAATATGCATGTAGTTGTAGGCATTGTTCATCATTCTCATTACAGTGTGAAATTGCCAGTACATTCAATGTACTGACCTACATGGCTGCAACGTCTCATGTTGCAGGAATTATTCGACGAGTAAGTGTTACGTTAGGGTTGTGCTGTCTATACTCAACTTTGCCGTTGGTGTTGATGGGAATCCACAACCTTTGTTGCTTCCGCTATGATCGATTGAGGTAATAGTATTTACATTACTTTATACATGTGATTTACCTCTGTTATAAATCCTCGAGTACTGTGTGTGTCAGCATACCGATCCAGGGATGACACTTAAGCACAGAGACTTGATCCATTCTGGTCGGGTCGCTACAAGATGGTATCAGATCACATGTTGATTGTAGGACGTGACCCTAGAAACTAGCAAGCCCATAGGAAAGGATTTCTCTAAAACCTTATTTTCAAAAAAAGATTCTTACCTCTCTTCTTTTCCAAGCTTTGTCAAATCTTTCCCTTTACCTTAAATAGTTAGGCCATACCCTTTTCCCATTTTAACCCCTTCGGAGTAAAGAGGATTTCACCATACATTGGAAGTGTTGAATCTACAACAATGGATACCCCGAAGGATTGAAGAGTTGACCGCTTTGAAGAGATATTGACCTTTAGAAGACCAAACCCTTGTTATGTACTTACGTTAGATGCGACGATTGTGAGTCGTCATTTGTTTGATGTTTTCCGATGGCCACAAAATAAAATCCGTCTTTTCAAAACTATTGTTTGTATTGAGTGTATCTCTCTCTCTTCTGAATCTCATCCCAAAACTCTTGGACCCCTTAGAGGATGATTGAAGATAGACTTGAAGTCTTTGGACCAATAACCCAGCCGGAGGTAGAGTTATGGATACAAAACATGGAGGATCACTTCAGGAACAATTTGGTTGAAAGGAAGTATGAGGTTCAATACGCTCTTCAGTACTTTACAAAAAGTGCTACAACATGCATCAAGTCATACAAGGATGTAGTGGAGCAGAAAGTTGGGAGGAATTCAAGAAGACTCTGTTAAAATCTCGTCTCATCCGAGAGCGTGGTGACGACCCGAAGAAGAAGCCTTGTGCCTGAAGGATTTGCAGAGAAATAGGACACACCCAGGAGGAGCACAAGGATGAATGCCCTAATTGTGAAGGAAGTCACCCAGCTGAAGAATGCCCAACTAGGCAGATTACTTGTTTCTTGTGTGAAGGGACTACCCACTACCCTGCTCAGTGTCACATTTACCCCCTGGTACAACGAACTGTCCAGCAGAAGAAAGAAGCAATGAAAGAAGTCCTCGAGGAAACCTTAAGGGAATCCACGATGGAGGAAGATATTGACGACCTTGATGGAGAAGGCCTAAATAGATTTTTCTCCTGTGCTTGCTATTCATGTGGAGAAAAGGGACATCTTTCATAGTATTGCATGAAGGAAAGCCATGAGTATCTAGGAGACTTCCCGACAGAAGAAGTGGAGTTTGATCCACAAAAGATAGAAGAATTGATAGGAACGAAGAAGTCGACGAAGAGAAAGAGCATGTGTCCCCAGAAGAACCCAATTTCTGCGGAAAAGGACCTGAGTCACATCACATGTTACCGGTGCAAGGATTTAGGTCATTATGCTAACCACTGCCCAACCAGGAAGCAAAGAACCCAGTGAACCAAGATAGCCACCATGAAGTCCCTAGATTTGTCTAATGACATTAGTTTACGCTGCAAGGAAGTAGGGCATTTGCCAAGAGAAGGTCTAGACCGGAGGAAAAATGATCAGAGTAGTTGAGATCTAGATATTGGAATGAAGCATGTAGCTAAATGTGGAATACACCTTTATTACAATGTTGAGTTGAGTTATGGAAATAACATTGTAATAGTTTGTGAAGCAATAGAAACTGATATTTTTGGAGTCTAAGAAGGAGATGTTATGAGTTGTTGGATGTTGTGAGTGCCTCTCACCCAGACCAAAACCTAGAACCCATGGAGAAGCTGACCCAAATCTTTCTCGGACAAACGACCCCGTTTTACCCAAGGATGTCTATATGTTGTCCTAAGAACCCCTTCTGTCTTATACCCATAGATGACAACCCTTTACGAGTCTTTTCTCAAAGGCCCGGAAACGATCATGACCCTGACTAGCAATCAGGATTATCCAAAGATCCTGAAGCACATGATGAAGCATATTCACCTAGAAGGAGATGCAGTTTACAAGGGTTATCCCTTCGTGGAGAATGGAGTTGAACTTTGGTACGTGGAGGTCCACCTCCATCGTGTGAAAGGAGTTTGCCCAAAGACTATGGTTCAATACTTTTTCATCTCCCGAGTACCACGACCAACTTTCTTCGACTCTGTTCGAGAAGTGGCTATGGAAGCCATACGTCAGATTGGAGAAATACTCGAAGCAAGACTTCGTTATACCCAGGAATGCCTGAGTAGGATGCATGCAGAAATGATGGAGATGAAGCACACAACCAATAGGATGGAGCAAAAGATTGATGAGTTCAAGAATCACGTTGCACAATTCCGGTGGGACTGAAGCATCCTTAACTAGGACAAGTGAATAAAGATGGGAGGAATGTCTGACCATACCCAACTATGTGGATGGCAACATTCGTAGTGAAGCACCTTTGAAATTGGAGTGTTGAATACCGGTTCAGGATGTAATAAGAGATTTGATATGAGGAGATATGGATTACGGATGAACCAGTGTATTTTGTTTGGGGCGATACTTTTCTGAGTGAACCCTGGACCAATAGAAAGGAAAGTGTTGCTCCAAGGAGTCGAGTTTGCACAAATAAGTTGGAGTTTATTTTTGATATGAAGCTTACCCCAAGAGTATGAAGGAAAGAAGTACAATTGGATTTAAAGAGGGTGTAATGCTGAAGTGTGGAGCAATAGTGACTCCAAGGATGAATTAAGGATATACAAGTTTTGAAGTGGACCCCTAAGCCGAGGACCTAAGGAGGCTACGTAATCATGAGGGAACCACGAGACTTGTCAGTAGTAATATGTTTCTGCTGTAGTGAAGCAGAGCACTTTGCTAGTGCATTGTCCCAAGAAGAAGGAGAGTTGTGCTAAGTATTGGAGTTGAAGCAAGAAAGTGGAAGTGCAGTAGATCGTAGTAAGTTGAGAATCAATACAGTTGGCATCATGGTATTGATTTTGGATATTATAAGTTGGTACTATAAAGGTGATGAGTGAAGACATGATGCATGGAAGGAGATTTTGAAGAAACTAGTGTTATTCATTTTAAGTGTGGTAGAATCCAACACCGTTACCCGAATACACTAGGCTAGTGGTTAGTTACGTCAGACTTGGAATGGACTGCCCAAGGATGAGTGTGAGTAAGCACACTTAGTTTTGAACCAAGAGAAGTAAGGGATAATTGGATGGATTCCAGAAAAACCAAGGAAGTTGGATGTTGGAAGGATCAGTTGCAACCCGATGAAGGGACCAAGTGTTACTAGTGATGAGATGAGCCATAACCCACAGGCCCCAGGACCTGTCAAGAAAGCAAGCACACTCTTGCTGAAGGAAAACCCCTGGAAAAAGTTACGACTTTATCAATAGACGATCTTGTAGGTGTTTACGCAAAAAAAAACCAAGGGTTGTGAAGAAAACGCTGGATGTTTTGTTCAGCTTGCAGAATCAATGGATTTATCCGAACTTAGTTCGTTGACAAGAGAAATATTGCAATGCTTGTGAGGATGACCGAGTGTTAGAATACGAGATTCACTAAACCATATACAAGGTAATGATTTGGGTGTGGGATGGATTGATCACCATACCGACTTACTCTTATTATTCGCCTCTGTTATACAGGGTGGTAAATCTGAGTGACTTACCTATAGTAGAGAGACGACGATGTCAAAACTTTGTTTAAACCTTAGAATGGTATAGAATTTTTTTCCTTGTACACGGCATGTTGTTGCCAACCGTAGGATATACGGTGAGGATGAAGCCCAGACCCGTTTTATGCAGGGACCCAATAAATTGTTCGATGACCACCATGACATATCGATATTTGTTTAGTATTGGCGCCAGACCTGTCAGTTAACAAGAATCAGTCTCGGAAGAACCTTACCAAGATGAAAGGACACAAGAATTGAGGACAAAGGTTATGCCACTACCTGAAGAGCCCAGAGAAGGAATTATGCTGAAGTTTTGAGAAGACCGACCCTGTCAACAATAAGGGCAAAGTATTTGAGATCTTGACAGAACCGTGACCTTGCTTCTAAGTGTGGTAGCACACCAGACCATACCAGTCAGTGATTTGTTAGGAGACCCCCAAACCCTAACCTATTTCTTGCTAGCCTCTCGGAATCTCGAGAACGAGATTCATTTTAAGTGTGGTAGGTTTGTAACATCCCAAAATTCTAAATTTTGGAATGTTATAATAAATATATAGTTTTGAATTGCTTGTGTGATTGTGCTGTGTGAAATTGAGTGAAAATTTGAAAATTTTGAAAGTTAAATGAGAGGGAATGAAATGACTTTCCCAAACTTTCACTTTGCCTTTATGATCTCCGGGAATTCAAATTCTTTTCATCACAAAACCCTGGAGTGAAGATAATATGACTTCTTCCATTTATTAAATGAAAAGGGGTTTGAAAGGATTTTGAATTTCATTCTCGAAATATTTTAAATTCAGAAACTTTATGCAACTCAATGATTTTCCCGAGAGAAGATAAAATGACTTCTTCAAATTATAGGAAATATGAGTTGGAAGATCCTTTGAAGAATTTTAAACTCATTTTCAAAATTTGAGTTGTTGGGTTTTATTCAAATTATTTTCTCCAAAAATAAAATTCATGGAAATTAGGCTAACATGATTCCCTACAGCAGAAAATTGGATAGAAATAAATTTGAAATCTTTTTGGTATTTTTAAAATGATTTCTACTGGATTTTATTGCAACAGTAGCACTGTTTGATTTATTAGAATTTGTGAGCGCTTTATTTGACTGTAGAAAAATGCTCACCTTGTAAATAATTTTTTTCTGAAAATTTTGATATATAATATGCCTATATAAATATTTTCGTTATTTTCGTTATTTAGTTTTTCTTCTCTGTTTCTATTAAAAAACGCGCGTGCGCCTTTATTTATCTGTTGCCCAAGTGTGCAGCTTAGTAGCAGCGGGCGCCTCATTTTTATCCCTTTTCTCCTAACGGGCCAGGCCCAGTCAGCCTTTTCTTTTTCTTTTCTTTCTAGTTTTTTTAGCGGTGCGTGCGTGTGGCTGGCCGGTCCATTAGCTTTTTAGGCCCCTGCGATGCGTTTTCCTTTCATTTTAAATTGTTCGCCCATGTTTAGTCCCACATTGCCTAGCTTTTGACTCTTAAACCTCTATTCCACCTATAAATATAGACTCATAGAGCCTCCAAAAATCATCCGATTCGGGTTAAATTAATATTTTGGTTTAACTAGATTCACTTTAAAAAATATATATTTCTTCTCTTCGGTGGGAATTCTGAAAGTCGTCTCCTCTCTTCAAAGTTATCTTTTCTCTCCCTATAAAAGTATATTTCTTCGTATATTTTTATATACTCCTGTAGCTTATTATTTCTACACTAGTACGTAGAATAATTAGATTTATAAATTAGTCTATGTATTTATACATTAGATTTAGAATTCTTTTAGCCGTAGTTATTTTTTCTTCTTCCGTAAAACAGCTTGGCCCTGATTTTTTAAATAGCCATAACTTTTTACTCGTTCATCCAAATTAGATGAAACCAGCGTCCACAGTTTCGTTTTGATTCCACCTATCCAGTGAATCTATAAATTCGATATTTGTTCAAATTTATTTTCAAATTCTTTTGATCATATCTTTTTAACCGTAACTGCGATTTAGTTTATTCTTTTTGCAAATCGAAGATCTTGACCTAAACTTTCTGATAAGGCCAAATTCACCTAATTTTGGTACTGTTAGAAATTGTTTTCTGTTTCAAGAGTCATTCGTTTGTTTTCGAAGTTTTCCGAAGTGTTTTATTCGTTCTTTCCGATCTGCCAAGTGATTGCTTATGTGTGGTTACCATTGTTTGCTTACGATAGATTGAACGGAGTGTGACGAGTAGATCTATCACGAGTTCTGAGTGTGAATCTTCTACATCGTCAGTACAAGGCAAGTTCACACTTTGATCATACTTTCCCAATACCCAGTTTTCATTGCATTAGTTATATCATCAAACACTTGCATGAGTAGGACTGCTTACATAATATGATGATTTGTAGTTCATGAGGTAGGAACCCAATGCCTTGAGATCAACCAAAGGGGGTATACGCTTTGTTACTTATTGCTTAGCCATGCTTGTAGACGTGGATTGGTATGAGAGTTTCATGAAAGATGTGAGTGATTTTTAAGGGAAACTTTAAGATGGTAATTTAATACACATCTTGGTGGATTGGTTGGGGCACCCTGGGAGTGAACCAGTGGTTGCCGGACACCTGGGGTTTCCAGTGTTGTCCTAGGAAATCATGGGGTTTCCGTGTGATTGTCATATTGAAATGCCACCCAGGCTCAAAGGGATCATATAATATTTTCATGCCTAGAAACTTCCATGTGCAGCCACATGCCATTATGGGCTCTGGCATAGTATGAGTAAGTCGTGTGAGCTCTTTCGTGGTGGACTAGCAGATGTAGCGAATGTAGGTGTACGGGTCCACCTGGGGTAAAGAGTAAATGCTTTTGAAAGACAGTGTCTCGGTCATCCGTTTCTCAAACACCATGCAGTGTGAGAAATTAAACAGAGGTGATCGAGTCTTATGGGGAAAAGTGCACAAACCTCTGCAGAGCGTACAAACTATTCATGAGTAGCCGTGTCCCCGGTTATGGACATCTTTGAGTATCTACAAGTGGATTATTTGTTGATCTCAACACTCTATTTTAATTAATTTGTTGGGTTAATAATGACTTTGGTTTGGGATTGAGATGGAGGAACCATTCTCAATTGTTCATGATTTAAATTTAACCAAGTAGTTAAATAAATGCATTTCTTTGTGGTAGGGAAAAATCAACTTTATGAAAAAATACAGCCTTACAGCCTCCACCAGCCAAATATGCATGTAGTTGTAGGCATTGTTCATCATTCTCATTACAGTGTGAAATTGCCAGTACATTCAATGTACTCACCTACATGGCTGCAACGTCTCATGTTGCAGGAATTATTCGACGAGTAAGTGTTACGTTAGGGTTGCGCTGTCTACACTCAACTTTGCCGTTGGTGTTGATGGGAATCCACAACCTTTGTTGCTTACGCTATGATCGATTGAGGTAATAGTATTTACGTTACTTTATACATGTGATTTACCTCTGTTATAAATCCTCGAGTACTGTGTGTGTCAGCATACCGATCCAGGGATGACACTTAAGCACAGAGACTTGATCCATTCGGGTCGGGTCGCTACAAACAAGCTCTTTCTTTATAGCCATTAAAGATAGGCTTGCTAATTTAATGATGCTCACCTGAAAGACAAGACTTGAAGCATAAAAAAGAGCATCATATAGCATGTGAAAATTACATCTAAGTCTAACATACTTCCTATGCATAGGCATTTTATAGGAAAACAAATTAGCAAGACAAGCAAGATCTAACATATGCAAGGAAGAAGAAAGAAACAAGATCAATCTCAACATGAAGAGAGGTAATTTAGTAACATGAAGATTTCTACAACCATATTTTCCTCTCTCATAATAATTGCATGTAGGATCATAAGAAAATTCAACAATATAGCTATCACAAAACATATTCTCAACACGATCCACATGCATACGAAGTTGACACTCTTCCAAAATAGTGGGATCAATATTAACTAAAGTCATGACCTCTCCAAATCCACTTTTATCAAAAATTCCATAATATTGAAAATTCTAAAAATATGTGGGATCTAAAGTTGACACTCTTCCAAACCCACTTTCAATATTATTTTAAACATTATTATCAGTCTTACATTCGTCATGGGGCTTAAATAAATTTTCAAGATCATAAGAAGCATCACCCCAATCATGATCTTTGCAACAAGTACTAGACATAGCAATACCAGCATCCCCAAGCTTAGGGTTTTGCATATCATTAACACAATTGATATTAATAGAATTTACTATAGTACCACTGCAATCATGTTTTTCATTAAAAGAGCTATCGTGAATCACTTCATAATTTTCTTCTTTCAACACTTCATCACAATTTTCGGACTCACGAATTTCAAGCAAAACCTC
>LR738715.1:639213238-639228435 GCA_902687465.1 Secale cereale
AATTAGCAAGACAAGCAAGATCTAACATATGCAAGGAAGAAGAAAGAAACAAGATCAATCTCAACATGAAGAGAGGTAATTTAGTAACATGAAGATTTCTACAACCATATTTTCCTCTCTCATAATAATTGCATGTAGGATCATAAGAAAATTCAACAATATAGCTATCACAAAACATATTCTCAACACGATCCACATGCATACGAAGTTGACACTCTTCCAAAATAGTGGGATCAATATTAACTAAAGTCATGACCTCTCCAAACCCACTTTTATCAAAAATTCCATAATATTGAAAATTCTAAAAATATGTGGGATCTAAAGTTGACACTCTTCCAAACCCACTTTCAATATTATTTTAAACATTATTATCAGTCTTACATTCGTCATGGGGCTTAAATAAATTTTCAAGATCATAAGAAGCATCACCCCAATCATGATCTTTGCAACAAGTACTGGACATAGCAATACCAGCATCCCCAAGCTTAGGGTTTTGCATATCATTAACACAATTGATATTAATAGAATTTACTATAGTACCACTGCAATCATGTTTTTCATTAAAAGAGCTATCGTGAATCACTTCATAATTTTCTTCTTTCAACACTTCATCACAATTTTCGGACTCACGAATTTCAAGCAAAACCTCATAAAGATAATCTAGTGCACACAATTCACTAGCAGTTAGTTCATTATAATTGGATCTCTTAAAAAGATTAGCAAGTGGATGAGGATCCATAATTTAGCAAGCGAAGATGCAAGCTAATAGAGGGCACATGGAAACACAAGCAAACAAGAAGCAAGCGAACGGAAAAGAAGGGCGAATAAAACGGCAAAGGTGAAGTGGGGGAGAGGAAAACGAGAGGCAAATGACAAATAATGTAATGCGAGGGATAAGAGTTTGTGATGGGTACTTAGTATATGACTTTTGTGAAGATTTCCCCGGCAACGGCGCCAGAAATTCTTCTTGCTACTTCTCGAGCTTGCGTTGTTTTCCCTCAAAGGGGAATGGGTGATGCAGCACAGTAGCGTAAGTATTTCCCTTAGTTTTTGAGAACCAAGGTATCAATCCAGTAGGAGACCACGTACGAGTCCCTCGTACCTACACAAACAAATAAGAACCTTACAACCAACGCGATAAAGGGGTTGTGAATCCCTTCACGGCCACTTGCAAAAGTGAGATCTGAAAGAGATGATAAGATAATATTTTTGGTATTTTTGATATGGATTGAAAGTAAAGAAAGCAAAATAAAACAACGGTGACATAAATTGGCAAGTTGACGGGAAACTAATATGATGGAAGATAGACCCGGGGGGGCATAGTTTTCACTAGTGGCTTCTCTCATGATAGCAGATTTCTACGGTGGGTGAACGAATTACTGTTGAGCAATTGATAGAAAAGCGAATAGTTATGAGAATATCTATGCATGGTCATTGTATATAGGCATCACGTTCGTGACCAGTAGACCGAAATGATTCTGCATCTACAACTATTACTCCACACATCGACCGCTAGCCAGCATGCATCTAGAGTATTAAGTTCATAGGAACAGAGTAACGCCTTAAGCAAGATGACCTGATGTAGAGCGATAAACTCAAGCAATGTGATATCAACCCCATATTTTTATCCTCGATGGTAACAATATAATACGTGCCTTGTTGCCCTTGTTGTCACTGGGAAAGGACACCGCAAGATTGAACTCAAAGCTAAGCACTTCTCCCATTGCAAGAACTACCAATCTAGTAGGCCACACCAAATTGATAATTCAAAGAGACTTGTAAATATATTTAAATCATGCATAAAAGATTTCAGAGAAGAATCAAATATTGTTCATAGATAATCTTGATCATAAACCCACAATTCGTCGGATCTTGACAAACACACCGCAAAAAGAATTACATCGGATAGATCTCCAAGAAGATCGAGGAGAACTTTATATTGAGATCCAAAGAGAGAGAAGAAGCCATCTAGCTAATAACTATGGACACGAAGGTCTGTGGTAAACTACTCACAACTCATCGGAGAGGCTATGGTGTTGATGTACAAGCCCTCCGTGATCGATGCCCCCTCTAGTGGAGCTCCGGAACAGGCCCCAAGATGGGATCTCACGGGTACAGAAGGTTGCGGCGGTGGAATTAGGGTTTCGTGGTGCTCCTCGATGGTTTCAGGGTACATAGGTATATATAGGAGGAAGAGGCACGTCAGGGGAGCCACGAGGGTGGGGGCGCGCCTACCCCACTGGGCGCGCCCCCTGCCCTCGTGGCCACCTCGTTCGCTTCCTGGCGTGTACTCCAAGTCTTTTGTGTTGCAATTGTTCCAAAAATAACTCTCCCGAAGGTTTCATTCCGTTTGGACTCCGTTTGATATTCCTTTTCTGCGAAACACTGAAATAGGCAAAAAAAAACAATTTGCACTGGGCTTTGGGTTAGTAGGTTAGTCCCAAAAAAATTATAAAAGTGTATAATAAAGCCCATTAAACATCCAAAACAGATAATATAAAAGTGTATCAATCGTCGTCACCATCGATCCTCTCATTTGAAGGGGGTCAATCTCCATCAACATCTTCACCAGCACCATCTCCTCTCAAACCCTAGTTCATCTCTTGTATCCGATCTTTGTCTCAAAACCTTAGATTGGTACATGTGGGTTGCTAGTACTGTTGATTACTCCTTGTAGTTCATGCTAGTTGGTTTATTCGGTGAAAGATTATATGTTCAGATCCTTTATGCACATTAATACCCCTCTGATTATGAACATGAATATGATTTGTGAATAGTTACGTTTGTTCCTGAGGACATAGGAGAAGTCTTGTTATAAGTAGTCATGTGAATTTGGTATTCGTTCGATATTTTGATGAGATGTATGTTGTCTTTCCTCCAGTGGTGTTATTTGAACGTCGACTACATGACACTTCACCATTGTTTGGGCCTAGGGGGAGGCATTGGGAAGTAATAAGTAGATGATGGGTTGCTAGAGTGACAGAAGCTTAAACCCTAGTTTATTCGTTGCTTCGTAAGGGGCTGATTTGGATCCATATGTTTCATGCTATGGTTAGGTTTACCTTAATTCTTCTTTCGTAGTTGCGGATGCTTGCGAGGAAGGTTAATAATAAGTGGGATGCTTGTCCAAGGAAGGGCGGTACCCAAGCACCGGTCCACCCACATATCAAATTATCAAAGTAACGAACGTGAATCATATGAGCATGATGAAAACTACCTTGACGATAATTCCCATGTGTCCTCGGGAGCACTTTCCTTTATATAAGAGTTTGTCCAGGCTTGTCCTTTGCTACAAAAAGGATTGGGCCACCTTGCTGCACCTTGCTTACTTTTGTTACTTGTTACCCGTTACGAATTACCTTATCACAAAACTATCTGTTACCGATAATTTCAGTGCTTGCAGAGAATACCTTACTAAAAATTGCTTGTCATTTCCTTCTGCTCCTCATTGGGTTCGACACTCTTACTTACCGAAAGGACTACGATAGATCCCCTATACTTGTGGGTCATCAGCATATCATTAAGATCAATATGAGCACTTTTACTAGCAACCATTTTTATAAGAGCATCAACTTTTTCATTCAAATAATCAATCTCAACCGAATTAACCTTTTTGCTAGTCGACGCCCGTTCAGTATGCCATTGCGAATAATTCGCCATAATATTATCAAGAAATTTGGTGGCTTCACCCAAAGTAATTTCCATAAAAATACCACCCGCGGCGGAATCCAAAAGATTACGAGAAACAAAATTCAACCCCGCATAAAAAAATTGTATGAGCATCCAAAGATTTAACCCATGAGTTGGGAAATTCCTTAGCATCATTTTCATGCTTTCCCAAGATTGTGCAACATTCTCATGATCAAGTTGCTTGAAATTCATGATTTAGGTTCTAAGGTATATAATTCTTGCGGGCGGAAAATATTTAGTGATAAAATCGTCTTTGCATTTGTTCCAAGAATCGATACTATTGTGAGGCAAAGAGGAAAACCAAATTTTTGCGTGATCTCGCAGAGAAAACGGGAATAATTTCAACTTCACAATATCATTGTCCACGTCTCTTTTCTTTTGCATATTGCATAATTCCACGAAGGTATTAAGATGGGATGCGGCATCCTCATTAGGAGTGCCGGAAAATTGTGTGACGCCCCCGATTTGACCGTACACTAATCATGCACGCAAATGTGTACGACCAAGATCAGGGACTCGCGGGAAGATATCATAACACAACTCTAGACACAAATAAAATAATACAAGCTTTATATTACAAGCCATGGGCCTCGAGGGCTCGAATACATAAGCTCGAATACACAAGAGTCAGCGGAAGCAACAATATCTGAGTACAGACGTAAGTTAAACAAGATTGCCTTAAGAAGGCTAGCACAAAAGCAAAATGATCGAAAAGGCAAGGCCTCCTGCCTGGGATCCTCCTAACTACTCCTGGTCATCGGCGGCCTCCACGTAGTAGTAGCCTCCGTTGGGGGTAGTAGTAGTCGTCAAAGGTGGCATCTGGCTCCTGGGCTCCACCATCTGGTTGCATCAACCAGAACGAAGGAAGAAGGGGGAAAATAAGAGAAAAGCAACCGTGAGTACTCATCCAAAGTACTCGCAAGCAAGGATCTATACTACATATGCAACGATATCAATGAAAAGGGGTAGTATCTGTGGACTAAGCTGTAGAATGCCAGAATAAGAGGGGGGGAAGCTAGTCCTATCGAAGACTAGCATCTTCTGGAAACCACCGTCTTGCAGCAATAAGAGGGGGGTAGAGTCGTATAACATAAGTCATATTTATGTTGTTGTATCAACGCTTCGGGATCCTTACTCGACTCCCGAAGCAACCTATCCAAATCATGCCTCGGCATCCAGTTCTAGTTGTATCGATCGGGATACAACTCCAAGTGTCCGTTACCGTAGGACAGGCTATCAATAGATGTTTTCTTCCCTGCAGGGGTGCACCACATTACCCAGCACGCTCGATCCCATTTGGCCGGACACACTTTCTTGGGTCATGCCCGGCCTCGGAAGATCAACACGTCGCAGCCCTACCTAAACACTGCAGAGAGGTCAGCATGCCGGTCTAAGTCCTAAGCGCGCAGGGGTTTGGACCCATCGCCCATTGCACACCTGCACGTTGCGAACGCAGCTGGTGAGCAGACCTAGCCCCCTTATACAAGTGCAGGCATTCCAGTCCAACCCGGCGCGCGCCGCTAAGTCGCTGACGTCAAGAAGGCTTCGGCTGATACCACGACGTCGAGAGCCCATATCTATTCTCACGTAGCTGGTTAGTGCGTAAAGTACTCGTATCAAATATCCAAACTGTTAGTGTCTTGGAAGTGAGGTAATGAGCAGAGACTCACGATCATGTGACCCCATCGTCCCGTCTCGAGGACTTGCAGCAAGGGCTAAGAGTGCCCGGCCACGCCTCATATTCAAATCTCGGGTACCCTCCAGGTCAACCCGTCTCCACATCACTCGCGGGTACCCCTCAGGGTCGACCCGCCTTTCTAAGTAACAGTGTAAAGTCATAGTAACCAAAGTAATTGTGTGTCTAACACCAAGGGGGAACCCTGGGAATCACCCTCTACGGAATTCCACCTGATGTCATCGTGAAGGCGAACGAATGAGGAATCACCCTCGAGGTCCACGCTTGAGGAGTTGCACGACAGTGTCGTTATCGGGAGTGGAGAAGGGGGAATCACCCTCGATGACCATAACCGATGAACTGACCTATAAGGCTAACATCAGAAGTGCTGACGAGGTATCACCCTCGGCACTCGATAGTAACCCAGTATTGTCGAGAAACTAAGGGAAGTGATGTGCGGTGCCGGGGCCTGGTCTTCGATTCCATTCATCGAGTCTTGTGATAATCCAGCGTGGGCAACAGGGACAAGGTGGGGTCACTGGTGGTTCTCAAACAACCTATACTAAGCAGTTTAGGATAAACAGGTAAGGTATGAAAGCAGGTGACAACAACAGGCTATGCAACAGAATAGGATCATACAAAAACAGTAGCAGTTCTAATGCAAGCATAAGAGAGAAGGGAATGGGCGATATAGGAATGATCAAAGGGGGTTGGCTTGCCCGGAAGTTCGGTTGAGAAGGAAGGATCGTCGTGGACGTAGTCGTACTCAGGGGCACCAACGTCGGTCTTGGGGTCTATCGGAGAAGAAAAGGGGGAAGAAACAGTAAATACGGAGCAAACAAAGCATTGCAAAACATAACATGACAATACACGGTACTATGTGTGCCTTAACGTGATAGTAGGTGCTACTGGCGAAGGGGGGAAACATCCGGAAACATATCCCCGGTGTTTGACGGTCTTCGGACAAAAGAACCGGAGGGGGATTATTGCATGTTTGCTATGCTAGGGATGTGTGGTGGGTGAATGGACTACGTACCCGGGTTCGTCACATTTTTCTGAGAAACTTTCATATATAAAACTTTTCCATCCGAACTAGTATGATTAGTTACGATTTTTCTAAGTTTATTCAATTTGTAAAATTGTTTAATATGAGTTTGACTAAGTCAAATTGACTGGTCAAATAGAGAAGGGGTGGCTCACATGTCATAGGCTATCCCTAAACAAATAAATAAATCTAACTTATTTAAATGGGGGCCCTACATGTCATCTACTACTAGACTCACTTAGCACTAGTTTAATCCTCAACTAGACTAAACAGGATCTGGCTCATACACACGCCTACACACAGACGGCCGAGTACAGGGGCCTTGGCGGTCATGCCCAAGAAGCAGAAGCAGCAATACGCAGTAGCTAGAACAGTACAAAGCAGCAGCTATGCAAAGTAGTCAAGTAGCAGGGCAGCGCAAGGAGCAGCAGCTTAGTAGCGGTAGCAGGAGGAAGTAGCTGCGGCAAGCAAGCAGTAGCAGCAGTAGTATGCGGGAGTAGCAAGTGGGCACCACCGAGCAGTAGCAGCGGCAGGATCGGGCTCCACAGACGTGCGAGGCACAACAGCAGCAGCGGGTAGCAGCAACAAGGGGCGGCGGCGAGGAGCCGCAAGCAGCACGCAACAGCAGCTGCCAGGGAGCGCAGGGCACGCGGGAGCAGTGGGCAGCAGTGGCGCGGGCTGCAACGGTGATCCAGGCATGGCACGCGGCACACGCATTGAGCCTGGCCAAAGGGCGGCCAAGGCACGGGCTGGACACGACGAGCACGGGATTCGGGGCAGCCACTGCGAGCTATGGCCACGGCGGAACAATGACAAACGGAGAGGATTTGAGGGGGAAGAAGGGGAATCGGCACAGGAGCTCACTGCGCGCCTGCAGAGGTGCGTAGCGGGCTCGGTAGCGACGGATCAAATGGCAACGTCCGGTGGGGCAGAGGATGAAGGTGAGCTCGATCCGCTCGGTGTAGGGTTGATGAGCTTGATCTGGCGCTTGCAATCGACGTGGACGAGGCCAACGGAGCTCCTGGACACCTTCTCTCGCGATGGCGACGACGACGGTCGCGGCAACGACGATGATGCAGTGGTGATCGTGGATCTCTCGAGCTCCAAATCGAGCCGGGCGAAGGGGATCGAGGGGAACTGGACTAGAGGGGGCTAGGGTTTGATCGAGGAGGGAACTGAGTGCTCTTATCCACCTTCGAGACACGTGGGATGGCCGACACGGCGGCATCTGCGACCACGGCGGCTTGGATGTGCACCACACACAGGTCCCTCTGTCTCCTGTACGGGTGGCTGAAGGATATAGGAGGTGGGCTGGGCTGTTACTGTTTCTAATGGGCTAAATTGCATACAAGCCTCTCCTATTTTCCTTTTCTTAAATAATAAGTAGCCACTGTTCTCTAAATAGCTTATTGATCAAATGAAGTTTGCTTAACAATGAAACTTTGTATAAAAAATGCTATGCAATATTCTAGGGCACCACAAAAGTTTAAGGGCATTTGCAATTAGTTAAATTTATATTTGAATTTAAATGGGCGACTTAAATGTTATTGATCCACTTTAAATATTGCTAGAGTAAATTTCATAATCCAAATGGGTTTGTTTTCTATATGGAAAATACTTTGGGAT
Source organism: Secale cereale (assembly GCA_902687465.1). NCBI lineage: Eukaryota > Viridiplantae > Streptophyta > Magnoliopsida > Poales > Poaceae > Secale > Secale cereale. The sequence continues at coordinate 639,221,275 of LR738715.1, forward strand.
TTTATGAAATAATGTAGACAATTTTGTTTCGTTGTTTAAAGAAATATTATTTTGATTTTAGTTTAGATTGGGATTGTAAGTGGGTTTGAATCAAAGTGACGTTTAGCAAAAATAATTATGATGACATGGCACGATTAACAGGAGTTTACTTTAGTGTGGCATCCGGGGTGTTACAAATTGATCTTTCATGACAAGATTCAACAAAGCAGTATTAATATCACAAGTCTCCGCACTAGTGGCGGGAGGAGCAATCAAAGTACCGATAAAATCATTGTTATTGGTATTGGAAAAATCACATAACTTAAAGTTCTCTTGCGTCATTTTTGAGCAATTGTAAACAAGAACACAAGTGGCGATAGATCCGACTGGAAAATGGCAAACGGAAAAAGAGGGCGAATAAAACGGCAAATATTGGTGAAGTGGGGGGCGAGAGGCAAATGACAACTAATGTAAATTGCGAGGAGATCAGATTTGTGATTAGGAACCTGGTAGATGTTGAAGATCCTCCCCGGCAATGGTGCCAGAAATTCCTTTTGATGTCTGGTAGAGCTACATCGGTATTTCCCCAAAGAGAAAGGGATGATGCAGTATAGCAGCGGTATGTATTTCCCTCAGTGATGAAACCAAGGTTATCGAACCAGTAGGAGAACCAAGCAACACAACGTAAACAACACCTGCACACAAATAACAAGACCATCTTCCTCTTTTGTCTTCTCCGCAACCACCACTCTATTCCACCTATAGTGCTATATCCATGGCTCACGCTCATGTATTGTGTGAAAGTTGAAAAGGTTTGAAAATATTTAAGTATGAAACAATTGCTTGGGCAATGCTACCTCTTGAGCTTGCGTTGTTTTTCCCTTGAAGAGGAAAGGGTGATGTAGCAAAGTAGCGTAAGTATTTCCCTCATTTTTTGAGAACCAAGGTATCAATACAGTAGGAGACTACACGCGAGTCCCTCGTACCTACACAAACAAATAAGAACCTTGCAACCAACGCGATAAAGGGGTTGTCAATCCCTTCTGGTCATTTGCAAAAGTGAGATCTGATAGAGATAATAAGATAAATATTATGGTATTTTTGTTATAGATTGAAGAGTAAAGATTGCAAAATAAAAGTAAAGTAAAGATAAATAGTTGATGGAAGATTTATATGATGGAAGATAGACCCGGGGGCCATAGGTTTCACTAGTGGCTTCTCTCAAGATAGCAGATTTCTACGGTGGGTGAACAAATTACTGTCGAGCAATTGATAGAAAAGCGCATAGTTATGAGAATATCTATTCATGATCATTGTATATAGGCATCACGTCCGTGACAAGTAGACCGAAACGATTCTGCATCTACCACTATTACCCCACACATCGACCGGTATCCAGCATGCATCTAGAGTATTAAGTTCATAAGAACAGAGTAACGCTTTAAGCAAGATGACATGATGTAGAGGGATAAACTCATGCAATATGATATAAACCCGTCTTTTTATCCTCGATGGCAACAATACAATACATGCCTTGCTGTCACTAGTAAAGGACACCGCAAGATTGAACCCAAAGCTAAGCACTTCTCCCATTGCAAGAAAGATCAATCTAGTAGGCCAAACCAAACTGATAATTCGAAGAGACTTGGAAAGATATTTAAATCATGCATAAAATATTTCAGAGAAGAATCAAATATTTTTCATAGATAATCTTGATCATAAACCCACAATTCGTTGGATCTCGACAAACACACTGCAAAAATAATTACATCAAATAGATCTCCAAGAAGATCGAGGAGAACTTTGTATTGAGATCCAAAGAGAGAGAAGAAGCCATCTAGCTAATAACCATGGACCTGAAGGTCTATGGTAAACTACTCACAACTCATCGGAGAGGCTATGGTGTTGATGTAGAAGCCCTCTGTGATCGATTCCCCCTCCGGTGGAGCTCCGAAACAGGCCCCAAAATGGGATCTCACGGGTACAGAAGGTTGAGGCGGTGGAATTAGGGTTTCCTGGTGCTCTCGGATGTTTTTAGGGTACATGGATATATATAGGAGGAAGAGGCATGTCGGTGGAGCTACGAAGGGCCCATGAGGGTGGGGGCACGCCTACCCCCTGGGTGCGCCCCCCTACCTCGTGGCCACCCCGTCGCTTCCCTAGCGTGTACTCCAAGTCTTCTGGGTTGCGTTTGTTCCAAAAACGATCCTCCTGAAGGTTTCATTCCATTTGGACTCCGTATGATATTCCTTTTCTGCGAAACACTGAAATAGGCAGAGAACAACAATTTGCACTGGGCCTTGGGTTAGTGGGTTAGTCCCAAAAATAATATAGAAGTGTATAATAAAGTCCATTAAACATCCAAAACAGATAATATAATAGCATGGAACAATCAAAAATTATAGATACGTTGGAGACGTATCAAGCATCCCCAAGCTTAATTCTTGCTCATCCTCGAGTAGGTAAATGATAAAAACAGAATTTTTTATGTGGAATGCTACCCAACATAATTCTCAATGTAATTTTCTTTATTGTGGCATGAATGTTCAGATCCGAAAGATTCAAGACAAAAGTTTACTATTGACATAAGAATAATAATACTTCAAGAATACTAACAAAGCAATTATGTCTTCTCAAAATAACATGGCCAAAGAAAGTTCATCCCTACAAAATCATATAGTTTGGCTATGTTCCATCTTCGTCACACAAAATACTCGAATCATGCACAACCCCAGTTTTAGCCAAGCAATTGTTTTATACTTCAATTTTTTTAGACCTTTTCAACTTTCACGCAATACATGAGCGTGAGCCATGGATATAGCACTATAGGTGGAATAGAGTGGTGGCTGTGGAGAAGACAAAAGAGGAAGATGGTCTCACATCAACTAGGCATATCAATGATCTATGGAGATGCCCATCAATAGATATCAATGTGATTGAGTATGGATTGCCATGCAACGGATGCACTAGAGCTATAAATGTATGAAAACTCAACAAAAGAAACTAAGTGGGTATGCATCCAACTTGCTTGCTCACGAAGACCTAGGGCATTTGAGGAAGCCCATCGTTGGAATATACAAGCCAAGTTCTATAATGAAAATTCCCACTAGTATATGAAAGTGACAAAACAAGAGACTCTCTATCATGAAGATCATGGTGCTACTTTGAAGCACAAGTGTGGAAAAAGATAGTAGCATTGTCCCCTTCTTTTCTTTTTCTATTTTTCTATTTTTCCTTTTTTTGGGCCTTTTTTGGCCTTTACTTCTTTTTTATTTGGGACAATGCTTTAATAATGATGATCATCACACTTCTATTTATTTACAACTCATATATTACAACTCGATACTAGAACAAAATATGACTCTATATGAATGCCTCCTATGGTGTACAGTGATGTGCAATGAATCAAGAGTGACATGTATGAAAAAATATGCATGGTGGCCTTGACACAAATACGATGTCAACTACATGATCATGCATGGCAATATGACAATGATGAAGCGTGTCATAGTGAACGGAACGGTGGAAAGTTGCATGGCAATATATCTCGAAATGGCTATGGAAATGCCACAATAGGTAGGTATGGTGGCTGTTTTGAGGAAGGTATATGGTGGTTGTATGGTATCGGCGAAAGTTGTGCGATACAAGAGAGGCTAGCAATGTGGAAGGGTGAGAGTGCGTATAATCCATGGACTCAACATTAGTCATAAAGAACTCACATACTTATTGCAAAAATCTACAAGTCATCAAAACAAAGTACTACACGCATGCTCCTAGGGGAAGGGTTGGTAGGAGTTAACCATCGCGCGATCCCGACCTCCACACAAAGGATGACAATCAATGAAATACCTCATGCTTTAAATTTGTCACACAACAGTTACCATACGTGCATGCTATGGGACTTGCAAACCTCAACACAAATATTTCTCAAATTCACAACTACTCTACTAGCATGACTCTAATATCACCATCCTCATATCTCAAAACAATCATAAACTATCAAACTTCTCATAATATTGAATGCACTTTATATGAAAGTTTTTATTATACCCATCTTGGATGCCTATCATATTAGGACTAATTTTATAACCAAAGCAAATTACCAAGCTGTTTTACAAGACTCTTAAAATAATATAAGTGAAGCATGAGAGATCAATAATTTCTATAAAATAAAACCACCACCGTGCTCTAAAAAGATATAAGTGCAGCACTAGAGCAAAACTATCTAGTTCAAAAGATATAAGTGAAGCACATAGAGTATTCTAATAAATTACGATTCATGTGTATCTCTCTCAAAAGGTGTGTCCAGAAAGGATGATTTTGGTAAACTAAAAAGCAAAGACTCAAATCATACATGACGCTCCAAGCAAAACACATATCATGTGGTGAATAAAAATATAGTCTCAAGTAAAGTTACCGATAGACGAAGACGAAAGAGGGGATGCCTTCCCGGGGCATCCCCAAGCTTAGGCTTTTGGTTGTCCTTGAATTTTACCTTCGGATGCCTTGGGAATCCCCAAGCTTAGGCTCTTGCCACTCTTTGTTCCGTAGTCCATCAAATCCTTACCCAAAAACTTGAAAACTTCACAACACAAAACTTAGAAAAAATCTCGTGAGCTCCATTAGTATAAGAAAACAAACCACCACTTTAAGGTACTGTAATGAACTCATTCTTTATTTATATTGGTGTTAAACCTACTGTATTCCAACTTCTCTATGATTCATACCCCCCCCCCCGATACTACTCATAGATTCATTAAAATAAGCAAACAACACACGAAAAACAGAATTTGTCAAAAACAGAACAGTCTGTAGCAATCTGTAACTTTCGAGTACTTCTGTCACTCTAAAAAAATTGAAATAAATTGGTGGACCTCAGTAATTTTTCTATTAATCATCTGCAAAAAGAATCAACGTAAAAGCACTGTCTAGTAAAAACAATGGCAGCAAATCTCGTGAGCGCAAAAGTTTCTGTTTTTTACAGCAAGATCGCAAAGACTTCACCCAAGTCTTCCCAAAGGTTCTACTTGGCACAAACACTACTTAAAACACAAAACCACATCTAACCAGAAGCTAGATGAATTATTTATTACTAAACAGAAGTAAAAGCAAAGAAAATAAAATTGGGTCGCCTGCCAACAAGCGCTATCGTTTAACGCCCCTAGCTAATCATGATACAAGATTAGATCTAGGTATTGCCATCTTTGGTCTTTATTTTTTTAGCGAGGTCATGTTCGAATCCGGGAGGTTCTTTGCGTTTCCCTTCATATTCATAATTTTTTAGATCTAAGGAATCCAACCGCTTATTGCAAAGGGTGATCAACATATTCATACGGTGAAGATTTCCGCTAACACTCCAAAGAGGTTCAAGAGACTTTTGTAAAAATTTTGTTACTTCGTAAATTTTCTCAAAAACTTGTGTCTCTTCCTGGGTATGATGTAACCCCTTTTGTTGAGATAGTGTTCCCACTATTCCCTCTATAATTTCATGCGCAATACTGGGATCAATTTCGATAAAAATTTCTTTGGCAACGCAATCCAAGAGTTGTCTATGGGACATATTTAGTCCAACATAAAAATTGCGAAGTAAAATTCTAAAATTTACCTCTAAGGTGCAATTACGATAAGATTCCATCGTCCTATACCAAGCATCTTTTAAGTTTTCTCCTTGCCTTTGTTTGGAGTGAAGAACTTCAAAATCGGGAGACAAAGGAGCAGATAAAGGACTAGCCACGACGGCAAAGCAAACGATAAAACACACGGAGCAAAATAAGAGGGCGAATAAAACGGCAAAGGTGAAGTGGGGGAGAAGAAAACGAGAGGCAAATGGCAAATAATGTAATGCGAGGGATAAGAGTTTGTGATGGGTACTTGGTATATGACTTTTGCATAGATCTCCCCGGCAACGGCGCCAGAAATTCTTCTTGCTACCTCTTGAGCTTGTGTTGTTTTTCCCTTGAAGAGGAAAGGGTGATGCAGCAAAGTAGCGTAAGTATTTCCCTCAGTTTCTGAGAAACAAGGTATCAATCCAGTAGGAGACTACACGCGAGTCCCTCGTACCTACACAAACAAATAAGAACCTTGCAACCAACACGATAAAGGGGTTGTCAATCCCTTCTCGGCCACTTGCAAAAGTGAGATCTGATAGAGATAATAAGATAAATATTTTTGGTATTTTTGTTATAGATTGAAGAGTAAAGACTGCAAAATAAAAGTAAAGTAAAGATAAATAGTTGATGGAAGATTTATATGATGGAAGATAGACCCGGGGCCATAGGTTTCACTAGTGGCTTCTCTCAAGATAGCAGATTTCTACGGTGGGTGAACAAATTACTGTCGAGCAATTGATGGAAAAGCGCATAGTTACGAGAATATCTAGGCATGATCATTGTATATAGGCATCACGTCCATGACAAGTAGACCGAAACGATTCTGCGTCTACTACTATTACTCCACACATCGACCACTGTCTAGCATGCATCTGGAGTATTAAGTTCATAAGAATAGAGTAATGCTTTAAGCAAGATGACATGATGTAGAGGAATAAACACATACAATATGATATAAACCCCATCTTTTTATCCTCGATGGCAACAATACAATACGTGCCTTGTTGCCCCTGCTGTCACTAGGAAAGGACACCGCAAGATTGAACCCAAAGCTAAGCACTTCTCCCATTGCAAGAAAGATCAATCTAGTAGGCCAAACCAAACTGATAGTTTGAAGAGACTTGCAAAGATTTAAATCATGCATAAAAGATTTCAGAGAAGAATCAAATATTTTTCATATATAATCTTGATCAAAAACCCACAATTCATCGGATCTCGACCAACACATCGCAAAAAGAATTACATCAAATAGATCTCCAAGAAGATCGAGGAGAACTTTGTATTGAGATCCAAAGAGAGAGAAGAAGCGATCTAGCTAGTAACTATGGACCCGAAGGTCTGTGGTAAACTACTCACAACTCATCGGAGAGGCTATGGTGTTGATGTAGAAGCCCTCCGTGATCAATTCCCCCTTCGGTGGAGCTCCGGAACAGGCCCCAAGATGGGATCTCACGGGTACAGAAGGTTGCGGCGGTGAAATTAGGGTTTCGTGGTGCATGGATATATATATAGGAGGAAGAGGCATGTTGGTGGAGCTACGAGGGGGCCACGAGGGTGGGGGCGCGCCAACCCC
>LR738715.1:639239182-639251474 GCA_902687465.1 Secale cereale
GCCCCGCCACTCAAGACGCTCGCCGCCCGGCGCCCTGCCACTCGTCGCCGCTCCGCCCTCAGCCGCCCAGAGCTCCGTCCCCGCCACCCGTCGCCGCTCCGCCCCCTGGTGAGGTTTCTTCCCTTTTTATTTCTTTTTTCTTATTGTTCTTTGATTTAGGTTAATTAGTTGATTTAGGTTGATTAGTTGATTTAGGTTGATTAGTTGATTTAGATTGATTTAGGTTAGCATTGGGGTGTTTTACCCTAGTGCACATAGTCAAAAGAAGGAGATTTAGGTTAATTAGTTAGTTGATTTAGGTTAATTAGTTGATTTAGAATGTAGGTTAATAGATTTTAGGTTAATAGATTTTAGTTGATTTTAGGTTAGTAGATTTTAGTTGATTTAGGTTAATTAGTTGATTTAGGTTGATTACTTGAAGAAGAAAAAGAAGACAAGAGGAAGAAGGAAAACAAGGAAAATGAAGAAGAAAATGAAGACAAGAGGAAGAAGGAAAAGAAGGAAGAAGAAGAAAAAGAAGTAGAAGTGGAGTTGAAAAAAAAGTAGCAGTAGAAGATGAGAAAAATAAGTAGGAAAAGTAGAAAAAGAGGGTCGCCGAGGGAAAAGAGGGTCGCCATGTGGTCGAGGGCTCGAGGATTGAGGGGAAAAGGAGTCGAGGGTCTAGGGGTCGAGGATCAAGGTGTCGAGGGGTCGAGGGTCACCGCCCCGACCCCTGACCTCGTCACCCCGACCCCGCCTCGACACTTAAATATTTTATTATGATACACACTTAAATATTTTATTATGTTTATCTTGTACTAATTTCGTTTACTCTTTGTCATTGCAGGTGTTGACAGATGGTGGGCATGGGTCGAGAGAGCTCCGAGCCTCCTTCCTCGGCACATGTTGGGAGGGGTGTTATTATTCCACCCCAGCACCTCCGGAGAGCGCTGGATGACAGTATGCAGACACCGGCGGGCGCTTCTTCTTTGGCTGGGAGAGGTTGGGGGAAGCCGAAGAGGGCTGCTAGAGGTGGACATGGTGGCGGGAGAGGTAGGAAGGTTGCCGCGCCTTCCTCGCCGCCACCCCCAACTGATTCTCCGGACCACCGCAGTGCTCCGTCTCAGGTGGACCCATCTGACTTGGACCCGTCTCGGACTCCGGTCCACGAGCCTCAAGCCGAGGAGCCTCGGGTCGACGAGCCTGCGTCCCACGAGACTCGGGTCCCAGAGTCTTCGTCCCAGGAGACTTGGGTCCCAGAGTCTTCATCCCACGTAACTCCATATACTAGTGGCCATGTTGATGGTGGCGAGGACACCTTTTCTGATGATGGCTATAGCGAGGGCGAGCTAGTTGAGGGGGCAAGAAGGTCTACCAGCGTGGTGGTACAAAGCTCCCGCCTATGTCGCCGACCCGCGATCAAAGGTGGTTGATTGTGCCTAACGGGGAGAAGTAAGTGCATTAACTCTTTTTTAACCTTTTGCCTTCATGTTTCTTCAAATTAATATCTAATTTGTTGGCCTTGTCATACTGCAGGGGTTGGGTGCATGCCCGTGGTGTCCGCATGCCAAACCAGGTCCTTGGTGTTCTTGGTCGGCACCACTTCCCGGGGTGGGTCATGTTGCCCGGTGAGGGTGAGGTTCCACAGGTAGCACTGAGCTGGGAGCTTTATGTGGTTGCCTCGGCCCCGCCGGAGGAGAGGGTCGACGGTGTCTTGTGCGAGACGGTGGCCGACATTGTGATCCGACGGTTTGGGTAATTTCTCCTTTACAGAATTAAAAATCAATAGAACCTAGTGATTGTACTAATCAGTGTTGTCTTGTTTGATTGCAGACCTTCTACAGGTGTGTTGAGGAACACGAGGCGGACGCGGCTATGGTTGTCGAAGCTGAGTGCAAGCGCCTACTTCAGAACTTACGGCACGAGACTCGGGTGCAGGCTGTTCGGGACTACTACGCCTCGACTCACATTAGGAGGGCCAAGAAGAAGTGCCGCGCCAAGTATCTGAGTAAGGAGAAGTACATGAAGGTAACTACCTATTCTTAAGGCCTTGTACTTAGTTTCCTTGATTTGATTCGTACGCGTAGCGCTGAAATTTCTCTTATCTAACTTAGGTGCCCCCGAGATGGTGTGCGGATAGGATGGACTGTTGGGAGGCGTTGGTGGATGAGTAGTGCTCTCCCCAATGGCTAGACGTCCACGACAATGCCAAGGATAAGCGTGCCGAAAATGCAAGTTGTGCCACACCATCAAAGAAGCTCCAACATGTTTGAGTACAGGGATCACTGGGTATGTGGTTTGCTTCACGATTCATGCAATTTCATTCTTCATGATAGCTTGCCCTTAACTAATATGTTGTTCCTCTCTTTTAGGTGATGATGCGGAGCATCCTACAGCTATCTCCATGTACACCGTCATAGCACCTCAAGCCCCAAGTGAACCTACCGGACTTAAGGTGAACCCGCTCCTCTTCGAGAGTTACATGAATATCCCTTGGACTTGGTCACTACCTCACCTCGAAACGTTATGCATTCTTAGGTACTTCGAAGATCGTCACGAGAAAGCATGGAGGGATCACCAAGTTCACCGGAGAGCTACGGAGGAGGAGAAGGAAGATGGACGCGCGACACGAGAGAAGAAGGAGGAGACCTGGACACCCCCGGTGCCCGGGCACTTTGGCCCCGGAGGCCCGGCCCCTCCCCTGGCGCCGCTCCCAGCTGGCCCCGGGTGCTCGAACATGGAGGGCCCGGGTGCCCGGCCGCCTGCGCCCAGCCGCCCTCCGGGTGCCCGGGCCTAGGACCCCCGGGTGCCCGTGTTGGGGAACGTAGTATTTTAAAATTTTCCTACGATCACGCAAGATCTATCTACCAGATGTATAGCAAAGAGAGGGAAGAGTGTGTCTACGTACCCTCGTAGACCGGGAGCGGAAGCGTCAAATGACGCGGTTGATGTTGTCGAACTTCTTCGCGATCCAACCGATCAAGCACCGAACGTACGGCACCTCCGCGTTCAGCACACGTTCAGCTTGATGACGTCCCATGAGCTCTTGATCCAGTTGAGCTTCACGGGAGAGTTTCGTCAGCACGATGGCGTGGTGACGGATATGATGTGTTCACCGGCGCAGGGCTTCGCCTAAGCTCCGCGACGGTATGACCGAGGTGTGATTCTGTGGAGGGGGGCACCGCACACGGCTAAAACAATTCAACTTGTGTGTCTTTGGGTGCCCCCCTGCCCCCGTATATAAAGGAGCAAGGGAGGGAGGCCGGCCAACTCCTCCTGGTGCGGCTAGGGAAGGAGTCCTACTAGGAATAGGATTGCAATCCTATTCCTAGTAGGATTCACCAAAAGAAAGAAGAGGGAAAGGAATAGGAGAGGTGGCGCCCCCCCCCCCCAATCCTAGTCCAACTAGGAACCCTAGGTGGGGGCGCCGGCCAGCCCTATGGGCTGCCTCTCTCTTTCCCTTTAGGCCCACTATGGACCATCCCCTCTCGTAGGGGGTTCCGGTAACCCCCTCCGGCAATCCCGATAAATCCGAAACTTTTCCGGAACACTTCCGGTGTCCGAATATAGTCGTCCAATATATCAATCTTTATGTCTCGGACATTTCGAGACTCCTCGTCATGTCCGTGATCTCATCCGGGACTCTGAACTACCTTCGGTACATCAATACTCATAAACTCATAATACCGATTGTCATCAAACTTTAAGCGTGCGGACCCTACGGGTTCGAGAACTATGTAGACATGACCGAGACTCATCTCCGGTCAATAACCAATAGCGGAACCTGGATGTTCATATTGGCTCCTACATATTCTACGAAGATCTTTTATCGGTCAAACCGCATAACAACATATGTTGTTCCTTTTGTCAACGGTATGTTACTTGCCCGAGATTCGATCGTCGGTATCTCTATACCTAGTTCAATCTCGTTACCGGCAAGTCTCTTTACTCGTTCCGTATCACATCATCTCGTGACTAACTCATTAGTCTTTTGCTTGCAAGGCTTATTGTGATGTGTGTTACCGAGAGGGCCCAGAGATACCTCTCCGACACTCGGAGTGACAAATCCTAATCTTGATCTATGCCAACACCACGAATACTTTCGGAGACACCTGTAGAGCATCTTTATGATCACCCAGTTACGTTGTGACGTTTGATAGCACACAAGGTGTTCCTACGGTATTCGGGAGTTGCATAATCTCATAGTCATAGGAACATGTATAAGTCATGAAGAAAGCAATAGCAGAAAACTAAACGATCATAGTGCTATGCTAACGGATGGGTCTTGTCCATCACATCATTCTCCTAATGATGTGATCCCGTTGATCAAATGACAACTCATGTCTATGGCTAGGAAACATAACCATCTTTGATCAATGAGCTAGTCTAGTAGAGGCATACTAGGGACATACTGTTTTGTCTATGTATCCACACATGTACTAAGTTTCCGGTTAATACAATTCTAGCATGAATAAAAGACATTTATCATGATATAAGGAAATACAAATAACATCTTTATTATTGCCTCTAGGGCATATTTCCTTCAGTCTCCCACTTGAACTAGAGTGAATAATCTAGATTACAAAGTGATGATGCTCACACCCATGGAGTCTTGGTGCTGATCATGTTTTGCCCGTGGAAGAGGCTTAGTCAACGGGTCTGCAACATTCAGATCCGTATGTATTTTGCAAATCTCTATGTCTCCCTCCTTGACTAGATCGCGGATGGAATTGAAGCGTCTTTTGATGTGCTTTGTTCTCTTGTGAAACCTGGATTCCATCGCCAAGGCTATGGCTCCAGTGTTGTCACAAAAGATTTTCATTGGACCCGATGCACTAGGTATTACACCTAGATCGGATATGAACTCCTTCATCCAGACTCCTTCATTCGCTGCTTCCGAAGCAGCTATGTATTCCGCTTCACACGTAGATCCCGCCACGACGCTCTGCTTGGAACTGCACCAACTGACAGCTCCACCGTTCAATAAAAATACATATCCGGTTTGTGACTTTGAGTCATCCGGATCGGTGTCAAAACTAGAATCGACGTAACCGTTTACGACGAGCTCTTTGTCACCTCCATACACGAGAAACATATCCTTTGTTCTTATCAGATACTTCAGGATGTTTTTGACCGCTGTCCAGTGATCCACTCCTGGATTACTTTGGTACCTCCCTGCTAGACTTATAGCAAGGCACACATCAGGCCTGGTACACAGCATTGCATACATGATAGATCCTATGGCTGAGGCATAGGGAATGACTTTCATTTTCTCTCTATCTTCTGCAGTGGTCGGGCATTGAGTCTTACTCAACTTCACACCTTGTAATACAGGCAAGAACCCTTTCTTTGACTGATCCATTTTGAACTTCTTCAAAATCTTATCAAGGTATGTGCTTTGTGAAAGTCCAATTAAGCGTCTTGATCTATCTCTATAGATTTTGATGCCTAATATGTAAGCAGCTTCACCGAGGTCTTTCATTGAAAAACTTTTATTCAAGTATCCTTTTATGCTATCCAGAAATTCTATATCATTTCCAATCAATAATATGTCATCTACATATAATATTAGAAATGCTACAGAGCTCCCACTCACTTTCTTGTAAATACAGGCTTCTCCAAAAGTCTGTATAAAACCATATGCTTTGATCACCTCATCAAAGCGTATATTCCAACTCCGAGATGCTTGCACCAGTCCATATATGGATCGCTGGAGTTTGCATACTTTGTTAGCACCTTTTGGATCGACAAAACCTTCTGGTTGCATCATATACAACTCTTCTTTGAGATATCCATTCAGGAATGCAGTTTTGACATCCATTTGCCAGATTTCATAATCATAAAATGCGGCAATTGCTAACATGATTCTGACATACTTAAGCATCGCTACAGGTGAGAAAGTCTCATCGTAGTCAACTCCTTGAACTTGTCGAAAATCTTTTGCAACAAGTCGAGCTTTGTAAACAGTAACATTACCGTCTGCGTCGGTCTTCCTCTTGAAGATCCATTTATTTTCGATGGCCTGCCGATCATCGGGCAAGTCAACCAAAGTCCACACTTTGTTCTCATACATGGATCCCATCTCAGATTTCATGGCTTCAAGCCATTTTGCGGAATCTGGGCTCATCATCGCTTCCTCATAGTTCGTAGGTTCATCATGGTCTAGTAACATGATTTCCAGAACTGGCTTGCCGTACCACTCTGGTGCGGAACGTACTCTGGTTGATCTACGACGTTTAGCAGAAACTTGATCCGAAGTTTCATGATCATTATCATTAACTTCCTCACTGATTGGTGTAGGAATCACTGGAACAATTTTCTGTGATGTACTACTTTCCAATCCGGGAGAAGGTACAATTACCTCATCAAGTTCTACTTTCCTCCCACTCACTTCTTTCGAGAGAAACTCTTTTTCTAGAAAGGATCCGTTCTTAGAAACGAATATCTTGCCTTCGAATCTGTGATAGAAGGTGTACCCAACAGTCTCTTTTGGGTATCCTATGAAGACACATTTCTCCGACTTGGGTTCGAGCTTATCAGGTTGAAGCTTTTTCACATAAGCATCGCAGCCCCAAACTTTAAGAAACGACAACTTTGGTTTCTTGCCAAACCATAGTTCATAAGGTGTCGTATCAACGGATTTAGATGGTGCCCTATTTAACGTGAATGCAGCTGTTTCTAAAGTATAACCCCAAAACGATAGTGGTAAATCGGTAAGAGACATCATAGATCGTACCATATCTAATAAAGTACGGTTACGACGTTCGGACACACCATTACGATGTGGTGTTCCAGGTGGCGTGAGTTGTGAAACTATTCCACATTGTTTCAAATGAAGACCAAACTCGTAACTCAAATATTCTCCTCCACGATCAGATCGTAGAAACTTTATTTTCTTGTTACGATGATTCTCTACTTCACTCTGAAATTCTTTGAACTTTTCGAATGTTTCAGACTTGTGTTTCATTAAGTAGATATACCCATATCTGCTCAAATCATCAGTGAAGGTCAGAAAATAACGATACCTGCCGCGAGCTTCAACACTCACTGGACCACATACATCAGTATGTATGATTTCCAACAAATCTGTTGCTCGCTCCATAGTTCCGGAGAACGGAGTTTTAGTCATCTTCCCCATGAGGCATGGTTCGCAAGCACCAAGTGATTCATAATCAAGTGATTCCAAAAGTCCATCATTATGGAGTTTCTTCATGCGTTTTACACCAATATGACCTAAACGGCAGTGCCACAAATAAGTTGCACTATCATTATTAACCTTGCATCTTTTGGTTTCAATATTATGAATATGTGTATCACTACAATCGAGATCCAATAAGAATAGACCACTCTTCAAGGGTGCATGACCATAAAAGATATTATTCATAAAAATAGAACAACCATTATTCTCTGATTTGAATGAATAACCGTCTCGCAATAAACAAGATCCAGATATAATGTTCATGCTTAACGCTGGCACCAAATAACAATTATTTAGGTCTAATACTAATCCCGAAGGTAGATGTAGAGGTAGCGTGCCGACGGCGATCACATCGACTTTGGAACCATTTCCCACGCGCATCGTCACCTCGTCCTTAGCCAATCTTCGTTTAATCCGTAGTCCCTGTTTCGAGTTACAAATATTAGCAACCGAACCGGTATCAAATACCCAGGTACTACTACGAGCATTAGTAAGGTACACATCAATAACGTGTATATCACATATACCTTTGTTCACCTTGCCATCCTTCTTATCCGCCAAATACTTGGGGCAGTTCCGTTTCCAGTGTCCAGTCCCCTTGCAGTAGAAGCACTCAGTTTCAGGCTTGGCTCCAGATTTGGGTTTCTTCGTGGAAGTAGCAACTGTTTTGCTATTCTTTTTGAAGTTCCCCTTCTTTCCCTTGCCCTTTTTCTTGAAACTAGTGGTCTTGTTAACCATCAACACTTGATGCTCCTTTTTGATTTCTACCTCCGCAGCTTTGAGCATGGCGAAGAGCTCGGGAATTGTCTTTTGGATCCCTTGCATATTATAGTTCATCACGAAGCCTTTATAGCTTGGTGGCAGTGATTGAAGAACTCTATCAATAACACTATCCTCGTCAACTTTGCAACCAAGTTGAGTCATATGATTGTAATACCCAGACATTCTGAGTAAGTGTTCACTGATAGAACTATTCTCCTCCATCTTGCAGCTGTAGAACTTATTGGAAATCTCATATTTCTCAATTCGGGCATTTGCTGAAATATTAACTTCAACTCCTGGAACATCTCATATGGTCCATGACGTTCAAAACGTCGTTGAAGTCCCGGTTCTAAGCCGTAAAGCATGGCACACTGAACTATCGTGTAGTCATCAGACCACGACTGCCAGACGTTCAAAACGTCTACATTAGCGGGAGGGGGCTTGTCACCTAGCGGTGCTTCAAGGACATAATTCTTCTGTGCAGCAATGAGGATAATCCTCAGGTTACGGACCCATTCCGCGTAATTGCTACCATCATCTTTCAACTTAGCTTTCTCTAGGAATGCATTAAAATTCAAAGGAATGGTAGCACGGGCCATTGATCTACAACAACATAGATATGCAAAAACTATCAGGACTAAGTTCATGATAATGTTAAAGTTCGATTTAATCATATTAAATTAAAGAACTCCCACTTAGATAGACATCCCTCTGGTCATCTAAATGATCACGTGATCCAAATCAACTAAACCATGTCCGATCATCACGTGAGATGGAGTAGTTTCAATGGTGAACATCTTATGTTGATCATATCTACTATATGATTCACGCTCGACCTTTCGGTCTCCAGTGTTCCGAGGCCATATCTGCATATGCTAGGCTCGTCAAGTTTAACCCGAGTATTCTGCGTGTGCAAAACTGGCTTACACCCGTTGTATTTGAACGTAGAGCTTATCACACCCGATCATCACGTGGTGTCTCGGCACGACGAACTTTCGCAACGGTGCATACTCAGGGAGAACACTTATACCTTGAAATTTAGTAAGGGATCATCTTATAATGCTACCGTCGTTCTAAGCAAAATAAGAAGCAAAATAAGATAAACATCACATGCAATCAAAATATGTGACATGATATGGCCATCATCATCTTGTGCTTTTGATCTCCATCTCCAAAGCACCGTCATGATCACCTTCACAAAACATGATCATCTCATACAAAACCGTATAACTCATCATGTCTTGACCATATCACATCACAACATGCCCTGCAAAAACAAGTTAGACGTCCTCTACTTTGTTGTTGCAAGTTTTACGTGGCTGCTACGGGCTTAGCAAGAACCGTTCTTACCTACGCATACAAAACCACAACGATGTTTCGTCAAGTATGTGCTGTTTTAACCTTCACAAGGACCGGGCGTAGCCACACTTGATTCAGCTAAAGTGAGAGAGACAGACACCCGCCAGTCACCTTTAAGCAACGAGTGCTCGTAACGGTGAAACCAGTCTCGCGTAAGCGTACGCGTAATGTCGGTCCGGGCCGCTTCATCTCACAATACCGCCGAAGCAAAGTATGACATGCTGGTAAGCAGTATGACTAGTATCGCCCACAACTCATTGTGTTCTACTCGTGCATATCATCTACCTATAGACCTGGCTCATGATGCCACTGTTGGGGAACGTAGTATTTTAAAAATTTCCTACGATCACGCAAGATCTATCTACCAGATGTATAGCAACGAGAGGGAAGAGTGTGTCTACGCACCCTCGTAGACCGGGAGCGGAAGCGTCAAATGACGCGGTTGATGTTGTCGAACTTCTTCGCGATCCAACCGATCAAGCACCGAACGTACGGCACCTCCGCGTTCAGCACACGTTCAGCTTGATGACGTCCCACGAGCTCTTGATCCAGTTGAGCTTCACGGGAGAGTTTCGTCAGCACGACGGCGTGGTGACGGATATGATGTGTTCACCGGCGCAGGGCTTCGCCTAAGCTCCGCGACGGTATGACCGAGGTGTGATTCTGTGGAGGGGGGCACCGCACACGGCTAAAACAATTCAACTTGTGTGTCTTTGGGTGCCCCCCTGCCCCCGTATATAAAGGAGCAAGGGAGGGAGGCCGGCCAACTCCTCCTGGTGCGGCTAGGGAAGGAGTCCTACTAGGAATAGGATTGCAATCCTATTCCTAGTAGGATTCACCAAAAGAAAGAAGAGGGAAAGGAATAGGAGAGGTGGCGCCCCCCCCCCCCCCAATCCTAGTCCAACTAGGAACCCTAGATGGGGGCGCCGGCCAGCCCTATGGGCTGCCTCTCTCTTTCCCTTTAGGCCCACTATGGACCATCCCCTCTCGTATGGGGTTCCGGTAACCCCCTCCGGCAATCCCGATAAATCCGAAACTTTTCCGGAACACTTCCGGTGTCCGAATATAGTCGTCCAATATATCAATCTTTATGTCTCGGACATTTCGAGACTCCTCGTCATGTCCGTGATCTCATCCGGGACTCCGAACTACCTTCGGTACATCAATACTCATAAACTCATAATACCGATTGTCATCAAACGTTAAGCGTGCGGACCCTACGGGTTCGAGAACTATGTAGACATGACCGAGACTCATCTCCGGTCAATAACCAATAGCGGAACCTGGATGTTCATATTGGCTCCTACATATTCTACAAAGATCTTTTATCGGTCAAACCGCATAACAACATACGTTGTTCCTTTTGTCAACGGTATGTTACTTGCCCGAGATTCGATCGTCGGTATCTCTATACCTAGTTCAATCTCGTTACCGGCAAGTCTCTTTACCCGTTCCGTATCGCATCATCTCGTGACTAACTCATTAGTCTTTTGCTTGCAAGGCTTATTGTGATGTGTGTTACCGAGAGGGCCCAGAGATACCTCTCCGACACTCGGAGTGACAAATCCTAATCTTGATCTATGCCAACACCACGAATACTTTCGGAGACACCTGTAGAGCATCTTTATGATCACCCAGTTACGTTGTGACGTTTGATAGCACACAAGGTGTTCCTACGGTATTCGGGAGTTGCATAATCTCATAGTCATAGGAACATGTATAAGTCATGAAGAAAGCAATAGCAGAAAACTAAACGATCATAGTGCTATGCTAACGGATGGGTCTTGTCCATCACATCATTCTCCTAATGATGTGATCCCGTTGATCAAATGACAACTCATGTCTATGGCTAGGAAACATAACCATCTTTGATCAATGAGCTAGTCTAGTAGAGGCATACTAGGGACATACTGTTTTGTCTATGTATCCACACATGTACTAAGTTTCCGGTTAATACAATTCTAGCATGAATAAAAGACATTTATCATGATATAAGGAAATACAAATAACATCTTTATTATTGCCTCTAGGGCATATTTCCTTCAGCCCGGCCCAGATCCAGCCGGCCTCGGCCTAGTCTGGGTGCCTGGCTCCTTGCGCCCGGGTGCCCGGGCCCCCCTACAGCCGCGTCCCTCCGGGTGCCCAGACCCATACCCCCGGGTGCCCGGACCCCTCCGAGAGTGTGTGCGCTTTCAGGGTCATTTTGGACCTTTGTATCCCCCTCTCCCTCTATTTCGTCCCTAGACTATAAGTACCTCCCACCTAGCTCATTTGTAAGGTTAGCAAAGTTGATGTGAGACATATGTGAGCTTTGCTCCTTCCCCCTTGTGGATCAACACCCCTTTGGGGAAGAATCCTTATGGATTATCAAGACCCCCTTCTAGGGGAAGGATCCCCATCATAGGATCACCAAGACCTCATCTCCCTTTGGGATTTGGGATGAACTCTATCATGTATCCGTGTTCCCCTTGTTGTTCTTGCACCTTTGTGGATCTTGTGTGTATGTGAGTCTAGTGGATGTGTGATTTGGGCTTGTTCTTTAGTGTTTATCTTGTGTTCTTCCTTTTGGGCTCATCTTGTTCTTGGGGATTCCCCTCCAATTCGTGAAAGATCTCCACCTAGGGTTCCACCCTACAACATCATGGTATCTAGAGCTATGGTTTCTCACGAAATTGGAGCCCCCCTTCTTGTTTTCTTGCCTAATTTTGTTGTGTTCTTGCCCAATTTCGAAAATCCCCACAAAAATAGCCCTAAAAAAATTCTTGCAATTTGTTGGTTCTTGTGAGATTTGTTGTGTTTGATCCACGATTTTGATGTTTGGCAACTAGATCTAGCTTTCCCCCATCCATCCCCACTCTTCCCACCACAAAATCAACCGATTTCTCACTTTTCCCGAAAATTTTCGACCAAATCCGACACCACCGGGTGCCCGCACCCCGAACCCCCGGGTGCCTGCGCCCCCGGGCCAGTTTTCCCTGACCACCCCAGGTGCCC
>LR738715.1:639264605-639281770 GCA_902687465.1 Secale cereale
AATGTAGTGGCATTGGTATTACCCTTAAGAGGTAAGACAAAAAAAGAGTTTTCTATGAAAAAATGTAGTAGCATTAGTATTACCTTAAAGAAGTAGGACAATAAAACAATGAAAAATAAAGTTATTATGAACAAGATGAATTAGTGGCATTGGTATTACAATTTAAGAAGAAATAAAATTTAAAAACCTTTTTAAAAAATTACACGCAACTTTACACAAAAATTGCACTTTTGCAATATACAAAGAATAAATATATACTAGTATAGTTTTTACACTCTGGTACAATTTACCCATATTTTGTATAGTACTTGCGTGCATACTTTTACACTCACCTAGCGTCCAAAAAACACACATAAAGAGAAAATGACTATAAATAAAAACAAACGCAAAAACACACTAATAAACATGCAACATGTAGCACGCTTCACGGTCAATAAATAGATCGGTTGACCCAACTAGTAGAAAACGGGGCAATGGTCTAGGCCGGGTCAGCCCATTAGTCCCGGTCCAGTCCAGAACTGGGACCAATGGTGGCATTGGATCCGGTTCGTGAGCCCAGGGGGCCGGCCGGGCCACGTGGGCCATTGGTCCCGGTTCGTCTGGACCTTTTGGTCCCGGTTGGTGGGACGAACCGGGACCAATGGGCCTTGCTCCTGGCCCACCACCATTGGTCTCGGTTGGTGACTTGAACCGGGACCAAAGGCTCCCCTTTAGTCTCGGTTCATGTCACCAACCGGGACCAATGAGGTGCCTATATATACCCCCTCGCGTAAGAGCAGAGCACACTGCTCTGTTTTTTCTGGCCGAGGGGGAGAGGACTTGGTGGTGCTCTAGCTCACCTCCTATGCACACAACGTGTTCGATGGAATGCCCGAACCACACTAGTTAAGCTTTTCTCAACTGAAGCTTGAACTCCAAGCTCCATTTTCTCTGAGATTTGTCTAGGTTTAGCGGTCTGTCACGTCCCGTCCCCGTCTTCGCCGCCGTCGATCGCCCCGCCGATCTCGTCACCAGCACCACCGTGGTGAGCCTCTTGTTATGTCCATGCTTTTCTTACTTTTATTATTGCTTGTTATTATTGCTTTAGATAGATATTTGTCTAATTTTATTACGTTTATTATTGCTTATTATTATATAGTGCGATGGTTTTGATATCCACCAACGTGGGTCCTCGTCCTGTCTACGGTTCGGATGTGGTAGATTATCTTTAATTTATAACTATTTGTTTTAGTGTTTATGACAATTATGCCGACCAACCTGACATGCATAGATGTTTTTATATGTCTAGGAGGTAGTTGAACCGGAAATTCCAACCGACCCTCTTGTGGAGAGGCTAAATTTAGTTGAAGAGGAAAACATTTCCTTGAAGAAAAAATTGGAAAAAATGAAGGAGGAGAAGATGGAATTGGAGTTGCATGTTGCGGAAGTCGTCAATGATCACAAGATCAAGATGGACCCTATTGTCGAGAGGTTAAATTTAGTTGAAGAAGAAAACAATTTCTTGAAGGAAAAAATAAAAAAAATTGAGGACGAGAAGATGATATTGGAGTTGCATGTTGCGGATGTCGTCGATGATCACAAGATCAAGATGGATGCAATGCGGTTGAAGATTAGAAATATTAGAAAATATGCCATTCATACCGAGGCTTGGTATCATTATGCCGTTGGATCAATTGTTACCTTGGTTGCGATTATGATCGCATTTGTTTTCGCATTGAAATGTTTTACATAATTTCAATGTATGGTGAAAATTAATTAGATGCTCTGGAGAGCTATATGTTGTTAGATGAGAACTATGTATGTACTTTGGTTTTAATGTGATGATGAACTTCTATTAATTTGGTCACTTAATTATCTATTTATGATGTTCTGTAATGGTTTTGACACACTTAATTATATATAATGCACGCAGATGAACCGGCAATGGATGTACGGAGACAGACACACCTCCGAGTACATTAAGGGCGTGCATGAGTTTATCGATGCGGCTGAGGCAAACAAGCAGAATGGTTTTATGTGTTGTCCATGCACTAAATGTGGGAATACGATGTCTTACTCTAACCGGAAAATCCTTCACTCCCACCTGCTTTACAAGGGTTTCATGCCACACTATAATGTTTGGACGAGGCACGGAGAAATAGGGGTTATGATGGAAGACGACGAAGAATAATAGTACGATGACAACTATGTGCCCCCTGAATACGGTGATGCTGCGATGGGGGGAGCTCGTGAAGATCAAGAGGAAACAGACGATGTGCCCAATGATGCTGCAACGGGTGAAGCTGCTGAAGATCAAGAGGAACCAGACGATGTGCCCGATGATGATGATCTCCGCTGGGTCATTGTCGATGCAAGGACGCAATGCGAAAGTCAAAAGGAGAAGCTGAAGTTCGATCGCATGTTAGAGGATCACAAAAAAGGGTTGTACCCCAATTGCGAAGATGGCAACACAAAGCTCGGTATCGTACTGGAATTGATGTAGTGGAAGGCAGAGAATGCTGTGGCTGACAAAGGATTTGAGAAGCTACTGAAAATATTGAAGAATAAGCTTCCAAAGGATAACGAATTGCCCGACAGTACATACGCAGCAAAGAAGGTCGTATGCCCTCTAGGATTGGAGGTGCAGAACATACATGCATGCCCTAATGACTGCATCCTCTATCGCGGTGCATACAAGGATCTGAATGCATGCCCGGTATGCGGTGCATTGCGGTATAAGATGAGATGAGATGACCCTGGTGATGTTGACGGCCAGCCCACCAGGAAGAGGGTTCCTGCGAAGGTGATGTGGTATGCTCCTATAATACCACGGTTGAAACGTCTGTTCAGAAACGGAGAGCATGCCAAGTTGATGCGATGGCACAGTGAGGACCGTAAGACGGACGGGAAGTTGAGAGCACCCGCTGACGGGTCGCAGTGGAGAAAAATCGAGAGGAAGTACTGGGAGGAGTTTGCAAAGGACCCAAGGAACGTATGGTTTGCTTTAAGCGCGGATGGCATTAATCCTTTCGGGGAGCAGAGCAGCAATCACAGCACCTGGCCCGTGACTCTATGTATGTATAACCTTCCTCCTTGGATGTGCATGAAGCGGAAGTTCATTATGATGCCAGTTCTCATCCAAGGCCCTAAGCAACCCGGCAACGACATTGATGTGTACCTAAGGCCATTAGTTGAAGAACTTTTACAGCTGTGGAATGGATACGGTGTATGTGCGTGGGATGAGCACAGACAGGAGGAATTTAACCTAAAGGCGTTGCTGTTCGTGACCATCAACGATTGGCCCGCTCTCAGTAACCTTTCAGGACAGACAAACAAAGGATACCACGCATGCACACACTGTTTAGATGACACTGAAAGTATATACCTGGACAAATGCAGGAAGAATGTGTACCTGGGCCATCGTCGATTTCTTCCGACCAACCATCAATGTCGAAAGAAAGGCAAACATTTCAAAGGCGAGGCAGATCACCGGAAGAAGCCCGCCATGCGTACCGGTGATCACGTACTTGCTATGGTCAATGATTTACACGTAATCTTTGGAAAGGGTCCCGACGCACTAGCTGTTCCGAATGACGATGAGGGACACGCACCCATGTGGAAGAAGAAATCTATATTTTGGGACCTACCCTACTGGAAAGACCTAGAGGTCCGCTCTTCAATCAACGTGATGGACGTGACGAAGAACCTTTGCGTGAACCTGCTAGGCTTCTTGGGCGTGTATGGAAAGACAAAAGATACACCTGAGGCACAGGAGGACCTGCAACGTTTGCACGAAAAAGACGGCATGCCTCCGAAGCAGTATGAAGGTCCTACCAGCTACGCTCTTACGAAAGAAGAGAAAGAAATCTTCTTTGAATGCATGCTCAGTATGAAGGTCCCGACTGGCTTCTCGTCGAATATAAAGGGAATAATAAATATGCCAAAGAAAAAGTTCCAGAACCTAAAGTCTCATGACTGCCACGTGATTATGATGCAACTGCTTCCGGTTGCATTGAGGGGGCTTCTACCGGAAAATGTTCGATTAGCCATTGTGAAGCTATGTGCATTCCTCAATGCAATCTCTCAGAAGGTGATCGATCCAAAAATCATACCAAGGCTAAGGAGTGATGTGGCGCAATGTCTTGTCAATTTCGAGCTGGTGATCCCACCATCCTTCTTCAATATCATGACGCACGTCCTAGTTCATCTAGTCGACGAGATTGTCATTCCGGGGCCCGTATTTCTACACAATATATTCCCTTTTGAGAGGTTCATGGGAGTCCTAAAGAAATATGTCCATAACCGCGCTAGGCCAGAAGGAAGCATCTCCATGGGCCATCAAACAGAGGATGTCATCGGGTTTTGTGTTGACTTCATTCCTGGCCTTAATAAGATAGGTCTCCCTAAATTGCGGTATGAGGGGAGACTGACTGGAAAAGGCACGCTTGGAAGGGACTCAATAATATGCAGGGACAGATATTCTTGGTGTCAAGCACACTACACAGTTCTACAGAACTCTACCTTGGTGACCCCGTATGTCGATGAACACAAGAACAGTCTGCGCTCCAAACACCCGGAGCAGTGCGACGACTGGATTACATGTGAACACATCAGGACTTTCAGCAGTTGGTTGGAAACACGTCTCAGAGGTGACAACACTGTTTGTGATGAGCTGTACTTGTTGTCCAGGGGACCATCTTTGACTGTATTAATTTACAAAGGATACGAGATAAATGAGAATACATTTTACACGAATGTCCAAGATCAAAAGAGCACCAACCAAAACAGCGGTGTCTGCTTTGATGCAACAACCGAGAGGGGAAAGGACACATATTATGGTTACATAGTGGACATATGGGAACTTGACTACGGACATGATTTTAAGGTCCCTTTGTTTAAGTGCAAATGGGTCAATCTATCAGGAGGCGGGGTACAGGTAGACCTATAGTACGGAATGACACCAGTGGATCTGAAAAATCTTGGGTACACTGACGAACCGTTCGTCCTAGCCAATGATGTGGCACAGGTTATCTATGTGAAGGACATATCTACCAGACCGAGAAAAAGAAAAGATAAGGAAGCGAATACATCATACGATGAGCCAAAGCGCCACATAGTTCTTTCAGGAAAAAGGGACATCCTGAGAGTGGAGGGCAGGACAGACATGTCTGAAGATTATGAAAAGTTTCATGAAATTCCTCCCTTCAAAGTCAAGGCTGACCCAAGCATCCTGATAAACGATAAAAATTATCCATGGTTACGGCGCAATAAGCAAATGACACAAGCGAAGAAAAAGTGAAGACTTTCTTCCGCAACTATTATGATGATACCATGCCAACTTTGTAACAGACGAGTATGATACCATTGACCCAAGCTATGTGTGTGAAATTATGATACCATGCCAACTTTTAACTTTTTCAGAGTTCATTTGAAATGCTTTAATGTCTTATGGTTCGGCCATCGTAATACCATTAAGCCCGTTTCGCTCCTTGTCAACTATGTTCTCACCAAGAACACTCAAGAGGGCAGCCACATGGGCCATTGGTCCCGGTTCGTCTGGACCTTTTGGTCCCGGTTCCACGCACGAACCGAGACCAATGCGCCTCGCCCCTGGCCCAATTTCATTAGTCACGGTTTGTGCCACAAACCGGGATCTAAAGGGTTGGTCCTCTTTGCGGTCAGAGTTTAGTCCCACCTTGCCAACCGAAGGGCGCTCACACCGGTTTATAAGCCCGTCCCTCTCTGCCTTGTTGAGCTCCTCTCAAAGTGAAAATAGATGCCCCTATACAGGGAATTTGACCTAAATTCATAGTGAATTTCTCTGAAATTTATTATGAATTTCGGTTGAATTTTCTCTATAGGCACATCTATGTTCATTTTTTTTAGTAAAGTTAATCACAAACTTGTGATTCACACAAATTTCAAAGAATTCAAATTTGAAAACTAATGGCACTAACATAAAGTTTATAATTTTTCTAAAACTAATGGCACTAAAAAAAGTTTATAATTTTGCTGACCTAAAAGCAAAAGGAATTAAAAAATAAAGCAAAAAACAAAAGAAAATAAATAATGCAGAAAACAAAACAAAAAAACTGGAAAAAAATAAAAATAGCAACAATAAGTATTTTGTTGTAAGTAGAAACAAAATAAAATAAATAAGGCAACAAAGAAAACAAAAAAACAAAAAAAGTGTTTTCATATTTGAAAACTAATGGCACTAACAGAAAGTTTATAATTTTTCTAAAACTAAAATAAAAAAGAATTAAAAATAAAGCAAAAACAAAAGAAAATAAATAATGCAGAAAACAAAACAAAAAACTAAAAAAATAGCAACAATAAGTGTCGTGGAATTAACACGTCAGATGTCCGGTTTACGGACTTAGTGGTGAGGCCGCGCATCTATGTAGTAGCTTGAGAGGGGTTGAGCGGAATCGAGAGACGCGATGCAAGACACGGATTTAGACAGCTTCAGGCCCCGGGAAACATCATCCGGTAATAACCCTACGTGTTGTTTGAGGCTAAATCTCATTATGACCCTCGTGGTGTCGCCGGTAAACCGGCTCTTTGTGTCTAACCCTAGAAACTTGTCTAAACCTCTCCTCTAAAACTTGTCTCTTGTCTAACTTGTCAAAAACTTGTCCTCTTTGGGGTGCCCTGCCCCTCCTTATATATGTTGAAGGGGCGGGTTTACATGACTAGTCCTAGTAGGACTAGGATTGATCTATTACAAGGAGTCCTAGTCTTGCTTCCTTTATGGAGAATATTCCTTGCGCTTTATTATTAAACCGGCCCACTATTAGTATGAACCGGCCTTCTGGGCCTTGGGCCTTGTCATCCATGATCCGCCTGCCGGGTTACCAATATTTAGCCAAGTGTAAAACCGTCTTAAGTAGAATGTCCAGTCCGGCCGGGTTATAATTCCGGCCGGTTCATACCGCGGGGTATATCCCCGACATTAGCCCCCAAGTTTAGCTTGGATGTGTCCATGGTAAACTTATGCTGCAAAATAACCGCAAGAATAAATTTGATAGGTTGTGCTCCGGGTTAAGAATTCTTGTAAACCGGCACCTGATCATCTTTAAGTCCTTGTCCTTCCTTCTTTTAGAAAATCCGGGTCAACAGACCAACTTCATAATCAACTTGCTTGCATAAAAAATATTGTAAATAAAGAATTCATTTGAATCGGCCTTCCAATGTTCTGACTTGACAAAAATATTGGTCCTTGAAATATTCAACTGATATCCAGCCGGCTTGAAGATGTAGAACTTGCCGGTTTATGATTGCCAAAATTGCCGGGTCACACAATTAATCTGATTTGCCAGAACTGAAAATTTGAAGATGTTCCTCCTTTATATGCATATAGCCCCCAAGTGCCGGGTCATTATGTAATAATGAGCAGGGACTTTGTATATACTTCATTGAAAATAGCCTTGTATAATCTTGAAGAAATCCGGATTGTTCATCCCAATCACTATGAAACTGAATATTCCATATTATGTAGCCCCCAAGTGCCGGGTCATTATGCAATAATGAGCAGGGACTTTGAAAATATGATCCTGTAAACTTGAATAGCAACATATAGCCCCCAAGTGCTGGGTCATTATGCAATAATGAGCAGGGACTTTGTAGATATAATTATTGAAATGAACATTATATAACGTAACTTCCATCGTGGGGTTTGAATCCACGTCCACAAGGTTAAGAGCTTTGTGCTTTACCAACTGAGCAGTGGACCTTTCAATATAATGGATTAATACTTGTGTACCTTGAATTGTTGACAGGAGCGATTGGTAGCCCCCAAGTTCCGGTTTAGCTACATTTAGAAGGTGAACCGGTACTTCCAGATAAAGCAAATGATCTTTCCATTAGCCCCCAAGTGTCAGGTAGACAAGTTGCTTGTGTGCTTGAGACTTTGTCTTTGAATTGCTGCTGTTTACTGCTTCAACTGCCCATTAGCCCCCAAGTGTCAAGTAGACAACTTGTTCGTGTGCTTGAGACTTGTGTATTTGATGTAAACTTAATTTGAATAATATAGCCCCCAACTGCCGGGTTGTAAGCCTGCAGCAACTCGGGACTATTCCTTTGTAGAATAAATCACTTCCATTGATGAAATAATATCCATTGCGCTTAAAGCGACTTTGAAAACCTCAATCATAATATTGATAACCATAATAGGAATCCAGCCATGTTTGGCTATTTGAAGAATATAATCCGGTTTGAAGACCGGTTCCAATGATGTTTGATCATAATCAGGCCGGGTTAATAAACACCGATCATTTATTTTGTCTCATACTGGCGACTTATAGTCAAAACCAGGCCGGTTTAATAAACACCGGTCATTATAACTGATCATGTACTGCCAATATGTATTTAAAAACAAGATACTTCATACCTGCGATCAAGTATGCTTGATATTCTTAATCCGGTAGAACCTTAAAATTTCTTGATGAAGATCTTCATGGATCCAATAACAAACCCGGGCTTTGATAATTGACACCGGTTTATTTCTTGAAACTTTGTTCAGAAATTTGTGGCTTGTTGCCTGATAGATGATCCGGGTTATAATGAACACCGGTTTACTCATGCTGGTATTCATGATCCAGACTTTTCACTTTATAGATATGTGGTCAGCTTCTGTAGCTGTTCCACTCCGGTTTAAAGGGTTATAAAACACAAACACCAAAAAGATGCAAATTTTGCAAATAAGACCATGTAGTCGAGGCTTTTTAAGAGCTGCCAGGCTCAAAGCAAGGTTCAGCCAATCAATGGGACGTGGATTGTCCAACACTCCCAGAGGGCCCAGCCAATCACTGAACGTGGATTTATCCAACTTTTCAGAGGGCCAAAAGAACCGCAAATAAAAACTGAGCCAATCAATGGGACGTGGATTGTCCAACACTCCCACAGGGCCTAGCCAATCACTGAACGTGGATTATCCAACTTTTCAGAGGGCCGATAGAACCGTAAAAATTAATCCGATCACTGGGACATGGACGATGCCATTCCCAGAGGGCCTCCAGGGTTCCTCCTGAACCGGTGGGTCAATTTAAACCAATCACTGAACGTGGAATTCTCCAACTTTTCAGAGGGTCTCCAGGGTTCCTCCTGAACCGGTGGGTAAATTCAAACCAATCACTGAACGTGGAATTATCCAACTTTTCAGAGGGTCTCCAGGGTTCCTCCTGAACCGGTGGGTAAATTCAAACCAATCACTGAACGTGGAATTATCCAACTTTTCAGAGGGTCTCCAGGGTTCCTCCTGAACCGGTGGGTAAATTGTGAAGCCTCCTCTCCTCGAATCGGATATGATCTCATGTTTTTAGAGAGTTTTATTGCTTTTGAGTATATTCTGCAAAATCAGATAGACTGATGAAAGCATCTTATTTTCTTAATGAAAAATGATATATAATAAGAGAAATAACATTGTAGATGGACATCACCTGAGTAAATTTGAACTGGTATGTTGAATAGACCGGATCATAGGGCAGACAGTAAAACGACCGTAGTATCAGAGGCGGCTCAAACAGTTAAATCGGCTGTGTTATTGTAAACCGGTGGAAGCGAGCAAGTTGTCCTCTGCGTTGTGAACCGGTACGGACGCGTAAACCGGTCGTCCGTGGCGTCGTAAGGCGGCGCATGTTGCCCCTTTATTTGCTTCAATAAGGTGGTCTGGGGTCCTGCATTAGATAACTTTTGCAGACCGGAGTAATTGCTCTTTTAAAGAAAGCGATATGTAATATAAAAACATAATAGATGGATTACACCTGATACGCCAGGCCATGGCGTTGTAAACCAGCGCGAACGAGCAAGTTGCCCTTCGTGTTTGTAAATGCCGGCGCAGACGCTTGAACCGGCCGCAAGAGCGGACGGGCCAGTTGTTGTAAATTAGGCCGTAAAGCGGCGATTTGCACATATGGCATGGTCATCGCTCTCGCAGTGAATAGTTGCCCTGTATAAACAATATTGCAGACCAAGGCAAAGATAAACCGTTCTTCGACAAAAATAATATATGACAATAAAATAAACTTGGATAGATATCACCTGGCATTTTATATGATCTCAGGCGCTCATACTTTCCCGCTGGCCGGCTTGTCCATACCAGAAAATTTGCATTGACGCTTCTAGTGTAATACTCGTTTAATAATTGTTTGACTGATTGAATCCACGTGGAGGCGCAAGAGCAGCGTGGCCTGAGTCTTCCCGTGGAGGCGCAGGTCCATCTAGGAGCATTTAAGTTGTACTACTACTAACCCACGGCTGCCTATGGGTCCAAAACTCTTTCCTGATGTATTTATCAATCGCTGGCTCCGGATAACACGCGTGTTGGTAGGGCCCAACCACTGGCAATCTTATCTTTTTAGCTCCAGCGAGAGCCACTCCTTCCAGCACTATTTCCATGGCAGACTTGTTTCCATTGATTCTTCTCTCCTCGTAGCTCTCATCTCCTACTGCTGTCTTTTCCACTGCCCATGTACTCAGCAGCTTGAGGTCCTAGCCGTACACAGCAGGAGCTGAGCGCAACGCCGGCGCGGGAGACCATACAACGGGACGGCGGTGGCTTGGTTGTGGCCAAACTGGCCAGGAACAAACTGCCGGCGACCCATGGCGCGGGGCGGCTCGACGGAGCATCTCAAACAGCGGCGAGTTGGCGAAGACGGAGCCACGGCGGTCCAAGGCGCGGCTGCAACCTCGCGACGGTGGCGAGCTGGCAAAGGCGGAGCCACGGCGGTCCAAGGCGCGGCTGCAACCTCGCGACGGTGGCGAGCTGGCGAAGGCGGAGCCAGGCGGCTCAAGGCGCGGCTGTGTAGGGGCGGCTTGAGGGGGCGTCGTCGCGACGGCCACACCGGAGGCGGGTGGTTCAGAGGCACAGGGCCGGTGTCTCGACGGTCGTCGGCGCTCATAGAAAAAACAGGCCACATCTGCAGCTCGGCGCGAGGTCGGCGATGGCAGCGAAGCGCGCAGGCGGCTCGGAGGAGGCGAGGCGTACCGGCGGCTCAGAAGCGAGGCAGATAGCTTGACGCGGTAGCTCGAGATCGATCGCTGGGTTGGACCCTAGCGACTACCGCTCGAAACTGAGTTCTTATCCAAACTTGCTTCCGGGTCGTAGGCTGTTCCCCTGGGCCTCTGAATCGAGTCCGGTTTGAAGCTTGAGGACGAGGGAGCCCGAGGCCAGGTGGCAGATTGGAGTCGTGGCAACTTGAAGCTCCGACGGAAGACCAGTCCGCCTCTGCTCCGACCTAGAACGCTGTGGCGTTGTGGTTAGCACGCTACCGCTGTGGACTGGTCAAAGGATCGATTCCCGACTATGCCTGATTTTGATTTACTCTTGTTCGTGTCTTCCCAGTCGTTGCTTTCCTTTTCCCCCCCTTTTTTTTACTCCTGATGGCCAGCGTTCGCCGATTTGCTTTATACTGCTCAATCTTTGATACTTGTGCGCTTGGAGTCTTTGTCTGAACATACTACTCCTTCCAAAAATCTAAGTTTTCACGTGTACTGATCGGATACGACATCTGGCGGTTTGCAGCGCAACTCCTGTCGATCTCGGCAACACGCAACTGTGGTAGCAAAAACTTGATCTTTCATCTGGATTCGACGGAACGCCCAGACGCGTGCTCCTGGTAACTTGACGTGTTCACGTAAAGGCCCTCGGGACCCAAAACAGCAGCGGCTGCCGATTCTTCTCCAAACGGCAAACGGGACCCTGCGTACTCGGGGCTTTAAGCGTATACACGCAGTAGCGGCAACTTGCGGAATACGACGCGGCGTACGGTGGTTCAGTGGTAAACTGACGAAAATTCATAGTTGACATGAATTCTTCCACGCTGGCTATTGCTGATCCGGCAGGTCGTGGCTTCTCGAACCCTAAAGAAATCCCTTCATCCGAAACTAAATTTCTTCATCCGGAAAATTATGAACTTCTCGATCCCTGAAGAAATCCCTTCAAGAACTCAACACCACCGTGCGCAGGCCCCACGGTGGGCGCCAACTGTCGTGGAATTAACACGTCAGATGTCCGGTTTACGGACTTAGTGGTGAGGCCGCGCATCTATGTAGTAGCTTGAGAGGGGTTGAGCGGAATCGAGAGACGCGATGCAAGACACGGATTTAGACAACTTCGGGCCCCGGGAAACATCATCCGGTAATAACCCTACGTGCTGTTTGAGGCTAAATCTCATTGTGACCCTCTTGGTGTCTCCGGTAAACCGGCTCTTTGTGTCTAACCCTAGAAACTTGTCTAAACCTCTCCTCTAAAACTTGTCTCTTGTCTAACTTGTCAAAAACTTGTCCTCTTTGGGGAGCCCTGCCCCTCCTTATATATGTTGAAGGGGCGGGTTTACATGACTAGTCCTAGTAGGACTAGGATTGATCTATTACAAGGAGTCCTAGTCTTGCTTCCTTTATGGAGAATATTCCTTGCGCTTTATTATTAAACCGGCCCACTATTAATATGAACCGGCCTTCTGGGCCTTGGGCCTTGTCATCCATGATCCGCCTGCCGGGTTACCAATATTTAGCCAAGTGTAAAACCGTCTTAAGTAGAATGTCCAGTCCGGCCGGGTTATAATTCCGGCCGGTTCATACCGCGGGGTATATCCCCGACAATAAGTATTTTGTTGTAAGTAGAAACAACATAAAATAAATAAAGCAACAAAGAAAACAAAAAAAACAAAAAAAAACAAAAACAGTGTTTTCAAATTTGAAAACTAATGGCACTAACATAATTTTTCTAAAATTAAAAGCAAAAAGAATTAAAAAATAAAGCAAAAAACAAAAGAAAATAAATAATGCAGAAAAAAACAGAAAAATGAAAAAAAATAGGAATAATAAGTATTTTGTAGTAAGTAGAAACAAAATAAAATAAATAAAGCAACAAAGAAAACAAAAAAAGTGCCACCTACTGGGCCCTCACGGCCTGAATACGATTAGAAACCCTACCATGGGCCAGGATTTAGGCCCGCGGGAGGCCCAGTAGGCCCACAGGCACACAGCGCAGGGTTAGGCCCAAAAGCCTGCATTTGAGAGGAGTTCGAGAGGGAAGGCGCAGCAGCGCTTATAAACCACTCTCGAGCTCTCTCAGCTAGCGAGGTGGGACTAAACATCCCATCGCACCCGCGCCAGCATAGGGCCTTTGGTCCCTGTTGGTGGCACCAACCGGGACTAAAGGGGGCATTGGTACCGGTTCGTGGCACCAACCGGGACCAATGCCCCCCTTTAGTCTCGGTTGGTGCCACCAACCGGGACCAAAGGTCTCTCCTTCCCGCGTGATACGTCCAAAACGTATCTATAATTTCTGCTTGCTCCATGCCTCTTTTGGGTTATATTGCTATGATATTTATACACTTCCATACACTTTTGATCATATTTGGACTAACCTATTAACTTAGTGCACCCCAGTGCCAGTTTCTGTTTTCTGCTGTTTTTGTATTTCAGGTTTTCACATTACGAGAACTGCCAGAAAAATCCCGGAAAAATTATATAAAAAATCAGCGTTCCAGAAGCTTCCCAGCTGCCAAAGGACAGCCAGAGGGGGGCCACCAGGGCTCCAGGCGCCCTGGTGGCGCGGGCCCCCCTGGCCGCGCCCGGGGGGCGCCTGGGCCCCCCGAGCCTCCGCTGATGCCCCCCTTTGGCATATATTTATATCGTGTCCCGAAACCCTCGAGACGGGAACCCATTTTCGCGATCTCATCTCTGTTCCGCCGCGACCATCGCTTCCAAGATCGGGAGCACTAGGAGAACTCTTCCCGGCACCCTGCCGGAGGGGAGGATCACCACCGGGAGCTTCTCCACCACCATGGACGCCTCCCGGATGAGTTGTGAGTAGTCTCCCTTGGACCATGGGTCCATGACCAGTAGCTATGTGATGTTCTCCTCCCGTTCTTGTGCTTCACTAATTAGTCCTCGTGAGCTGCCCTACATGATCGAGGCACATATGTAATCCTTATGCTGTTGCTATGATGAGTTTGCTGGGATCCGATGGATTGTGAGATTATGTTCAGATTGTGTTTGAGTAATATATTTGATCTACCTCTTTTATATTTATGTTCGTAAGTAATTCTTGCATGTTCTCCGTTGTTATTTATTGCTTTGGCCAAGTAATAGGTAGTGACTCCAAGAGGGAACGTTATGCTTGATTGTGGGTTCATGCCCCTCGATGACTAGCTTGAGTGACAGAAACATGAGTCTAGGGGATGTGCTGTTGCCACAAGGGGGAAAACAACGGTGCTTGTGCCCGCGGGTGCAAGGATTGTTTACTTTACGCAAAGTTCTTTTAATGCAGTTGTCTGTTGCTTTGAGTTTACACTATGGGTGGGACTCGCAACTTAATACCAACGAGATGTTCTGGATAGATATCTCAAGGTGGATGATTAGTAGTAGATGCAGATGGATTTCGGTCTACTTTCCTTGGCGTACCGCCCATGCTTTGAACCTCTACCTTTCTTGTAACATAGTTAGCATTGGTTACAAGAAAGGTTGAGGTTCAAAGCATGGGCGGTACGCCAAAGTAAGTAGACCGAAATCCATCAATATCTACTACTAATCATCCACCTTGAGATATCTATCCAGAACATCTCGCTGGTATTAAGTTGCGAGTCCCACCCATAGTGTAAACTCAATGCAACAGACAACTGCATTAAAAGAACTTTACGTAAAGTAAACAATCCTTGCACCCGCGGGCACAAGCACCGTTGTTTTCCCCCTTGTGGCAACAGCACATCCCCTAGACTCATGTTTCTGTCACTCAAACTAGTCATCGAGGGGCATGAACCCACAATCAAGCATAACGTTCCCTCTTGGAGTCACTACCTACTACTTGGCCAAAGCAATAAATAACAACGGAGAACATGCAAGAATTACTTACGAACATAAACATAAAAGAGGTGAATCAAATATATTACTCAAGCACAATCTGAACATAATCTCATAATCCATCGGATCCCAGCAAACTCATCATAGCAACAGCATAAGGATTACATATGTGCCTCGATCATGTAGGGCAGCTCACGAGGACTAATTAGTGAAGCACAAGAACGGGAGGAGAACATCACATAGCTACTGGTCATGGACTCATGGTCCAAGGGAGACTACTCACAACTCATCCGGGAGGCGTCCATGGTGGTGGAGAGGCTCCCGGTGGTGATCCTCCCCTCCGGCAGGGTGCCGGGAAAAGTTCTCCTGGTGCTCCCGATCTTGGAAGCGGCGGCGGCGGCGGAACAGAGATGGGATTGCGAAAAGAGTTCCTCTCTTGAGGGTTTCGGGAGACGCTTTAAATATATGCCAAAGGGGGCATCGGAGGAGCCTCGGGGGGCCCAGGCGCCCCCCCGGCGCGGCCCAGGGGGGGCGCCGCCAGGGCGCCTGGAGCCCTGGTGCCCCCCCCCCCGGCTGTCCTTCGGGCGCACGGTAGTTTCTAGAACGCTGATTTTTTATATAATTTTTCTGGATTTTTCCTGGCAGTTCTCGTAACGTGAAAACCTGAAATACAAAAACAGCCGAAAACAGAAACTGACACTGGGGTGCACTGAGTTAATAGGTTAGTCCAAATATGATCAAAAGTGTATGGAAGTGTATAAATATCATAGCAATATCACCCAAAAGAGGCATGGAGCAAGCAGAAATTATAGATACGTTTTGGACGTATCAACATCCCCAAGCTTAATTCCTGCTCGTCCTCGAGTAGGTAAATGATAACAAGAATAATTTCTGTGGTGACATGTTATTAACCATATAGGACTTTTTCATAGTCATATGACAAAAGCTTGCTGAGACAATGAATCTATAGTAATTAAGTTGCCTCATGAGAAAATCACAAAGGACTGGAAGTTTTACAATATGATACTGAAACATCAAATAGATTTGCAATGAACATGATGTGCAAATATGATAAAGTGATATCTAGCTTGCCCCCTTTAGTGAAGCAAAACATAAATGCAGGGGCACCTCCAAGGTTTAAGTGATGACTAGATACAATGATTTCAGAATAAACGATATCACAATCATGCAAAAGACAATGCTACTTTGGGACAATGCACATTACACTCAGAATGACAATCATGCTCTCAGTAGTTGGTGCTTTAAAAAGAAGGTGGAGACTCAACATAAAAAGTAAAAGAATGGCCCTTCGCAGAGGGAAGCAGGGATTACTCATGTGCTAAAGCTTTTTATTTTGAAAACATAGAAACAATTTTGTCAACGGTAGTAGTACTTCATATGTGTTATGCATAAGACATCCTATAAGTTGCAAGCCTCATGCATCGAATACCAATAGTGCTCGCACCTTGTCCTAATTAGCTCGGATTTCCATGGATTGCCATTGCATTACATATGTTTCAACCAAGTGTCACAAAGGGGTACCTCTATGTCACCTGTACAAAGGTCCAAGGAGATAGATCACATTTGATTTCTCGTTTTTGATAGATATCAACTTGAGGACATCCATACCGGGACAACATAGAAAATAGATAATGGACTCCTCTTTAATGCTTAAGCATATTCTCATAAGAGATTGAGGATTAATGTCCAAGCTAAAACTTCCACCGTGATACATGGCTTTGGTTGGCGACCCAATGTTCTTCTCTAACAATATGCATACTCAAACCATTCAACCCATGGCAAATCACCCTTACTTTAGACAAGACGAACATGCATAGCAACTCACATGATATTCAACAAAAGTGTAACAGTTGATGGCGTCCCCAGAAACATGGTTACCGCTCAGCAAGGAACTTATAAGAAAATAAGATACATAAGCAACATATTCTTTACCACAATAGTTTTTAAGCTACTTTCCCATGAGATATGTATTGCAAAAACTGAAGGTTTTAAAGGTAGCACATGTAAATTTACTTGGAGTGGCGGTGAAATACCACATATAGGTAGGTATGGTGGACTCATATGGCATAACTGGATTAAAGGATGTGGATGCACAAGCAGTCAGTCCGCTTAGTACAGGCGAAGGTTAGCAAAAGACTAGGAGCGACCAACTAAGAGAGCAATGACGGTCATAATCATGCAGAGCGACAAAGCAACATTGAATCAGGCATGGTAGTTATATCGCTACTCAGAAACAAAAGATCATCAAGGCTTGACAGACTTTCTTTACAGTCTTAAATATGCGTGAGCATACGCCAAGTCAATCAAAATAAATTCTCGAAGGAAGATATTACTAAACCATACCACATTATAGGCAA
>LR738715.1:639282585-639317300 GCA_902687465.1 Secale cereale
CCAGCTATTTGAGACTAACCATAAGAAAACCTGAACTACTAAGCGCCATTATGCACGTAGCATCTTTATCATAGACATATCAACCAATGCAACGGAAGCAAACTCTCTTAATAAGGTGAGCATGGTAATTAAAGAGAGTTCAAGCAACCAACTAAACAAAAGCTCTTTGAAAAGATAAGCATGAAAGCTAAGAGCTGAACATGATAGTAGCTATTAAAAGACAAAGAACACACACAGCAAGGATACACATGAAAATTCTATGTTATGTTCTAGGTAGAAGTGGAGCGTGTTTCTCTCCCACATAAAGAAAGCTGAGTTCCGACTCGTTATGAAAAACTAAAGAAAACTAAAAGCAAGACGCTCCAAGCATAGCACATAACACATGAAGTGATTAAAATATAGTGGAACGAAAGACGAACTGATAATGTTGATGGAGAAGGGGATGCACGGGGGCATCCCCAAGCTTAGACGTTTGAGTCTCCTTGAATATTTCTTGGGGGTGCATGGGGGCATCCCCAAGCTTGAGCGCTTGACACTCCTGAATATTTTTATCATCTTCCCTCGCACACTTGAAAACTCCCTTCATACATAACTCATCATAATCTGATTAGCGAGGTTAGTACCCATAATAAAATAATTGTACCTTGCTGGAAATAAAGATATTCTTGAAGGTCTACTGTTTCTCAAGATTGCCAAAAGGTTTTTGCAAAGAAAACGCAAGCTCTTGGTTTGCAAAATGAAGGAAAAGCAAAACAGGACAGAATCTGTGAAAAACAGAACAGCAGGTAGTAATTGATTTGTTCGGGGCACTTCTGCAACTCTAATAAAAAAACTCAGAACAGACGCACGAAAGACAATTATATAGAGCACGCTGTCGAAAAAATTCAGACCAAAAAGATGATCTGGTGATTTTATACGAATTTTCTATCCAAGGACAAAATCTGTTTCCTGGACAGCACCTCACAACTTTTGGACTTTCTAGCAATCAGAGGCTACACTTGGCACAAAATTGAAAAGCAAAGATACAATGATGATGCTACAGTAGTAACAACATCAAGACACAACAAAAGCAAAATAAAATTTTATTCGTTGGGCTGCCTCC
This sequence comes from Secale cereale, assembly GCA_902687465.1. Classification (NCBI taxonomy): domain Eukaryota; kingdom Viridiplantae; phylum Streptophyta; class Magnoliopsida; order Poales; family Poaceae; genus Secale; species Secale cereale. The sequence goes on from LR738715.1 coordinate 639,283,688, forward strand.
CAAAAGCGCTTTCTTTTATGCCTTTAAGCTAGGCATAATGCAAAGAGGAATCAATAACCATCATAATAATCGGAGCTATAGATTGCTTCAAATGGTTCCTCAACAAGTTCACTCTTGTTCCTTCTAGGAAAGGGGTACACACCTTTTGCCTTCCAGCGTAAGCGGATTTGTCCCTTACCTATATCGATGAAGCCTTTAACTGCTCGGAGGAAGTCCCTTCCAAGCACTATATTTTCTTGGTTTGGCTCCATGATGAAGAAATCAATCATTGCAATCCCTTTAAGGAATTTAACTGGTACATCTTTTATTCCTCCCTGGATTTAAGAAATATCTCCATTAGTGTGTTCATGATGAGATGATAATCTATCCATGTTAAATTTTAAAGAATCATGAACAATTTTTGGCATAGTAGAAACCATAGATCCAATATCACAATAAGCAAGGAAGTCTTGATTAGAGATACCAATCCTAACAAGAGGCTCCCAATCATTATCTATTTCCAAAATATCTCTCTTATTGGGTTTGGGTTTCTCTACTTTCATTAAGTCTAGAGCATCCATTCTCTTTTCAATAGTCACAAGTCTATCTATGATAGTATCAAAATTATGATCATAAACAAAGTAACTAGATAGACCATTTATAATTTCAAGAGCTCTAGCTTCATCACATTCTAGGAAATCTCCCTCGGCTATAATGTCAAGAGAGTGTTTACACCATTTAAAAAGACCATGGTAAAAATTTCTAAGCACAATTGTTATAGGTATCCAAGGCATAATTCTAGTATGTGCATCAGAAATTCTGTCCCATGCCTTCTTCATATTTTCCCCATCCCTTTGATGGAAATCTAGAACTTCTGATTCCCTCAAAGCACCAAATCCTGACATGTTTAGCTAAACAGAAAGGACTACTAACAGGAAAGCAAAATCATTTTTTTCGTAATTTTTGATAAAGGATACTAAAGCAAAAACTGAAAGGTAAACTAACAAGACTAAAAGCAAAGGTAAAAGATAGCGTGCAACTCCCCTATCTTGAAGAGTGGAGTCCCCGGCAATGGCGCCAGAAAAACTCTTGCTAGGCTTCTCGCCCCTCGTTGGTTACCCCAAGTGGAAGGTGTGAGATGTAGTGTTGCGGAAGTTTTTCCCTTGGCAAAGATACCAAGGATCGAATCCCCAGAGACTCCTAGGTTCAACAAGAAGGTGTCAACTGCTACGGCGCCAGATATTAGCAATCAACATGGACCTGCACACAGATACAAATAACTTTGCTCCCAACGAGTACAGAGAGGTTGTCAATCCCTCCGGCCTTGTAGTTCACAAAGGATTAAACGCAAGTGATAGTAGTGATAGATATAATTGCAATAGTAAATAAAAGCGAAAAGTAAATAGTGGATGTGATCAATGATGGTAATATGGACCGGAGTCTCATGATGTTCACTAGTGATGTCTCTCTCCCAAAAGACGATAAAACAGCTATGTGAGGTAAACGAATTACACCTGGGCAATTGACAGGACCATGTGCGCAAACCAATGCTGACTACATTGCAAGAAAGGTTGAGGTTCAAAGCATGGGCGGTACGCCAAAGTAAGTAGACCGAAATCCATCAATATCTACCACTAATCATCCACCTTGAGATATCTATCCATAACATCTCGCTGGTATTAAGTTGCAAGTCCCACCCATAGTGTAAACTCAATGCAACAGACAACTGCATTAAAAGAACTTTGCGTAAAGTAAACAATCCTTGCACCCGCGGGCACAAGCACCGTTGTTTTCCCCCTTGTGGCAACAGCACATCCCCTAGACTCATGTTTCTGTCACTCAAACTAGTCATCGAGGGGCATGAACCCACAATCAAGCATAACGTTCCCTCTTGGAGTCACTACCTACTACTTGGCCAAAGCAATAAATAACAACGGAGAACATGCAAGAATTACTTACGAACATAAACATAAAAGAGGTGAATCAAATATATTACTCAAGCACAATCTGAACATAATCTCATAATCCATCGAATCCCAGCAAACTCATCATAGCAACAACATAAGGATTACATATGTGCCTCGATCATGTAGGGCAGCTCACGAGGACTAATTAGTGAAGCACAAGAACGGGAGGAGAACATCACATAGCTACTGGTCATGGACTCATGGTCCAAGGGAGACTACTCACAACTCATCCGGGAGGCGTCCATGGTGGTGGAGAGGCTCCCGGTGGTGATCCTCCCCTCCGGCAGGGTGCCGGGAAGAGTTCTCCTGGTGCTCCCGATCTTGGAAGCGGCGGCGGCGGCGGAACGGAGATGGGATCGCGAAAAGAGTTCCTCTCTCGAGGGTTTCGGGAGACGCTTTAAATATATGCCAAAGGGGGGCATCGGAGGAGCCTCGGAGGGCCCAGGCGCCCCCCGGCGCGGCCCAGGGGGGGGCGCCGCCAGGGCGCCTGGAGCCCTGGTGGGCCCCCCGGCTGTCCTTCGGGCGCACGGTAGTTTCTGGAACGCTGATTTTTTATATAATTTTTCTGGATTTTTCCTGGCAGTTCTTGTAACGTGAAAACCTGAAATACAAAAACAGCCGAAAACAGAAACTGGCACTGGGTGCACTGAGTTAATAGGTTAGTGAAGGAAATATGCCCTAGAGGCAATAATAAAGTTGTTATTTATATTTCCTTATATCATGATAAATGTTTATTATTCATGCTAGAATTGTATTAACCGGAAACTTAGTACATGTGTGAATTCATAGACAAAACAGTATGTCCCTAGTATGCCTCTACTAGACTAGCTCATTGATCAAATATGGTTATGTTTCCTAGCCATAGACATGAGTTGTCATTTGATCAACGGGATCACATCATTAGGAGAATGATGTGATGGACTAGACCCATCCGTTAGCATAGCACTATGATCGTTTGGTTTTACTGCTATTGCTTTCTTCATGACTTATACATGTTCCTATGACTATGAGATTATGCAACTCCCGAATACCGTAGGAACACCTTGTGTGCTATCAAACGTCACAACGTAACTCGGTGATCATAAAGATGCTCTACAGGTGTCTCCGAAAGTATTCGTGGTGTTGGCATAGATCAAGATTAGGATTTGTCACTCCGAGTGTCGGAGAGGTATCTCTGGGCCCTCTCGGTAACACACATCATAATAAGCCTTGCAAGCAAAAGACTAATGAGTTAGTCACGAGATGATGTGTTACGGAACGAGTAAAGAGACTTGCCGGTAACGAGATTGAACTAGGTATAGAGATACCGACGATCGAATCACGGGCAAGTAACATACCGATGACAAAAGGAACGACGTATGTTGTTATGCGGTTTGACCGATAAAAGATCTTCGTAGAATATGTAGGAGCCAATATGAACATCCAGGTTCCGCTATTGGTTATTGACCGGAGATGAGTCTTGGTCATGTCTACATAGTTCTCGAACCCATAGGGTCCGCACGCTTAACGTTTGATGACGATCGGTATTATGAGTTTATGAGTTTTGATGTACCGAAGGTAGTTCGGAGTCCCGGATGAGATCACGGACATGACGAGGAGTCTCGGAATGTCCGAGACATAAAGATTGATATATTGGACGACTATATTCGGACACCGGAAGTGTTCCGGAAAAGTTTCGGATTTAACTCGATTGCCGGACGGGGTTACCGGAACCCCCTACGAGGGGGGGTGGTCCATAGAGGGCCTTGAGGAAAGGAGAGAGGCAGCCCATAGAGGCTGGCCGGCGCCCCGCCTAGGGATCCTAGTTGGACTAGGATTGGGGGGGCGCCACCTCTCCCTCTTTTCCTTTCCCTCTCTTCCTTCTTGGTGGACTCCTACTAGGAATAGGATTGCAATCCTATTCCTAGTAGGATTGCCCTAGCCGCACCATAGGAGGCCAGCCGGCCCTCCCCTGTTGCTCTTTTATATACGGGGGCAGGGGGCACCCAAAGACACACAAGTTGAATTGTTCTAGCCGTGTGCGGTGCCCCCCTCCACAGAAACACACCTCGGTCATACCGTTGCAGTGCTTAGGCGAAGCCCTGCGCCGGTAAATACATCATATCTGTCACCACGCCGTCGTGTTGACGAAACTCTCCCGTGAAGCTCAACTGGATCAAGAGCTCGTGGGACGTCATCAAGCTGAACGTGTGCTGAACGCGGAGGTGTCGTACGTTCGGTACTTGATCGGTTGAATCGCGAAGAAGTTCGACTACATCAACCGCGTCACTTGACGCTTCCGCTTCCGGTCTACGAGGGTACGTAGACACACTCTTCCCTCTCGTTGCTATGCATCTGGTAGATAGATCTTGCATGATCGTAGGAAAATTTTAAAATACTACGTTCCCCAAAAGTGGCATCATGAGCCAGGTCTATGCGTAGATGATATGCACGAGTAGAACACAATGAGTTGTGGGCGATACTAGTCATACTGCTTACCAGCATGTCATATTTTGCTTCGGCGGTATTGTGAGATGAAGCGGCCCGGACCGACATTACGCGTACGCTTACGCGAGACTGGTTTCACCGTTAGGAGCACTCGTTGCTTAAAGGTGACTGGCGGGTGTCTGTCTCTCTCACTTTAGCTGAAACAAGTGTGGCTACGCCCGGTCCTTGTGAAGGTTAAAACAGCACATACTTGACGAAACATCGTTGTGGTTTTGTATGCGTAGGTAAGAACAGTTCTTGCTAAGCCCGTAGCTGCCACGTAAAACTTGCAACAACAAAGTAGAGGACGTCTAACTTGTTTTTGCAAGGCATGTTGTGATGTGATATGGTCAAGACATGATGAGTTATACGGTTTTGTATGAGATGATCATGTTTTGTAATGTTATCGGCAACTGGCAGGAGCCATATGGTTGTCGCTTTATTGTATGAAATGCAATCGCCATGTAATTGCTTTACTTTATCACTAATCGGTATCGATAGTCGTAGAAGCAATAGTTGGCAAGACGACAACAATGCTATGATGGAGATCAAGGTGTCGCGCCGGTGACGAAGGTGATCATGACAGTGCTTTGAAGATGGAGATCAAAAGCACAAGATGATGATGGCCATATCATGTCACATATTTTGATTGCATGTGATGTTTATCTTATTATGCTTCTTATTTTGCTTAGAACGACGGTAGCATTATAAGACGATCCCTTACTAAATTTCAAGGTATAAGTGTTCTCCCTGAGTATGCACCGTTGCGAAAGTTCGTCGTGCCGAGACACCACGTGATGATCGGGTGTGATAAGCTCTACGTTCAAATACAACGGGTGTAAGCCAGTTTTGCACACGCAGAATACTCGGGTTAAACTTGACGAGCCTAGCATATGCAGATATGGCCCCGGAACACTGGAGACCGAAAGGTCGAGCGTGAATCATATAGTAGATATGATCCACATAAGATGTTCACCATTGAAACTACTCCATCTCGCGTGATGATCGGACATGGTTTAGTTGATTTGGATCACGTGATCATTTAGATGACCGGAGGGATGTCTATCTAAGTGGGAGTTCTTAAGTAATATGATTAATTGAACTTTAATTTATCATGAACTTAGTCCTGGTAGTATTAGCATATCTATGTTGTAGATCAATAGCTCGCGATGTTGCTCCACGTTTATTTTTTGTATGTTCCTAGAGAAAACTAAGTTGAAGGATGTTAGTAGCAATGATGCGGAATTGTTCCGTGATCTGGGGATTATCCTCATTGCTGCACAGAAGAATTATGTCCTTGATGCACCGCTAGGTGACAGGCCTATTGCAGGAGCAGATGTAGACGTTATGAACGTTTTGACAAAATCTCGATATGATGACTACTTGATAGTTTAGTGCACCATGCTTTACGGCTTATAACCGGGACTTCAAAAAAGTTTTGAAACGCCACGGAGCATATGAGATGTTCCAAGAGTTGAAATTAGTATTTCATACTCATGCCCGTGTCGAGAGGTATAAGACCTCTGACAGTACTTTGCCTACAAGATGGATGAGAATAGCTCAACCAGTGAGCATGTGCTCAGATTGTCTGGGTAGTACAATTGCTTGAATCAAGTGGGAGTTAATCTTCCACATAAGATAGTAATTGACAAAGTTCTCTAGACACTATCACCAAGTTAGTAGAACTTCGTGATGAACTATAATATGCAAGGGATGACGAAAGTAATTCCCGAGCTCTTCACGATGCTGAAATCGGCGAAGGTAGAAATCAAGAAAGAGCATCAAGTGTTGATGGTTAACCAGACCACTTGTTTCAAGTAAAGGGCAAAGGGATAGAAGGGGAACTTCAAGAAGAATGACAAGCAAGTTGTCACTCCCGTGAAGAAACCCAAAGCTAAACTCAAGCCTGAAACTAAGTGCTTCTACTGCAAAGGAAATGGTCACTAGAAGTGGAACTGCCCTAGATATTTGGCGGATAAGAAGGATGGCAAAGTGAACAAAGGTATATTTGATATACAGATTATTGATGTGTATTTTACTAGTGTTCATAGCAACCCCTCGGTATTTGATATTGGTTCAATTGCTAAAGAGTAGTAACTCGAAATGGGAGTTGCATAATGAACAGAAACTAGTTAAAGGATGAAGTGACGATGTGTATTGGAAGTAGTTCCAAGATTGATATGATCATCATCGCACACTCCCTATACTTTCGGGATTAGTGTTGAACCTAAATAAGTGTTATTTGGTGTTTGTATTGAGCATGAATATGATTTGATCATGTTTATTGCAATACGGTTATTCATGTAAGTTAGAGAATAATTGTTGTTCTGTTTACATGAATAAAAACTTCTATGGTCATACACCCAATGAAAATGGTTTGTTGGATCTCGATCGTGTGATACACATATTCATAATATTGAAGCCAAAAGATTCAAGGTTAATAATGATAGTGCAACTTATTTGTGGCACTGCCGTTTAGGTCATATTGGTGTAAAGCGCATGAAGAAACTCCATAGTGATGGACTTTTGGAATCACTTGATTATGAATCACTTGGTGCTTGCGAACCATGCCTCATAGGCAAGATGACTTAAACTCCGTTCTCCGGAACCGTGGAGCGAGCAACAGAGTTGTTGGAAATCATACATACTGATGTATGCAGACCAATGAGTGTTGAAGCTCGCGGCAGGTATCGTTATTTTCTGACCTTCACTGATGATTTAAACAGATATGGGTATATCTACTTAATGAAGCACAAGTCTGAAACATTTGAAAAGTTCAAAGAATTTCAGAGTGAAGTGGAGAATCATCGTAACAAGAAAATAAGAGTTTCTACGATATGATCGTAGAGGTAAAATATTTGAGTTAGCGAGTTTGGCCTTCAATGAAAACAATGTGAAATAGTTTCACTACTCACGCCACCTGGAACACCACAATGTAATGGTGTGTCCGAACGTCATAACCGTACTTTATTAGATATGGTGCGATCGATGATGTCTCTTATCGATCTACCACTATCGCTTTTGGGGTTATGCATTAGAGACAGCTACATTCACGTTAAATAGGGCACCATCTAAATCCGTGGAGATGACACCGTATGAACTGTGGTTGGACGAGAGACCTAAGCTGTCATTTCTTTAAGTTTGGGACTGCGATGCTTATGTGAAAAAGTTTCAACATGATAAGCTCGAACCCAAATCAGAGAAGTAAATCTTCATAGGATACCCAAAAAGAAACTGTTGGGTACACCTTCTATCACAGATCCTAAGGCAAGGTCTTTGTTGCTAAGAGTGGATCCTTTCTAGAGAAGGAGTTTCTCTCGAAAGAAGTGAGTGGGAGGAAAGTAGAACTTGATGAGGTAATTGTACCTTCTCCCGAATTGGAAGGTAGTACATCACATAAACTCGTTCCAGTGATTCCTACACCAATTAGTGAGGAAGCTAATGATGATGATCATGAAACTTCAGATCAAGTTACTGCTGAACTTCGTAGATCAACCAGAGTTCGTTCCGCACCAGAGTGGTACGGCAACCCAGTTCTGGAAGTCATGTTACTAGACCATGATGAACCTACGAACTATGAGGAAACGATGATGAGCCCAGATTCCGCAAAATGGCTTGAGACCATGAAATCTGAGATGGGATCCATGTATTAGAACAAAGTATGGACTTTGGTTGACTTGCCCGATGATCGGCAAGCCATCGAAAATAAATGGATCTTCAAGAGGAAGACCGACGCAAACGGTAATGTTACTGTTTACAAAGCTCGACTTGTTGTGAAAGGGTTTCGACAAGTTCAAGGAGTTGACTACGATGAGACTTTCTCACCCGTAGCGATGCTTAAGTCTGTCGGCATCATGTTAGTAATTGCCGCATTTTATGAAATCTGGCAAATGGATAACAAAACTGCAGTCTTTATTGGATTTATTAAAGAAGACTTGTATATGATGCAACCAGAAGGTTTTGTCAATCCTAAAGGTGCTAACAAAATGTGCAAGCTCCAGCGATCCATCTATGGACTGGTGCAAGCATCTCGGAGTTGGAATATATGCTTTGATAAGTTGATCAAAGCATATAGATTTATACAGACTTGCGGTGAAGCCTGTATTTACAAGGAGTGGGAGCACTACAACCTTTCTGACAAGTATATGTGAATGACATATTGTCGATCGGAAATGATGTAGAATTTTTCTGGAAATCATAAAGGAGTGTTTGAAAGGAGTTTTTCAAAGAAAGACCTTGGTGAAGCTGCTTACATATTGGGCATCAAGATCTATAGAGATAGATCAAGACACTTGATAAGACTTTCGATGAGTACATACCTTGATAAGATTTTGAAGTAGTTCAAATTGGATCAGTCAAATAAGGAGTTCTTGCCTAACTTGTAAGGTGTGAAGTTGAGTAAGACTCAAAGCCAGACCACGGCAGAAAAATATAGAGAGAATGTAAGTCATTCCCTATGCCTCAGCCATAGGTTCTATAAAGTATGCCATGCTGTGTACCAAACATGTTGCGTACCTTGACATGAGTTTGTCAAGAGGGTACAATAGTGATCCAGGAGTATATCACTGTACAACGGTCAAAATTATCCTTAGTAACTGGATGACTAAGGAAATGTTTCTCGATTATGGAGGTGATAAAGAGTTCGTCGTAAAGGGTTACGCTGATGCAAGCTTTGACACTAAGTCCAGATGACTCTAAGTATCAATCTGGATGCATATTGAAAGTGGGAGCAATTAGCTAGAGTAGCTCTATGCAGAGCATTGTAGACATAGAAATTTGCGAAATACATACGGATCTGAATGTGACAGACCCGTTGACTAAACTTCTCTCACAAGCAAAACATGATCACACCTTATTACTCTTGGGTATTAATCACATAGCGATGTGAACTAGATTATTGACTCTAGTAAACCCTTTGGGTGTTGGTCACATGGCGATGTGAACTATGGGTGTTATTCACATAATGATGTGAACTATCGGTATTAAATCACATGGCGATGTGAGCTAGATTATTGACTCTAGTGCAAGTGGGAGACTGAAGGAAATATGCCCTAGAGGCAATAATAAAGTTGTTATTTATATTTCCTTATATCATGATAAATGTTTATTATTCATGCTAGAATTGTATTAACCGTAAACTTAGTACATGTGTGAATACATAGACAAAATAGAGTGTCCCTAGTATGCCTCTACTAGACTAGCTCATTGATCAAAGATGGTTATGTTTCCTAACCATAGACATGAGTTGTCATTTGATCAACGGGATCACATCATTAGGAGAATGATGTGATGGACTAGACCCATCCGTTAGCATAGCACTATGATCGTTTGGTTTTACTGCTATTGCTTTCTTCATGACTTATACATGTTCCTATGACTATGAGATTATGCAACTCCCGAATACCGTAGGAACACCTTGTGTGCTATCAAACGTCACAACGTAACTGGGTGATCATAAAGATGCTCTACAGGTGTCTCCGAAAGTATTCGTGGTGTTGGCATAGATCAAGATTAGGATTTGTCACTCCGAGTGTCGGAGAGGTATCTCTGGGCCCTCTCGGTAACACACATCATAATAAGCCATGCAAGCAAAAGACTAATGAGTTAGTCACGAGATGATGTGTTACGGAACGAGTAAAGAGACTTGCCGGTAACGAGATTGAACTAGGTATAGAGATACCGACGATCGAATCACGGGCAAGTAACATACCGATGACAAAAGGAACAACGTATGTTGTTATGCGGTTTGACTGATAAAAGATCTTCGTAGAATATGTAGGAGCCAATATGAACATCCAGGTTCCGCTATTGGTTATTGACCGGAGATGAGTCTCGGTCATGTCTACATAGTTCTCGAACCCGTAGGGTCCGCACGCTTAACGTTTGATGACGATCGGTATTATGAGTTTATGAGTTTTGATGTACCGAAGGTAGTTCGGAGTCCTGGATGAGATCATGGACATGACGAGGAGTCTCGGAATGTCCGAGACATAAAGATTGATATATTGGACGACTATATTCGGACACCGGAAGTGTTCCGGAAAAGTTTCGGATTTAACTCGATTGCCGAAGGGGGTTACCGGAACCCCCTACGAGGGGGGTGGTCCATAGTGGGCCTTGAGGAAAGGAGAGAGGCAGCCCATAGAGGCTGGCCGGCGCCCCACCTACGGATCCTAGTTGGACTAGGATTGGGGGGGCGCCACCTCTCCCTCTTTTCCTTTCCCTCTCTTCCTTCTTGGTGGACTCCTACTAGGAATAGGATTGCAATCCTATTCCTAGTAGGATTGCCCTAGCCGCACCATAGGAGGCCGGCCGGCCCTCCCCTGTTGCTCCTTTATATACGGGGGCAGGGGGCACCCAAAGACACACAAGTTGAATTGTTCTAGCCGTGTGCGGTGCCCCCCTCCACAGAAACACACCTCGGTCATACCGTTTCAGTGCTTAGGCGAAGCCCTGCGCCGGTAAATACATCATATCCATCACCACGCCGTCGTGTTGACGAAACTCTCCCGTGAAGCTCAACTGGATCAAGAGCTCGTGGGACGTCATCAAGCTGAACGTGTGCTGAACGCGGAGGTGTCGTACGTTCGGTACTTGATCGGTTGAATCGCGAAGAAGTTCGACTACATCAACCGCGTCACTTGACGCTTCCGCTTCCGGTCTACGAGGGTACGTAGACACACTCTTCCCTCTCGTTGCTATGCATGTGGTAGATAGATCTTGCATGATCGTAGGAAAATTTTAAAATACTACGTTCCCCAAAAGTGGCATCATGAGCCAGGTCTATGCGTAGATGATATGCACGAGTAGAACACAATGAGTTGTGGGCGATACTAGTCATACTGCTTACCAGCATGTCATATTTTGCTTCGGCGGTATTGTGAGATGAAGCGGCCCGGACCGACATTACGCGTATGCTTACGCGAGACTGGTTTCACCGTTAGGAGCACTCGTTGCTTAAAGGTGACTGGCGGGTGTCTGTCTCTCTCACTTTAGCTGAAACAAGTGTGGCTACGCCCGGTCCTTGTGAAGGTTAAAACAGCACATACTTGACGAAACATCGTTGTGGTTTTCTATGCGTAGGTAAGAACGGTTCTTGCTAAGCCCGTAGCTGCCACGTAAAACTTGCAACAACAAAGTAGAGGACGTCTAACTTGTTTTTGCAAGGCATGTTGTGATGTGATATGGTCAAGACATGATGAATTATACGGTTTTGTATGAGATGATCATGTTTTGTAATGTTATCGGCAACTGGCAGGAGCCATATGGTTGTCGCTTTATTGTATGAAATGCAATCGCCATGTAATTGCTTTACTTTATCACTAATCGGTAGCGATAGTCGTAGAAGCAATAGTTGGCAAGACGACAACAATGCTATGATGGAGATCAAGGTGTCGTGCCCGTGACGAAGGTGATCATGACAGTGCTTTGAAGATGGAGATCAAAAGCACAAGATGATGATGGCCATATCATGTCACATATTTTGATTGCATGTGATGTTTATCTTCTTATGCTTCTTATTTTGCTTAGAACGACGGTAGCATTATAAGACGATCCCTTACTAAATTTCAAGGTATAAGTGTTCTCCCTGAGTATGCACAGTTGCGAAAGTTCGTCGTGCCGAGACACCACGTGATGAGCGGGTGTGATAAGCTCTACGTTCAAATACAACGGGTGTAAGCCAGTTTTGCACACGCAGAATACTCGGGTTAAACTTGACGAGCCTAGCATATGCAGATATGGCCTCGGAACACTGGAGACCGAAAGGTCGAGCGTGAATCATATAGTAGATATGATCCACATAAGATGTTCACCATTGAAACTACTCCATCTCACGTGATGATCGGACATGGTTTAGTTGATTTGGATCACGTGATCATTTAGATGACCGAAGGGATGTCTATCTAAGTGGGAGTTCTTAAGTAATATGATTAATTGAACTTTAATGTATCATGAACTTAGTCCTGGTAGTATTAGCATATCTATGTTGTAGATCAATAGCTCGCGATGTTGCTCCACGTTTATTTTTAATATGTTCCTAGAGAAAACTAAGTTGAAGGATGTTAGTAGCAATGATGCGGAATTGTTCCGTGATCTGGGGATTATCCTCATTGCTGCACAGAAGAATTATGTCCTTGATGCACCGCTAGGTGACAGACCTATTGCAGGAGCAGATGTAGACGTTATGAACGTTTTGACAAAAGCTCGATATGATGACTACTTGATAGTTTAGTGCACCATGCTTTACGGCTTATAACCGGGACTTCAAAAAAGTTTTGAAACGCCACGGAGCATATGAGATGTTCCAAGAGTTGAAATTAGTATTTCATACTCATGCCCGTGTCGAGAGGTATAAGACCTCTGACAGTACTTTGCCTACAAGATGGATGAGAATAGCTCAACCAGTGAGCATGTGCTCAGATTGTCTGGGTAGTACAATTGCTTGAATCAAGTGGGAGTTAATCTTCCACATAAGATAGTAATTGACAAAGTTCTCTAGACACTATCACCAAGTTAGTAGAACTTCGTGATGAACTATAATATGCAAGGGATGACGAAAGTAATTCCCGAGCTCTTCACGATGCTGAAATCGACGAAGGTAGAAATCATGAAAGAGCATCAAGTGTTGATGGTTAACCAGACCACTTGTTTCAAGTAAAGGGCAAAGGGATAGAAGGGGAACTTCAAGAAGAATGACAAGCAAGTTGTCACTCCTGTGAAGAAACCCAGAGCTAAACTCAAGCCTGAAACTAAGTGCTTCTACTGCAAAGGAAATGGTCACTAGAAGTGGAACTGCCCTAGATATTTGGCGGATAAGAAGGATGGCAAAGTGAACAAAGGTATATTTGATATATAGATTATTGATGTGTATTTTACTAGTGTTCATAGCAACCCCTCGGTATTTGATATTGGTTCAATTGCTAAAAAGTAGTAACTCGAAATGGGAGTTGCATAATGAACAGAAACTAGTTAAAGGATGAAGTGACGATGTGTATTGGAAGTAGTTCCAAGATTGATATGATCATTATCGCACACTCCCTATACTTTCGGGATTAGTGTTGAACCTAAATAAGTGTTATTTGGTGTTTGTATTGAGCATGAATATGATTTGATCATGTTTATTGCAATACGGTTATTCATGTAAGTTAGAGAATAATTGTTGTTCTGTTTACATGAATAAAACCTTCTATGGTCATACACCCAATGAAAATGGTTTGTTGGATCTCGATCGTGTGATACACATATTCATAATATTGAAGCCAAAAGATGCAAGGTTAATAATGATAGTGCAACTTATTTGTGGCACTGCCGTTTAGGTCATATTGGTGTAAAGCGCATGAAGAAACTCCATAGTGATGGACTTTTGGAATCACTTGATTATGAATCACTTGGTGCTTGCGAACCATGCCTCATGGGCAAGATGACTAAAACTCCGTTCTCCGGAACTATGGAGCGAACAACAGATTTGTTGGAAATCATACATACTGATGTATGTGGGCCAATGAGTGTTGAAGCTCGCGGCGGGTATCGTTATTTTCTGACCTTCACTGATGATTTGAGCAGATATGGGTATATCTACTTAATGAAGCACAAGTCTGAAACATTTGAAAAGTTCAAAGAATTTCAGAGTGAAGTAGAGAATCATCGTAACAAGAAAATAAAGTTTCTACGATCTAATCGTGGAGGAGAATATTTGAGTTACGAGTTTGGTCTTCATTTGAAACAATGTGGAATAGTTTCACAACTCACGCCACCCGGAACACCACAGCGTAATGGTGTGTCCGAACGTCGTAACCGTACTTTATTGGATATGGTGCGATCTATGATGTCTCTTACCGATTTACCACTATCGTTTTGGGGTTATGCTTTAGAGACAGTTGCATTCACGTTAAATAGGGCACCATCTAAATCCGTTGATACGACACCTTATGAACTATGGTTTGGCAAGAAACCAAAGTTGTCGTTTCTTAAAGTTTGGGGCTGCGATGCTTATGTGAAAAAGCTTCAACCTGATAAGCTCGAACCCAAGTCGGAGAAATGTGTCTTCATAGGATACCCAAAAGAGACTGTTGGGTACACCTTCTATCACAGATCCGAAGGCAAGATATTCGTTGCTAAGAATGGATCCTTTCTAGAGAAAGAGTTTCTCTCGAAAGAAGTGAGTGGGAGGAAAGTAGAACTTGATGAGGTAATTGTACCTTCTCCCAGATTGGAAAGTAGTACATCACAGAAAATTGTTCCAGTGATTCCTACACCAATCAGTGAGGAAGTTAATGATGATGATCATGAAACTTCGGATCAAGTTTCTGCTGAACGTCGTAGATCAACCAGAGTACGTTCCGCACCAGAGTGGTACGGCAACCCAGTTCTGGAAGTCATGTTACTAGACCATGATGAACCTACGAACTATGAGGAAGCGATGATGAGCCCAGATTCCGCAAAATGGCTTGAGACCATGAAATCTGAGATGGGATCCATGTATTAGAACAAAGTATGGACTTTGGTTGACTTGCCCGATGATCGACAAGCCATCGAAAATAAATGGATCTTCAAGAGGAAGACCGACGCAAACGGTAATGTTACTGTTTACAAAGCTCGACTTGTTGCGAAAGGGTTTCGACAAGTTCAAGGAGTTGACTACGATGAGACTTTCTCACCCGTAGCGATGCTTAAGTCTGTCCGAATCATGTTAGTAATTGCCGCATTTTATGAAATCTGGCAAATGGATAACAAAACTGCATTCTTTAATGGATTTATTAAAGAAGACTTGTATATGATGCAACCAGAAGGTTTTGTCAATCCTAAAGGTGCTAACAAAATGTGCAAGCTCCAGCGATCCATCTATGGACTGGTGCAAGCATCTCGGAGTTGGAATATACGCTTTGATAAGTTGATCAAAGCATATAGATTTATACAGACTTGCGGTGAAGCCTGTATTTACAAGGAGTGGGAGCACTACAACCTTTCTGACAAGTATATGTGAATGACATATTGTCGATCGGAAATGATGTAGAATTTTTCTGGAAAGCATAAAGGAGTGTTTGAAAGGAGTTTTTCAAAGAAAGACCTTGGTGAAGCTGCTTACATATTGGGCATCAAGATCTATAGAGATAGATCAAGACGCTTGATAAGACTTTCGATGAGTACATACCTTGATAAGATTTTGAAGTAGTTCAAATTGGATCAGTCAAAGAAGGAGTTCTTGCCTGACTTGTAAGGTGTGAAATTGAGTAAGACTCAAAGCCAGACCACGGCAGAAAAATATAGAGAGAACGTAAGTCATTCCCTATGCCTCAGCCATAGGTTCTATAAAGTATGCCATGCTGTGTACCAAACATGTTGTGTACCTTGACATGAGTTTGTCAAGAGGGTACAATAGTGATCCAGGAGTAGATCACTGTACAACGGTTAAAATTATCCTTAGTAACTGGATGACTAAGGAAATGTTTCTCGATTATGGAGGTGATAAAGAGTTCGTCGTAAAGGGTTACGCTGATGCAAGCTTTGACACTAAGTCCAGATGACTCTAAGTATCAATCTGGATGCATATTGAAAGTGGGAGCAATTAGCTAGAGTAGCTCTATGCAGAGCATTGTAGACATAGAAATTTGCGAAATACATACGGATCTGAATGTGACAGACCCGTTGACTAAACTTCTCTCACAAGCAAAACATGATCACACCTTATTACTCTTGGGTATTAATCACATAGCGATGTGAACTAGATTATTGACTCTAGTAAACCCTTTGGGTGTTGGTCACATGGCGATGTGAACTATGGGTGTTATTCACATAACGATGTGAACTATCGGTATTAAATCACATGGCGATGTGAGCTAGATTATTGACTCTGGTGCAAGTGGGAGACTGAAGGAAATATGCCCTAGAGGCAATAATAAAGATGTTATTTGTATTTCCTTATATCATGATAAATGTCTTTTATTCATGCTAGAATTGTATTAACCGGAAACTTAGTACATGTGTGGATACATAGACAAAACAGTATGTCCCTAGTATGCCTCTACTAGACTAGCTCATTGATCAAAGATGGTTATGTTTCCTAACCATAGACATGAGTTGTCATTTGATCAACGGGATCACATCATTAGGAGAATGATGTGATGGACAAGACCCATCCGTTAGCATAGCACAATGATCGTTTAGTTTTCTGCTATTGCTTTCTTCATGACTTATACATGTTCCTATGACTATGAGATTATGCAACTCCCGAATACCGTAGGAACACCTTGTGTGCTATCAAACGTCACAACGTAACTGGGTGATCATAAAGATGCTCTACAGGTGTCTCCAAAAGTATTTGTGGTGTTGGCATAGATCAAGATTAGGATTTGTCACTCCGAGTGTCGGAGAGGTATCTCTGGGCCCTCTCGGTAACACACATCACAATAAGCCTTGCAAGCAAAAGACTAATGAGTTAGTCACGAGATGATGTGTTACGGAACGAGTAAAGAGACTTGCCGGTAACGAGATTGAACTAGGTATAGAGATACCGACGATCGAATCTCGGGCAAGTAACATACCGTTTGACAAAAGGAACAACGTATGTTGTTATGCGGTTCGGACCGATAAAAGATCTTCGTAGAATATGTAGGAGCCAATATGAACATCCAGGTTCCGCTATTGGTTATTGACCAGAGATGAGTCTCGGTCATGTCTACATAGTTCTCGAACCCGTAGGGTCCGCACGCTTAACGTTTGATGACGATCGGTATTATGAGTTTATGAGTATTGATGTACCGAAGGTAGTTCGGAGTCCCAGATGAGATCACGGACATGACGAGGAGTCTCGGAATGTCCGAGACATAAAGATTGATATATTGGACGGCTATATTCGGACACCGGAAGTATACCGGAAAAGTTTCGGATTTATCGGGAATGCCGGAGGGGGTTACCGGAACCCCCTACGAGAGGGGATGGTCCATAGTGGGCCAAAAGGGAAAGAGAGAGGCAGCCCATAGGGCTGGCCGGCGCCCCCACCTAGGGTTCCTAGTTGGACTAGGATTGGGGGGGGGGCGCCACCTCTCCTATTCCTTTCCCCCTTCTTCCTTTCGGTGAATCCTACTAGGAATAGGATTGCAATCCTATTCCTAGTAGGACTCCTCCCCTAGCCGCACCAGGAAGGGCCGGCCGGCCTCCCTCCCCTGCTCCTTTATATACGGGGGCAGGGGGGCACCCAAAGACACACAAGTTGAATTGTTTTAGCCGTGTGCGGTGCCCCCCTCCACAGAATCACACCTCGGTCATACCGTCGCGGAGCTTAGGCGAAGCCCTGTGCCGGTGAACACATCATATCCGTCACCACGCCGTCGTGCTGACGAAACTCTCCCGTGAAGCTCAACTGGATCAAGAGCTCGTGGGACGTCATCAAGCTGAACGTGTGCTGAACGCGGAGGTGCCGTACGTTCGGTGCTTGATCGGTTGGATCGCGAAGAAGTTCGACAACATCAACCGCGTCACTTGACGCTTCCGCTCCCGGTCTACGAGGGTACGTAGACACACTCTTCCCTCTCGTTGCTATGCATCTGGTAGATAGATCTTGCGTGATCGTAGGAAAATTTTAAAATACTACGTTCCCCAACAATGGTATCAGAGCCAGGTCTATGCGTAGATGATATGCACGAGTAGAACACAATGAGTTGTGGGCGATACTAGTCATACTGCTTACCAGCATGTCATACTTTGCTTCGGCGGTATTGTGAGATGAAACGGCCCGGACCGACATTACGCGTACGCTTACGCGAGACTGGTTTCACCGTTACGAGCACTCGTTGCTTAAAGGTGATTGGCGGGTGTCTGTCTCTCTCACTTTAGCTGAATCAAGTGTGGCTACGCCCGGTCCTTGTGAAGGTTAAAACAGCACATACTTGACGAAACATCGTTGTGGTTTTATATGCGTAGGTAAGAACGGTTCTTGCTAAGCCCGTAGCAGCCACGTAAAACTTGCAACAACAAAGTAGAGGACGTCTAACTTGTTTTTGCAGGGCATGTTGTGATGTGATATGGTCAAGACATGATGAGTTATACGGTTTTGTATGAGATGACCATGTTTTGTAAAGTTATCGGCAACTGGCAGGAGCCATATGGTTGTCGCTTTATTGTATGAAATGCAATCGCCATGTAATTGCTTTACTTTATCACTAAGCGGTAGCGATAGTCGTAGAAGCAATAGTTGGCGAGACGACAACGATGCTACGATGAAGATCAAGGTGTCGCACCGGTGACGAAGGTGATCATGACGGTGCTTTGGAGATGGAGATCAAAAGCACAAGATGATGATGGCCATATCATGTCACATATTTTGATTGCATGTGATGTTTATCTTATTATGCTTCTTATTTTGCTTAGATCGACGGTAGCATTATAAGATGTCCCTTACTAAATTTCAAGGTATAAGTGTTCTCCCTGAGTATGCACCGTTGCGAAAGTTCGTCGTGCCGAGACACCACGTGATGATCGGGTGTGATAAGCTCTACGTTCAAATACAACGGGTGTAAGCCAGTTTTGCACACGCAGAATACTCGGGTTAAACTTGACGAGCCTAGCATATATAGATATGGCCTCGGAACACTAGAGACCGAAAGGTCGAGCGTGAATCATATAGTAGATATGATCAACATAAGATGTTCACCATTGAAACTACTCCATCTCACGTGATGATCGGACATGGTTTAGTTGATTTGGATCACGTGATCATTTAGATGACCAGAGGGATGTCTATCTAAGTGGGAGTTCTTTAAATTAATATGATTAAATTGAACTTTAATTTATCATGAACTTAGTCGTGATAGTTTTGCATATCTATGTCGTTGTAGATCAATGGCCCGTGCTACCGTTCCTTTGAATTTTAATGCATTCCTAGAGAAAGCTAAGTTGAAAGATGATGGTAGCAATTACACGGACTGGGTCCGTAACCTGAGGATTATCCTCATTGCTGCACAGAAGAATTATGTCCTTGAAGCACCGCTAGGTGACAAGCCCCCTTCCGCTAATGTAGACGCTTTGAACGTCTGGCAGTCGCGGTCTGATGACTACACGATAGTTCAGTGTGCCATGCTTTACGGCTTAGAACCGGGACTTCAACGACGTTTTGAACGTCATGGACCATATGAGATGTTCCAGGAGTTGAAGTTAATATTTCAAGCAAATGCCCGAATTGAGAAATATGAGATTTCCAATAAGTTCTACAGCTGCAAGATGGAGGAGAATAGTTCTATCAGTGAACACTTGCTCAGAATGTCTGGGTACTACAATCATATGACTCAACTTGGTTGCAAAGTTGACGAGGATAGTGTTATTGATAGAGTTCTTCAATCACTGCCACCAAGTTATAAAGGCTTCGTGATGAACTATAACATGCAAGGGATGCAAAAGACAATTCCCGAGCTCTTCGCTATGCTCAAAGCTGCGGAGGTAGAAATCAAAAAGGAGCATCAAGTGTTGATGGTTAGCAACACCACTAGTTTCAAGAAAAAGGGCAAGGGAAAGAAAGGGAACTTCAAAAAGAATAGCAAGTCAGTTGCTACTTCCACGAAGAAACCCAAATCTGGAGCCAAGCCTGAAACTGAGTGCTTCTACTGCAAGGGGACTGGACACTGGAAGCGGAACTGCCCCAAATATTTGGCGGATAAGAAGGATGGCAAGATGAACAAAGGTATATGTGATATACATGTTATTGATGTGTACCTTACTAATGCTCGTAGTAGTACCTGGGTATTTGATACCGGTTCGGTTGCTAATATTTGTAACTCGAAACAGGGACTACGGATTAAACGAAGATTAGCTAAGGACGAGGTGACGATGCGCGTGGGAAACGGTTCCAAAGTCGATGTGATCGCCGTCGGCACGCTACCTCTACATCTACCTTCGGGATTAGTTTTAGACCTAAATAATTGTTATTTGGTGCCAGCGTTGAGCATGAACATTATATCTGGATCTTGTTTATTGCGAGACGGTTATTCATTTAAATCAGAGAATAATGGTTGTTCCATTTTGATGAATAATATCTTTTATGGTCATGCACCCTTAAAGAGTGGTCTATTCTTATTAGATCTCGATTGTAGTGATACACATATTCATAATATTGAAACCAAAAGATGCAAGGTTAATAATGATAGTGCAACTTATTTGTGGCACTGCCGTTTAGGTCATATTGGTGTAAAACGCATGAAGAAACTCCATAAAGATGGACTTTTGGAATCACTTGATTATGAATCACTTGGTGCTTGCGAACCATGCCTCATGGGCAAGATGACTAAAACTCCGTTCTCCGGAACTATGGAGCGAGCAACAGATTTGTTGGAAATCATACATACTGATGTATGTGGACCAATGAGTGTTGATGCTCGCGGCGGGTATCGTTATTTTCTGACCTTCACTGATGATTTGAGCAGATATGGGTATATCTACTTAATGAAGCACAAGTCTGAAACATTTGAAAAGTTCAAAGAATTTCAGAGTGAAGTGGAGAATCATCGTAACAAGAAAATAAGAGTTTCTACGATATGATCGTAGAGGTAAAATATTTGAGTTAGCGAGTTTGGCCTTCAGT
The DNA here is from genome assembly GCA_902687465.1 of Secale cereale. NCBI lineage: Eukaryota > Viridiplantae > Streptophyta > Magnoliopsida > Poales > Poaceae > Secale > Secale cereale. The sequence goes on from LR738715.1 coordinate 639,304,670, forward strand.
ATAAACAATGTGAAATAGTTTCACTACTCACGCCACCTGGAACACCACAGTGTAATGGTGTGTCCGAACGTCATAACCGTACTTTATTAGATATGGTGCGATCGATGATGTCTCTTACCGATCTACCACTATCGCTTTTGGGGTTATGCATTAGAGACAGCTACATTCACGTTAAATAGGGCACCATCTAAATCCGTGGAGATGACACCGTATGAACTGTGGTTGGACGAGAGACCTAAGCTGTCATTTCTTTAAGTTTGGGACTGCGATGCTTATGTGAAAAAGTTTCAACATGATAAGCTCGAACCCAAATCGGAGAAGTAAATCTTCATAGGATACCCAAAAAGAAACTGTTGGGTACACCTTCTATCACAGATCCTAAGGCAAGGTCTTTGTTGCTAAGAGTGGATCCTTTCTAGAGAAGGAGTTTCTCTCGAAAGAAGTGAGTGGGAGGAAAGTAGAACTTGATGAGGTAATTGTACCTTCTCCCGAATTGGAAGGTAGTACATCACAGAAACTCGTTCCAGTGATTCCTACACCAATTAGTGAGGAAGCTAATGATGATGATCATGAAACTTCAGATCAAGTTACTGCTGAACTTCGTAGATCAACCAGAGTTCGTTCCGCACCAGAGTGGTACGGCAACCTAGTTCTGGAAGTCATGTTACTAGACCATGATGAACCTACGAACTATGAGGAAACGATGATGAGCCCAGATTCCGCAAAATGGCTTGAGACCATGAAATCTGAGATGGGATCCATGTATTAGAACAAAGTATGGACTTTGGTTGACTTGCCCGATGATCGGCAAGCCATCGAAAATAAATGGATCTTCAAGAGGAAGACCGACGCAAACGGTAATGTTACTGTTTACAAAGCTCGACTTGTTGCGAAAGGGTTTCGACAAGTTCAAGGAGTTGACTACGATGAGACTTTCTCACCCGTAGCGATGCTTAAGTCTGTCCGAATCATGTTAGTAATTGCCGCATTTTATGAAATCTGGCAAATGGATAACAAAACTGCATTCTTTAATGGATTTATTAAAGAAGACTTGTATATGATGCAACCAGAAGGTTTTGTCAATCCTAAAGGTGCTAACAAAATGTGCAAGCTCCAGCGATCCATCTATGGACTAGTGCAAGCATCTCGGAGTTGGAATATACGCTTTGATAAGTTGATCAAAGCATATAGATTTATACAGACTTGCGGTGAAGCCTGTATTTACAAGAAGTGAGTGGGAGCACTACAACCTTTCTGATAAGTATATGTATATGACATATTGTCGATCAGAAATAATGTAGAATTTTCTGGAAAGCATGAAGGAGTGTTTGAAAGGAGTTTTCAAAGAAAGACCTTGGTGAAGCTGCTTACATATTGGGCATCAAGATCTATAGAGATAGATCAAGACGCTTGATAAGACTTTCGATGAGTACATACCTTGATAAGATTTTGAAGTAGTTCAAAATGGATCAGTCAAAGAAGGAGTTCTTCCCTGACTTGTAAGGTGTGAAGTTGAGTAAGACTCAAAGCCAGACCACGGCAGAAAAATATAGAGAGAATGAAAGTCATTCCCTATGCCTCAGCCATAGGTTCTATAAAGTTTGCCATGCTGTGTACCAAACATGTTGTGTACCTTGCCATGAGTTTGTCAAGGGGGTACAATAGTGATCCAGGAGTAGATCACTGTACAGCGGTCAAAATTATCCTTAGTAACTGGATGACTAAGGAAATGTTTCTCGATTATGGAGGTGATAAAGAGTTCGTCGTAAAGGGTTACGCCGATGCAAGCTTTGACACTAAATCCAGATGACTCTAAGTATCAATCTGGATGCGTATTGAAAGTGGGAGCAATTAGCTAGAGTAGCTCCATGCAGAGCATTGTAGACATAGAAATTTGCGAAATACATACAGATCTGAATGTGACAGACCCGTTGACTAAACTTCTCTCACAAGCAAAACATGATCACACCTTATTACTCTTGGGTATTAATCACATAGCGATGTGAACTAGATTATTGACTCTAGTAAACCCTTTGGGTGTTGGTCACATGGCGATGTGAACTATGGGTGTTATTCACATAATGATGTGAACTATCGGTATTAAATCACATGGCGATGTGAGCTAGATTATTGACTCTAGTTCAAGTGGGAGACTGAAGGAAATATGCCCTAGAGGCAATAATAAAGATGTTATTTGTATTTCCTTATATCATGATAAATGTCTTTTATTCATGCTAGAATTGTATTAACCGGAAACTTAGTACATGTGTGGATACATAGACAAAACAGTATGTCCCTAGTATGCCTCCACTAGACTAGCTCATTGATCAAAGATGGTTATGTTTCCTAGCCATAGACATGAGTTGTCATTTGATCAACGGGATCACATCATTAGGAGAATGATGTGATGGACAAGACCCATCCGTTAGCATAGCACTATGATCGTTTAGTTTAACTGCTATTGCTTTCTTCATGACTTATACATGTTCCTATGACTATGAGATTATGCAACTCCCGAATACCGTAGGAACACCTTGTGTGCTATCAAACGTCACAACGTAACTGGGTGATCATAAAGATGCTCTACAGGTGTCTCCGAAAGTATTCGTGGTGTTGGCATAGATCAAGATTAGGATTTGTCACTCCGAGTGTCGGAGAGGTATCTCTGGGCCCTCTCGGTAACACACATCACAATAAGCCTTGCAAGCAAAAGACTAATGAGTTAGTCACGAGATGATGTGTTATGGAACGAGTAAAGAGACTTGCCGGTAACAAGATTGAACTAGGTATAAAGATACCGACGATCGAATCTCGGGCAAGTAACATACCGTTTGACAAAAGGAACAACGTATGTTGTTATGCGGTTCTGACCGATAAAAGATCTTCGTAGAATATGTAGGAGCCAATATGAACATCCAGGTTCCGCTATTGGTTATTGACCGGAGATGAGTCTCGGTCATGTCTACATAGTTCTCGAACCCGTAGGGTCCGCACGCTTAACGTTTGATGACGATCGGTATTATGAGTTTATGAGTATTGATGTACCGAAGGTAGTTCGGAGTCCCGGATGAGATCACGGACATGACGAGGAGTCTCGGAATGTCCGAGACATAAAGATTGATATATTGGACGGCTATATTCGAACACCGGAAGTATACCGGAAAAGTTTCGGATTTATCGGGAATGCCGGAGGGGGTTACCGGAACCCCCTACGAGAGGGGATGGTCCATAGTGGGCCTAAAGGGAAAGAGAGAGGCAGCCCATAGGGCTGGCCGGCGCCCCCACCTAGGGTTCCTAGTTGGACTAGGATTGGGGGGGGGGGGCGCCACCTCTCCTATTCCTTTCCCCCTTCTTCCTTTCGGTGAATCCTACTAGGAATAGGATTGCAATCCTATTCCTAGTAGGACTCCTTCCCTAGCCGCACCAGGAAGGGCCGGCCGGCCTCCCTCCCCTGCTCCTTTATATACGGGGGCAGGGGGGCACCCAAAGACACACAAGTTGAATTGTTTTAGCCGTGTGCGGTGCCCCCCTCCACAGAATCACACCTCGGTCATACCGTCGCGGAGCTTAGGCGAAGCCCTGCGCCGGTGAACACATCATATCCGTCACCACGCCGTCGTGCTGACGAAACTCTCCCGTGAAGCTCAACTGGATCAAGAGCTCGTGGGACGTCATCAAGCTGAACGTGTGCTGAACGCGGAGGTGCCGTACGTTCGGTGCTTGATCGGTTGGATCACGAAGAAGTTCGACAACATCAACCGCGTCACTTGATGCTTCCGCTCCCGGTCTACGAGGGTACGTAGACACACTCTTCCCTCTCGTTGCTATGCATCTGGTAGATAGATCTTGCGTGATCGTAGGAAAATTTTGAAAATACTACGTTCCCCAACAGTGGCATCATGAGCCAGGTCTATGCGTAGATGATATGCACGAGTAGAACACAATGAGTTGTGGGCGATACTAGTCATACTGCTTACCAGCATGTCATACTTTGCTTCAGCGGTATTGTGAGATGAAGCGGCCCGGACCGACATTACGCGTACGCTTACGCGAGACTGGTTTCACCGTTACGAGCACTCGTTGCTTAAAGGTGACTGGCGGGTGTCTGTCTCTCTCACTTTAGCTGAATCAAGTGTGGCTACACCCGGTCCTTGTGAAGGTTAAAACAGCACATACTTGACGAAACATCGTTGTGGTTTTGTATGCGTAGGTAAGAACGGTTCTTGCTAAAGCCCGTAGCAGCCACGTAAAACTTGCAACAAACAAAGTAGAGGACGTCTAACTTGTTTTTGCAGGGCATGTTGTGATGTGATATGGTCAAGACATGATGAGTTATACGGTTTTGTATGAGATGATCATGTTTTGTAAAGTTATCGGCAACTGGCAGGAGCCATATGGTTGTCGCTTTATTGTATGAAATGCAATCGCCATGTAATTGCTTTACTTTATCACTAAACGGTAGCGATAGTCGTAGAAGCAATAGTTGGCGAGATGACAACGATGCTACGATGGAGATCAAGGTGTCGCGCCGGTGACGAAGGTGATCATGACGGTGCTTTGGAGATGGAGATCAAAAGCACAAGATGATGATGGCCATATCATGTCACATATTTTGATTGCATGTGATGTTTATCTTATTATGCTTCTTATTTTGCTTAGAACGACGGTAGCATTATAAGATGATCCCTTACTAAATTTCAAGGTATAAGTGTTCTCCCTGAGTATGCACCGTTGCGAAAGTTCGTCGTGCCGAGACACCACGTGATGATCGGGTGTGATAAGCTCTACGTTCAAATACAACGGGTGTAAGCCAGCTTTGCACACGCAGAATACTCGGGTTAAACTTGACGAGCCTAGCATATGCAGATATGGCCTCGGAACACTGGAGACCGAAAGGTCGAGCGCGAATCATATAGTAGATATGATCAACATAAGATGTTCACCATTGAAACTACTCCATCTCACGTGATGATCGGACATGGTTTAGTTGATTTGGATCACGTGATCATTTAGATGACTAGAGGGATGTCTATCTAAGTGGGAGTTCTTAAGTAATATGATTAAATTGAACTATAATTTATCATGAACTTAGTCCTGGTAGTATTAGCATATCTATGTTGTAGATCAATAGCTCGCGATGTTGCTCCACGTTTATTTTTTATATGTTCCTAGAGAAAACCAAGTTGAAAGATGTTAGTAGCAATGATGCGGAATTTTTCCGTGATCTGAGGATTATCCTCATTGCTGCACAGAAGAATTATGTCCTTGATGCACCGCTAGGTGACAGACCTATTGCAGGAGCAGATGTAGACGTTATGAACGTTTTGACAAAAGCTCGCTATGATGACTACTTGATAGTTTAAGTGCACCATGCTTTACGGCTTAGAACCGGGACTTCAAAAACGTTTTGAACACCACAGAGCATATAAGATGTTCCAAAGAGTTGAAATTAGTATTTCATACTCATGCCCGTGTCGAGAGGTATAAGACCTCTGACAGTACTTTGCCTACAAGATGGAGGAGAATAGCTCAACCAGTGAGCATGTGCTCAGATTGTCTGGGTACTACAATTACTTGAATCAAGTGGGAGTTATTCTTCCAGATAAGATAGTACTCCCTCCGTCCCAAAATAAGTGACGCAAAATTGACACCACTTTGTACTAATTTTAGTACAAAGTGGAGTCAATTTTGCGTCACTTATTTTGGGACGGAGGGAGTAATTGACAAAGTTCTCTAGTCACTATCACCAAGTTAGAACTTCGTGATGAACTATAATATGCAAGGGATGACGAAGGTAATTCCCGAGCTCTTCGCGATCCTGAAATCGGCGAAGGTAGAAATCAAAAAGGAGCATCAAGTGTTGATGGTTAATAAGACCACTTGTTTCAAGTAAAGGGCAAAGGGATAGAAGGGGAACTTCAAAAGGAATGACAAGCAAGTTGTCACACCCGTGAAGAAAACCAAAGCTAAACTCAAGCCTGAAACTAAGTGCTTCTACTGCAAAGGAAAAAGTCACTGGAAGTGGAACTGCCCTAGATATTTGATGGATTAGAAGGATGGCAAAGTGAACAAAGGTATATTTGATATACAGATTATTAATGTGTATTTTACTAGTGTTCATAGCAACCCCTCGGTATTTGATACTGATTCAGTTGCTAAAGAGTAGTAACTCGAAATGGGAGTTGCATAATGAACATAAACTAGTTAAAGGTGAAGTGACGATGTGTGTTGGAAGTGGTTCCGAGATTGATATGATCATCATCGCACACTCTCTATACTTTCGGGATTAGTGTTGAACCTAAATAAGTGTTATTTGGTGTTTGTGTTGACCATCAATATAATTTGATCATGTTTATTGCAATACGGTTATTCATGTAAGTTAGAGAATAATTGTTGTTCTGTTTACATGAATAAAACCTTCTATGGTCATACACCCAATGAAAATGGTTTGTTGGATCTCGATCGTGTGATACACATATTCATAATATTAAAGCCAAAAGATGCAAGGTTAATAATGATAGTGCAACTTATTTGTGGCACTGCCGTTTAGGTCATATTGGTGTAAAGCGCATGAAGAAACTCCATAGTGATGGACTTTTGGAATCACTTGATTATGAATCACTTGGTGCTTGCGAACCATGCCTCATGGGCAAGATGACTAAAACTCCATTCTCCGGAACTATGGAGCGAGCAACAAATTTGTTGGAAATCATACATACCGATGTATGTGGGCCAATGAGTGTTGAAGCTCGCGGCGGGTATCGTTATTTTCTGACCTTCACTGATGATTTGAGCAGATAAGGGTATATCTACTTAATGAAGCACAAGTCTGAAACATTTGAAAAGTTCAAAGAATTTCAGAGTGAAGTAGAGAATCATCGTAACAAGAAAATAAAATTCCTACGATCTGATCGTGGAGGAGAATATTCGAGTTAAGAGTTTGGTCTTCATTTAAAACAATGTGGAATAGTTTCACAGCTCACGCCACCCAGAACACCACAGCGAAATGGTGTGTCCGAACGTCATAACCGTACTTTATTGGATATGGTGCGATCTATGATGTCTCTTACCGATTTACCGCTATCGTTTTGGGGTTATGCTTTAGAGACAGCTGCATTCACGTTAAATAGGGCACCATCTAAATCCGTTGATACGACACCTTATGAACTATGGTTTGGCAAGAAACCAAAGTTGTCGTTTCTTAAAGTTTGGGGCTGCGATGCTTATGTGAAAAAGCTTCCACCTGATAAGCTTGAACCCAAGTCGGAGAAATGTGTCTTCATAGGATACCCAAAAGAGACTGTTAGGTAAACCTTCTATCACAGATCCGAAGGCAAGGTATTCGTTGCTAAGAGTGGATCCTTTCTAGAGAAGGAGTTTCTCTCGAAAGAAGTGAGTGGGAGGAAAGTAGAACTTGATGAGGTAATTGTATCTTCTCCCGAATTGGAAAGTAGTACATCACAGAAAATTGTTCCAGTGATTCCTACACCAATCAGTTAGGAAGTTAATGATGATGATCATGAAACTTGGGATCAAGTTTCTGCTGAACGTCGTAGTTCAACCAGAATACGTTCCGCACCAGAGTGGTATGGCAACCCAGTTCTGGAAATCATGTTACTAGACCATGATAAACCTACGAAGTATGAGGAAGCGATGATGAGCCCAGATTTCGCAAAATGGCTTGAGGCCATGAAATCTGAGATGGGATCCATGTATGAGAACAAAGTATGGACTTTGGTTGACTTGCCCGATGATCGGCAGGCCATCGAAAATAAATGGATCTTCAAGAGGAAGACCGACGCAGACGGTAATGTTACTGTTTACAAAGCTGGACTTGTTGCGAAAGGGTTTCGACAAGTTCAAGGAGTTGACTACGATGAGACTTTCTCACCTGTAGCGATGCTTAAGTCTGTCCGAATCATGTTTGCAATTGCCGCATTTTATGAAATCTGGCAAATGGATAACAAAACTGCATTCTTTAATGGATTTATTAAAGAAGACTTGTATATGATGCAACCAGAAGGTTTTGTCAATCCTAAAGGTGCTAACAAAATGTGCAAGGTCCAGCGATCCATCTATGGACTGGTGCAAGCATCTCGGAGTTGGAATATACGCTTTGATAAGTTGATCAAAACATATAGATTTATACAGACTTGCGGTGAAGCCTGTATTTACAAGAAGTGAGTGGGAGCACTACAACCTTTCTGATAAGTATATGTGAATGACATATTGTCAATTGGAGATAATGTAGAATTTTCTAGAAAGCATAAAGGAGTGTTTGAAAGGAGTTTTTCAAAGAAAGACCTTGGTGAAGCTGCTTACATATTGGGCATCAAGATCTATAGAGATAGATCAAGACGCTTGATAAGACTTTCGATGAGTACATACCTTGATAAGATTTTGAAATAGTTCAAAATGGATCAGTCAAAGAAGGAGTTCTTGCCTGACTTGTAAGGTGTGAAGTTGAGTAAGACTCAAAGCCAGACCACGGCAGAAAAATATAGAGAGAATGAAAGTCATTCCCTATGCCTCAGCCATAGGTTCTATAAAGTATGCCATGCTGTGTACCAAACATGTTGTGTACCTTGCCATGAGTTTGTCAAGGGGGTACAATAGTGATCCAGGAGTAGATCACTGTACAGCGGTCAAAATTATCCTTAGTAACTGGATGACTAAGGAAATGTTTCTCGATTATGGAGGTGATAAAGAGTTCGTCGTAAAGGGTTACGCCAATGCAAGCTTTGACACTAAATCCAGATGACTCTAAGTATCAATCTGGATGCGTATTGAAAGTGGGAGCAATTAGCTAGAGTAGCTCCATGCAGAGCATTGTAGACATAGAAATTTGCGAAATACATACGGATCTGAATGTGACAGACCCGTTGACTAAACTTCTCTCACAAGCAAAACATGATCACACCTTATTACTCTTGGGTATTAATCACATAGCGATGTGAACTAGATTATTGACTCTAGTAAACCCTTTGGGTGTTGGTCACATAGTGATGTGAACTATGGGTGTTATTCACATAACGATGTGAACTATCGGTATTAAATCACATGGCGATGTGAGCTAGATTATTGACTCTAGTGCAAGTGGGAGACTGAAGGAAATATGCCCTAGAGGCAATAATAAAGTTGTTATTTATATTTCCTTATATCATGATAAATGTTTATTATTCATGCTAGAATTGTATTAACCGGAAACTTAGTACATGTGTGAATACATAGACAAAACAGAGTGTCCCTAGTATGCCTCTACTAGACTAGCTCATTGATCAAAGATGGTTATGTTTCCTAACCATAGACATGAGTTGTCATTTGATCAACGGGATCACATCATTAGGAGAATGATGTGATGGACTAGACCCATCCGTTAGCATAGCACTATGATCGTTTGGTTTTACTGCTATTGCTTTCTTCATGACTTATACATGTTCCTATGACTATGAGATTATGCAACTCCCGAATACCGTAGGAACACCTTGTGTGCTATCAAACGTCACAACGTAACTGGGTGATCATAAAGATGCTCTACAGGTGACTCCGAAAGTATTCGTGGTGTTGGCATAGATCAAGATTAGGATTTGTCACTCCGAGTGTCGGAGAGGTATCTCTGGGCCCTCTCGGTAACACACATCATAATAAGCCTTGCAAACAAAAGACTAATGAGTTAGTCACGAGATGATGTGTTACGGAACGAGTAAAGAGACTTGCCGGTAACGAGATTGAACTAGGTATAGAGATACCGACGATCGAATCACGGGCAAGTAACACACCGATGACAAAAGGAACAACGTATGTTGTTATGCGCTTTGACCGATAAAAGATCTTCGTAGAATATGTAGGAGCCAATATGAACATCCAGGTTCCGCTATTGGTTATTGACCGGAGATGAGTCTTGGTCATGTCTACATAGTTCTCGAACCCGTAGGGTCCGCACGCTTAACGTTTGATGACGATCGGTATTATGAGTTTATGAGTTTTGATATACCGAAGGTAGTTCGGAGTCCCGGATGAGATCACGGACATGACGAGGAGTCTCGGAATGTCCGAGACATAAAGATTGATATATTGGACGACTATATTCGGACACCGGAAGTGTTCCGGAAAAGTTTCGGATTTAACTCGATTGCCGGAGGGGGTTATCGGAACCCCCTACGAGGGGGGGTGGTCCATAGTGGGCCTTGAGGAAAGGAGAGAGGCAGCCCATAGAGGCTGGCCAGCGCCCCACCTAGGGATCCTAGTTGGACTAGGATTGGGGGGGGGCGCCACCTCTCCCTCTTTTCCTTTCCCTCTCTTCCTTCTTGGTGGACTCCTACTAGGAATAGGATTACAATCCTATTCCTAGTAGGATTGCCCTAGCCGCACCATAGGAGGCCGGCCGGCCCTCCCCTGTTGCTCCTTTATATACGGGGGCAGGGGGCACCCAAAGACACACAAGTTGAATTGTTCTAGCCGTGTGCGGTGCCCCCCTCCACAGAAACACACCTCGGTCATACCGTTGCAGTGCTTAGGCGAAGCCCTGCGCCGGTAAATACATCATATCCGTCACCACACCGTCGTGTTGACGAAACTCTCCCGTGAAGCTCAACTGGATCAAGAGCTCGTGGGACGTCATCAAGCTGAACGTGTGCTGAACGCGGAGGTGCCGTACGTTCGGTACTTGATCGGTTGAATCGCGAAGAAGTTCGACTACATCAACCGCGTCACTTGACGCTTCCGCTTCCGGTCTACGAGGGTAAGTAGACACACTCTTCCCTCTCGTTGCTATGCATCTGGTAGATAGATCTTGCACGATCATAGGAAAATTTTAAAATACTATGTTCCCCAAAAGTTAGTCCAAATATGATCAAAAGTGTATGGAAGTGTATAAATATCATAGCAATATCACCCAAAAGAGGCATGGAGCAAGCAGAAATTATAGATACGTTTTGGACGTATCAGGTGCAGATACAAAGATACGAGTACGGGAAGCCTCTAGTCAAAGATGAAAGATCTCTATCAACGATGATGCGAAGATTGCATGATTGGTACTTGAAAATCTGTAGAGAGTCTGGGGGAGGGATAGTTTGTATGTGAGAGTTAAAAAAGAGCATGACCTCGTTGGAATTGAACTGTTGCCTATTCCATTTGAGGAGTTCTATCAGTTTTTCAATCAATTGGCCCTCGATAAAGCAACGGTCACCTGCTACTTTCTGTAAGTAGTACTACTTCTGTCATTAAGTCTCTTTATATAGCTCAGCTCTTTCATTGCATGTATTTATAATTATCCTCACTATATTATGCAGATTGAAGATCGTCGAATTGAAGAAAAGACAAGTCGGTGATATTGGATTCATTAACACATATCTCATAGATGCAACTGAGGTTAAATTGCGTGTCGCAGATACCGAGGCCAACTTGCTACGATCGTTGGTAGTAAATGAAAACAAAGATATAATACTCTTTCCTTACAACTTTAAGTGAGTATTACTGTCTTGTGCATATTCGGTTTCCCTTATATATTAGTCAAGGTTATAGTAATGTAATTGATGAGTTCATGCATGCGTGCGCAGCTTGCACTTTATTCTCCTATAGATTAAGCTTGAGCAGGGAGTAGTAACTATCTTGGTCTCTAAACGAAAAGATCCCAAGAAGTATGCGGACATGACTCAAATGCTCGAGAAGTAAGTTAAATCGATCATTATCCATCATGCATATCAGCAACTTTGTCCATTTCTGATATCAAGTAATTGTTTTCTTTGTCTGGCAGGGTTTGGAGAAAATTCACCAAAAAAGCCCCGGGACTGCCGAAGAAGCTGGAATTTAGACACCCGAAAGTAAGTACTATATAGTAGCATGTTCCGCCCATCTCCTATTGATTCAAGCGCTAGTTTCATCAATACCATTTTGCATTCTTGCTTATCAGTTTGATTGACCTCTATTTCTTGTAAAGTGGTTGTGGCAGGAACAAGGGAATGATTTCTATGGATACTACATTTGCGAGTCCATCCGCCACATGACCTGTGAGCGGGGCTACTCTGACGAACAATTTGAAATGCGTAAGCAATAATATTCACAATTTTATTTCATTACCATCATTTGTGTTGAGTTTCATTTATTCATATATATATATATATATATATATATATATATATATATATATATTGACCACCTTCTTCAAATTAGATCTTTCGGATGCGGAATGAACTCCTACCACCAGATCATCTACGAGCAATTCAATAGGAATTGGCGGCATTCTTCCTTGACCACGTGATCGCTGAAGACGGAGAATACTATGTGGACCATGCGTCCGTATGATAGGAGATTATATTTGTAAGAGATAATTATTGTATATATGTACCCGGTAGTGTCAGATAGATATACGAGAACTTGTTGTTCGACCAATCTCTCGGAGAAGGAGAGGTGGTCGATATCACTTCTCTCTGTATGCATATATATGTTGATGACGATCTTCTGTTTCATTCGTTTGCTTACTAGCTAGCTAGCGTGTCTAGTCCTTTCTATACATATGTATAGTACGTAGCGTCGACTAAGTACGGACATAAAAGAGGACACTTCTTTCTCTTAATTAGCTAGCTCACACAATATATGAAACACCTAAATTAACCCCCCAAAACCCCCAACA
>LR738715.1:639325873-639356971 GCA_902687465.1 Secale cereale
CTAGTCCAACCGTCCTCTTAATTTAGAGACGTATAAGCTGTCTAGCTCGGGTGTCTCCAATCATATATAGTTCCAATAATTAGTTTATTATTAGCAGGTAAAGACAATCATCAGTCGCGACGATAAATCACATCAAGATATACACAGGTAGGAGGCAGGCGTCTGCAATTCAGCGACTAGAGGTCTAGAAATTGATAGATAAGCAACTCGTTCGTAGCATGTGTTATGACCTGCGTACATAGACACGTCGGGTCATACTAAAGTTTTGCGGTATTCTCTGGGCTACCCTTCCACGTTAATTTGCATATGATGTTTATGTTTGTAGTACTACTAGTGTTATCTCGGATCAAGCAAAGCACTAAAAGAGTATGCGTTTCTCCATATTTCAACGTTTTTGCTAGGGACAATACCATATGGACAATACCATTTGGGGTTGCATTTTTCTTAGGGACAATACCATATGGAAACCAACATTCAGTGAAAAACCGACCACAACCACGCGAAAACGATGTTTCCAAGTTTCTTTTTTAAATCTAAAAAACAGTACGTGGTGTTGAAACACTAGTGCAGAACCGGGCAATAGCACCGGTTCGTAAGGCCCTTTAGTGCCGGTTCCATAACCGGCACTAAATTGTGGTCACTAAAGCCCCCTCCCCTTTAGTACCGGTTCAGCACGAACCGGTGCTAAAGGGCAACCACGTGGCACGAGCTAGCTCCGGGGACCGGGAGCCCTTTAGTACCGGTTGGTAAAACGAACTGGTACTACAAGGTTTGGGGGGGATTTGGTTTATAATTTCTTTTACATTTAATTTTGTGTTTTCCATTTAATTCTTTTTCGTTTGCTGGTATTTTACGATACTACACATTGCACATATATACCAGAAGCAAGGATATCATCGAGTTCAACATGGTCATGATATTACAAGCGTTCATAACACCACAAAAGCAAACCATCCTTTGAGATTAAGTTCGGGACGAAGAACACGAACATGAGAGGACAAGTACTAAGAGCATGAACTAGCTAAATCACTCTTGCTGCTCTCTCTCTCAGGTAAAATAGCATAGAACATGTATAGCTCTCCTGATTCATCATACTGGAGCATGCAGATGAACCTGTCTCCTAATCGTGGGCTGCGCTTCTCCTTGCTGCCCCCTAGTACTTCTCTGGGATCGTTAACAATTTTGCTCCAATCTTTCATTATTAAGCATTCATCGCTTTTAGAAATCCTGAATGCACTCATGTGCAATGTAGGATATCTTGGTCGTAAGCTAACCATTGACATGTGACCTTTTGTCTCGATCCACTAAGGCACAACTGTCATCGGGAGTCCCTGTTGAAGAACATCGTATAGTAATTAATATACTTAGCAATGAAATTTAAGAAAAAAATAATGTATGCAAAAGATGCACTGAGGACAAATATTAAAAATCTTATCATCACTCGTAAATAGATGTGACCGTAGTTCAATACGATCACTATTGGTCGCACGTTTTGAGTACTAACATTTCTAAGTGCAGGAAGATAATTTGTCTTGACAGTATGAAGATCATCAAGCCATGAAACATAACGACTTATCTCCTCGCAGTTTAGTTCAGCTCCGGGACAGAAGTAGGTCCTGTCTACCAAGCGCCGGACATGTTTTTTGCTTGAATGAAAATAAGCTGTCAATAGAAATTAGTTGTCAACTATTTTTGAATAAACAATATCAAAGACATAAATATGGTTGAGAAACTCACATAATGGTAGAACTGGAGGCGTCTGCACATCGACCCAGATGTCTGTATTACCTTCAATATCATCTTCCGGACGAATATCAAAGGTGATAACCATATCAGGCTCAAATGCATAAGCCTTGCATAGTGCTTGTCAAGTTTTGCATTCAAAATAGATGTAAGTGTCTGCATTGTATAATTTGACGTTGAAAGTATAACCATGCTCGGTCTTCAGGTAAACTCTCTTTACCTTCATAGTTTCCATAGACCTGAAACCTATCTTATCCAAGACAAAAATTCTTGCATGACAGGGGATGCGCTAGTAGAATAGTGAAAATTTAAAATTATAAGTTGAAGCAAATGAAGCATATATAAGTCATGCTTAATTACGAAAAAAGACTTGTCGTTGTGACTTACTGTATCCACTTCGAAGGTCTCATCCAACTTGATGCTGAAGCGCCTATCATCAACAAGGAAATTTCTGTCGCACAGGCCGCGCTGGTCTTCACAGTATTCGCACGTAATGAAATCATTTTCGTAGTCAGACGACATTTCCTATTAATTAGATCATTTTCGTAGTCTTCCGGTGTGTGTGCGCGCTCACCGGTGAGGGGAGAGGCGGAGGGGGGCGGCGACGGCGACGGCGACGGGCGCGGCGACGACGACGGGGACGGGGCGGCGACGACGGGGCAGCGACGACGGGGTGGCGACGGGGACGGGGCGGCAACGCGGACAGGGCGACGACGGGGCGGCGAGGGTGCAGAGGAGAAGAAGCAGATGAGAAACTGAAATTTTTGAAGTGTTTTCTTATATAGAACAGACCTTTAGTACCGGTTGGTGGCACCAACCGATACTGAAGGCCTGTTTTGGTCAGGCCAAGCGACGGGAAGCGCACCTCCTTTAGTACCGGTTGGTGGCTCCAACCGGTACTAAAGACATCTCTTTAGTACCGGTTGGTGCCACCACCCGGTACTAAAGGGGTGCGCTGGCAAGCAAGGGGCGCATATGTTTAGTCCCACCTCGCTAGTTGAAGAGCGCCAGGACCTGTTTATAAGCCCCGGTGCGGGCACTGCATTGAGCTCCTCTCAAATGCAGGCCTTCTGGGCCTACCTCTACTACTCTGCCATGTGGGGCCTATTGGGCTTGCGGGCCTGCATTCTGGCCCAACAACCGGTTGGGTTTCTAGTCGTATGCAGGCCTCTGTGGCCCAGTAGGCGGGATTTTTTTTCCTTTCTGCATTTGTGTGAATAGTTTAAATTTTGAATTATTTGAAATTTGTGTGAATCACTAGTTTGTGAATAACTTAACTTTAAAAATTCATTTTTCAGTGATTCTTTTTTATTATGTTTAATATTAGTGTGTTTTATCATTATATTCAATTTGGTAATGCTTAGGTTATTTAAAAAATGAAATGCCTTTGTAACAGATGAGTTTTCTTCCGTTACAGTGAAATGCATGAAAGAATTTGTTTGTGTGAATCACTAGTTTGTGAATAACTTAACTTTAAAAATTCATTTTTCAGTGATTCTTTTTTATTATGTTTAATATTAGTGTGTTTTATCATTATGTTCAATTTGGTAATGCTTAGGTTATTTAAAAATAAAATGCCTTTGTAATAGATGATTTTTTGGCCGTTACAATGAAATGCATGAAAGAATTTGTTTGCACATAAAATTTCTTCGCGTTTCAAATGCCAAATCACATAACTACCCTAACTGTTACACAGATTCCCTTCTGGATGTGAAACACAGAAGAAAGTGATGATAGTGAAGCCGATCACATCCCAGATCTTTGGGTGTGAAACTTTTTCTTCGCGTGTGTCCCTTTGAGCCGTAACCATGGAAAATCTTCATCATTTAACGGGATGCTCGGTTCAATATTCACTATGAATGGAGCAATTTCATCAAACTTTTCATAATCTTCTGACTTGTCTGTCTTGTCATCCACTCCCACGATGTATCTCTTCCCAGAAAGAAATATGTGCCGCTTTGGCTCATCGTACGATGCATTCGCTTCCTTATCTTTTCTTTTTCTTGGCTTGGTAGACATGTCCTTCACATAGAAAACCTGTGCCACATCATTGGCTAGGACGAATGGTTCGTCTACATACGCAAGATTGTTGAGATCCACTGTTGTCATTCCATATTGCGGGTCTTCCGTTACCCCGCCTCGTGTCATATTGACCCATTTGCACCGAAACAAAGGGACCTTCAAACCACGTCGATAGTCAAGTTCCCATATGTCCTGTATATAACCATAATATGTTTCCTTTCCCATCTTGGTTTCTGCATCAAAGCGGACACCACTGTTTTGGTTGGTGCTCTTCTTACCTTGGGCGATCGTGTAAAATGTATTACCATTTATCTCGTACCCTTTGAAAGTCATTATATTCGAAAATGGTAACTGGGACAACAAGTACAGGTCATCTTCAATAGATGTGTCATGCATGGTACATGTCTGCAACCAGCTGGCGAAACTCCTGGTTTGTTCATGTGTAATACAGTCATCAGACCGCTCCGGGTGTTTGTAGCATAGCAAATTCTTGTGTTCATCCATATACGGAGCCACCAAGGCGGAATTCTATAGAACTGTGTAGTGTGCTTCAGTGAGAGAATGTCCGTCCATACATATTATTTGTTTCCCTCCTAGCGTGCCTTTTCCATCCAGTCTGCCCTTATGCCGCGATTCAAGAACACCAATCGGCTTAAGGCCAGGAATAAAGTCAATACAAAAATCAATGACCTCCTCATTCTCATGGCCCTTGGAGATGCTTCCTTCTGGCCTAGCACGGTTATGAGCTTATTTCTTTAAGACTCACATGAACCTCTCAAAGGGGAACATATTGTGTAGAAATACAGGACCCAAAACGTTAATCTCTTCACGTAGGTGAACTACGACGTGCGTCATGATGTTGAAGAAGGATGGTGGGAACACCAACTCGAAACTGACAAGACATTGCATCAAATCATTCTCTAACCTTGGTATGATTTCTGGATCGATTACCTTCTGAGAGATTGCATTGAGAAATGCACATAGCTTCACAATGGCTAATCGAACGTTTTCCGGTAGAAGCCCCCTCAATGCAACCGGAAGCAGTTGCGTCATAATCACGTGGCAGTCATGAGACTTTAGGTTCTGGAACTTTTTCTCTGCCATGTTTATTATTCCCTTTATATTCGACGAGAAGCCAGACGGTACCTTAATACTGAGTAGGCATTCAAAGAAGATTTCCTTCTCTTCTTTGGTAAGAGCGTAGCTTGCATGCCCCTGATGTATGCCGTCTTTTCCGTGCATACGTTGCTGGTCCTCCCGTGCCTCAGGTGTATCTTTTGTCTTCCCATACATGCCCAAGAAGCCAAGCAGGGTCACACAAAGATTCTTCATCACGTGCATCACGTCGATTGCGGAGCGGATCTCTAGGTCTTTCCAATAGGGCAGGTCGCAAAATATAGATTTCTTCTTCCACATGGGTGCGCGTCCGTCAGCGTCATTCGGAACAGGATGTCCACTAGGACCCTTTCCAAAGACCACCTTCAAATCCTTGACCATATCATGTACATCAGCACCAGTAGGGTGGCGAGGCTTCGTCCGGTGATCCGCCTCACCATTGAAATGCTTGCCTTTCTTTCTTACGAGATGCCTGCTCGGAAGAAATCGACGATGTCCCAGGTACACATTCTTCTTACAATTAGCCAAATATATACAGTCGGTATCGTCCAAATAGTGCGTGCATGCGCGGTATCCCTTGTTTGTCTGTCCTGAAAGGTTACTGAGAGCAGGCCAATCATTGATGCTCACGAACAGCAACGCCTTTAGGTCAAATTCTTCCCCCATGTGCTCATCCCACGCACGTACACCTGTTCCATTCCACAGTTGTAAGAGTTCTTCAATTAATGGCCTTAGGTACATGATGGCTCGCCCCTCGTTGGTTACCCCAAGTGGAAGGTTGAGATGTAGCGTAGCGGCAAATTTCCCTTGGAAAAGATACCAAGGATCGAATCCCGTGAGACTCCGAGGGTCGACAAGTAGGTGTCAACGGCGCCAGAAACTTAGCGGTTGACGGGACCTGCACACAGATATAGATAACTTTGCTCCCAACGAGTACAGAGAGGTTGTCAATCCCTCCGGCCTTGTTGTTTACAAAGGATCAAACACAAGAGATAATAATGATAGCTATGACTGCAACTAGGAAATAAAAACAGGAAGTAAATAGAAGGCGTGATCAGCGGTGGTAATATGGACCGGGGTCCCATGATGTTCACTAGTGATGTCTCTCTCCCAAAAGACGATAAAACAGCAAAGCGAGGTAAACAAATTACAGCTGGGCAATTGACAGGATTATGTGCGCAAACCAATGCTAACTATGCTGCAAAGAAAGGTAGAGGCTCAAAAGCATGGGCGGTACGCCAAGGCAAGTAGACCGAAATCCATCTGCATCTACTACTAATCATCCACCTTGAGATATCTATCCAGAACATCTCGCTGGTATTAAGTTGCGAATCCCACCAAAAGTGTAAACTCAAAGCAACACACAACTGCATTAAAAGAACTTTGCGTAAAGTAAACAATCCTTGCACCCGCAAGTACAAGCACCGTTGTTTTCTCCCTTGTGGCAACAACACATCTCCTCGACTCATGTTTCTGTCACTCAAGCTAGTCATCAGGGGGCATTGATGACCCACAACCGTAAGGGATCTATTGCAGCGTTTTCGATAAGTAAGAGTGTCAAACCCAACGAGGAGCAGAAGGTATTGACAAGTGATTCTGAGCAAGGAATAACTGCAAGCACTGAAAGATGTCTTTTTAGGGGTTTTCTTGATATAAGCAATAGGAAAGTAAAAGCGAGCAAAGTAAAAGGCACTGGAGAGTAACAAGTGGCCCAATCCTTTCTGAGCAAAGGAGAGGCCTAGCAACTGAACTTATAAAGGCTAAAGTGTTCTTGAGGACACACGGGAGAGGTAGTCATGTGCTTTCGCCATATTCCGTATCGGTACTATGTTATGTGTTGATAAGTGCTGAGTGGGTGGATCTATGCTAGTACACTCTCTAGACTAAGATGAGTGCACTCTTATGATTAAACACCTTGCAAGCGTCCGCAAATACAATATAGTATTTAAGGCAAAAGCCTAACCATAGCAATACGATCGATGATCCATTGTTCCCTTGTGCAAAAGCGTGCGAACTGGGGTTCAGGTTTCTGTCACTCCGGCAACCCACCGTAGGCATTCTTTGTACACAATGTATTCCCCTAGGTCCTTAATAAGGCGAAGTGTTGAGTGTTCGACTCACACAACACCACTAGGAAAATAACAACACAACTTAAGTATCAAACAACACATATTACTTCAACATCATATGACTACTAACAACAAGACTTTTCCCATGTCCTCAATAACTAAAGTAACTACTCACAAGACATAAAAGAGATCATGATCAGTGGAGATAAATGGATGATAAACAATCTGGACATAATGATATTTCTCCAACAAAACTCAATAGCATTCACCACAAAGTAGTAATCAACACCGATAGAGTAGATAGGATAGATAGTACGGATTACAACACAAGTTGCAATGATGAGATGAGATTGGATGAAGATGGAGATGGTGCTGATGTTGGGGATGATGTTGATGATGATCTTGATGATGCCCGTGACGATGGTGATGACGATGGCGATGATCTCCCCTTCCGGGAGGTGATCTCCCCGGCGGAATTTGCCTGCCGGAGATGGCTTTTTCTTCTTTGTAGGTTTCCGCCACGGAGCGGCAGCGGAACTCCGTCAAAACTCTCCTTTTTAGGGTTTTTGGATGACGAGGAGTATATGGGCAAAAGGGGGCAGCCGGAAGTGGGCTAGGGGCTCCAGGCGCCCCCTCGGCGCGGCCAGGGTGGGGGCCGCGCCAGGTGGCCGCCTGGGCGCCCTGTGGCCCCCCTCTGGTTGCTCTTTTGCGTGCCTTCGTGATCCGTCTGGAAAATACCCTCCGTCGATTTTCAGGTAATTTGGAGGTATTCTTCTTCAGCAACTCAGCGTCCACTTTTTACCGCTGAATCCTGCATCTGCTGCTTCGGCACCGGAAAGTTGCAAACTGTGTAAAATAAGCCAAAACAACATAAGAACATCATCGTAATGTGAAATATATCAATGAATAAGGATGAATTACGATATAAAATAGTGATGCATTTTGGACGTATCAACACCCCCAAGCTTAGACCTCGCTTGTCCCCAAGCAAATGCTGAGCTCGGTAAACCTGTCCACAAGTTTAGAGAGTGAAGTGTCGATAAATAGAATACGGACAAGAAGCATCACCGTTTCATCACCAACTCAAATATCCTCAACAACAATCTTCAACTCATAAGGCCCTTATAAAAGAGTGGTAACACTTATAATCGAAAGTAGGGCTAAGGAAACTCATCAAATCATGGCAAACATGTCCTTTGGTCAAAGAACAACTAATAGCTTTTACTTTTGCTCTTTCTCTTTATGTTTTGATGAGACTAATTGAGGATTTTGAAAGAACATGTTATTAGGCAAGAAGTGAAAGTGTTAACACGAAGGAAGATGTTTCCTTAAGCTGGGCTTGATAAACAACTTACTTATCAAATGATAATGTCAACAAGGATATGATATGACAAATCTTAATGCAACTTTATATGAATGAATCCTCGTCAACATCAAATGTCTGCTCTCTTTAAGAATAGAAGGAAGTAGGAATAACTGACTCATCCTAAAAACTAAGAGATAGGCCCCGCTCTAGGGAAGTAGGAAAAACTCATGTGCTATCCTTAAATCAAACAGAATGAAAACAAGTTTTGAGAGGTGCATGATTTGTCAACGAATGCTAATAGATAACTCAATTACTTCTCGAGCTGGACAAGTTTCGAGGAACGGCTCCCGTACGGGGACGATCACATCCCCTAAATCTCCTTTGTTTATCGCTGCCAAAGTTTTCTGATTTCTCATGAACAAAGCGTGAAGGAGGGTTTGTTTGTTGTATTATCTTTTATGAGCCGGGCGCACTCATGCCAGTTCCTTCTCGTATTAGGGGTTTGCAGATTAGACATGCAATCCCGGGGTAAAACTTGTCCAACTTAAAAAGATCATGAATTAACTACTACTTCCTCATGAGCTAAAACAGGGGCACAAAATAGAAGATTTTGAACATTTAAGGATGACACACAAATTCTATACTTTAGGAGGTGGTAGTGAAATCCCACGAATAGGAAGGTATGGTGGACTCATATGGAAGGTATTGGTTTAAGGGTATGGATGCACAAGCAGAATTCCGCTTAGTACAGAGTTTAGGTTAGCAAAGGCTTTGAGAGAACAGACAATTGATGATGACTAAGATGCAAAGCAATATAAACCATAAACATTAAAATAAGCATAACACATCAAGTTGTCTTCCTTGTCAGCATAACACTTCAAGCATAATAACATAAAGGTTTTGGCTATGTCGCTACTTTAAGAAAATCATGCTTATTGTTATGACCAAAGCTATGTTTGCCAAGATTAAATAAGGTTTTCAAAGCCATACCTGATATAAGGTCAATACTCCCCATAAGAATCATCATATAAGGTCGATTGCGTGAAGAGAATACCGAGTGCAGCAAAGGAACCAATAGACTTCTCATTAATATTCCATCATAGACGACTCCACACTCACGGATACAATCTCTTCACAGAAGGAGTGATAGACCTCAATGCACACACCTATTTCATATAATAACCTTCCTAAACATGATACGACTCTGCTTGACTCTAAAAGACAAAAGATAAAGATAAAGATAAAGATACCGGGCTCTCCCCCAAGCTTGGAACAAGCCAAGGGGATGCCATTACCCAAGGAGATTTCACTCCTCATTCTTGTTGACGTTGATCATGTGGTCCTCGGCTAAGCGCTTCCATGGAAGGGGTTCTCCAGTCTCATATGAGAAGTTTGTCTCCTGAATCCTGCATGCAGCACCCATACCCATGCGCATAAACCTTAGTTCATACTCACAGTTCTGGTGATGTAGATCATAAATTTGCCCTTGTAGCTCTTCAATTCTTTCTTCAGATGCGGTGATGCTTTTCCACATCTCCTTCGTCTCCTTCAAGAAGTAGGTCTTCAGCTCGTTGATGATGTCAAAGTTAGCTTCAACACCACGCTCGATCATCTTCTTGTACTCGAAGACTTCTTGCTCCACTTCTTCTAGCCTGGCCTGGATGCTCCCCTCCTTGATAGGTCCCTTCAGATCTTCTTGATGGAGAACATCGTCCTCCATCCGAACAACCTGAGGGTGCTTCTTCACCTCAGCGAGGTAAGGGTTGATGACGTTGACGACGAACTTGTCCTTAGGGGAACTTGGGGAAGCCATGGCACCTAGGTCCAGCCGAAAGATTTCCTGGCAGAAACAGATCGAAAAGAAAACACACGAAATCGCGAGATACGTTGCCGGAACAATCCGGGCAAATATATAGCAAAAATTTATGCACAGAAAGGAAGGTAACAGGCTAAGGCGGGGTCGGAGACGGACTCCTGGGTGCCCAGGCGGCCTCCCGGCGCGGCCAGGAGGTAGGGCGCGCCAGGGGGGCGCCTGGGCCCCCTGGAGCTTGTCTCCGGCTCCACTTAGGCTTAGAATTTTACTAATTTTGCAAAAACTCATAATATGGAACTTTTATGGCGGTTCGCGATGTTTCCTTACCGTAATACATACCTTTTCTTATTCTGCTTCTGCTGGTGTCTGAAACGGGGCTGCAACATGTTCTTCGTGAGTTGTTGTGTATATCATATTCACATCAACATTGACAGGGTCTCCTGCTATGTAATGCTTAAGTCTTTGCCCATTCACAACTTGAGGTTTGGTGCCTTCAAAATTGTTAATCTTGATTGCACCAGACCGATAGACTTCTTCAATATGAAATGGCCCTTCCCACCTGGAAAGTAGTTTGCCTGGAGAAAACCTGAAACGGGATCTAAACAACAAAACTTTATCACCAACATTAAATTCACGTTTCAGAATCCTCCTATCATGCCACTTCTTTACCTTTTCCTTGAACATTTTAGCGCTCTCGTAAGCTTCACTTCTCCACTCATCTAGAGAAGTCAAGTTCATGAGACGCTTCTCGCCAGCTAACTTTAGGTCAGCATTAAGTTCTCTAACAGCCCAGAAAGCTTTGTGCTCTAATTCTAATGGAAAATGACAAGCCTTGCCATAAACCATCTTATAGGGGGACATGCCCATGGGGTTTTTGTAAGCAGTTCTATACGCCCACAAAGCATCTCCTAACTTGTTTGACCAGTCCTTTCTATTTCTGTTTACTATCTTCTGCAAGATCAACTTGATCTCTCTATTGGTGAGCTCAACTTGCCCACTAGTTTGAGGATGGTACGGTGAAGCAATTCTATGATTGACATCGTACTTGGCTAAAGCTTTTCTAAAAGCTCCATGTGTGAAGTGTGATCCTCCATCAGTCATGAGATACCTAGGTACACCAAACCTAGGGAAAATCACATCTTTGAGCATTTTCAAAGATGTCTTGTGATCAGCACTTTCAGTGGGGATTGCTTCAACCCACTTGGTCACATAATCAACAGCTACTAAAATGTGAGTGTACTTGTGCGAAGAAGGAAAAGGACCCATAAAATCAAAACCCCAGCAATCAAAGGGTTCAATCACTAGTGAGTAATTCATAGGCATCTCATTCCTTCTACTAATGTTACCAACTCTCTGACATTTATCACAGGCTAAAACATAATTTCTAGCATCCTTAAAGAGAGTAGGCCAATAAAAACCTGATTGAAGATCCTTATGTGCGGTCCTCTCACCGGCATGATGTCCTCCATAGGGACTATCATGACATTGTCTGAGAATGTCCTTCTGCTCATGTTCCGGTATGCATCTTCTCACGATCCCGTCGGGACCTTCTTTGAAAAGATGTGGGTCATCCCAAAAGTAGTGCCTCAAATCATGAAAGAACTTCTTACTTTGCTGAAATGTTAAACCTGGAGGCAAATACTTTGCAACGATAAAATTAGCATAATCTGCGAACCAAGTATCGGAAAGAGATTGTACTTTTACAACGGCAAGTTGCTCATCTGGAAAACTGTCGTTGACTGGGATGGGATCATGCGGTATATCTTCCATCCTTGAAAGATTGTCCGCCACCGGATTGTCTTCTCCTTTCCTATCAACAATCTGCAAATCAAATTCTTGAAGAAGGAGTACCCATCTGATAAGCCTTGGCTTGGCATCCTTCTTTGTCATAAGGTACTTAATGGCAGCATGGTCAGTATGAATAATAACTTTGGAATCAACAATATACTGCCTAAACTTATCACAAGCAAACACTACAGCTAAGAATTCTTTCTCAGTAGTAGCATAATTCTTTTGAGCACTATCAAGGGTTTTACTAGCATAATGTATAACATTCAATTTCTTATCAACTCTTTGCCCTAAAACAGCTCCAATAGCAAAATCACTAGCATCACACATAATCTCAAAAGGTAAATTCCAGTCAGGTGGTTGTACTATAGGAGCGGTTATTAAAGCTTTCTTAAGAACTTCAAAAGCTTCCTTACAATCTTCATCAAATACAAAAGGAATGTCCTTCTGGAGAAGATTAGTGAGGGGTCTCGAAGTCTTAGAAAAGTTTTTAATAAATCTTCTATAGAAACCAACATGACCAAGAAAACTGCGAATACCTTTGATGTCCCTTGGATAGGGCATCCTCTCAATTGCTTCGATCTTGGCCTTGTCCACCTCAATTCCCCTTTCGGAAATCTTGTGGCCAAGAAAAATTCCTTCGTTAACCATGAAGTGGCACTTCTCCCAGTTGAGTACCAGATTTGTCTCCTCACATCTCTGCAAAACTTTATTAAGGTTGTGGAGATAATGGTCAAAGGAAGTTCCATAGACGGAGAAATCGTACATGAAGACTTCCACAATCTCCTCATAGAAACCATGAAAGATAGCAGACATACACCTTTGAAAAGTAGCAGGGGCATTACATAAACCAAAAGGCATACGCCTGTAAGCATAAGTACCATAGGGACAAGTAAAAGTGGTCTTCTCTTGATCAGCAGTGTTAACATGAATTTGAGAGAAGCCAGAATAACCATCGAGGTAACAAAAGTGGGTATTTTTGGATAACCTTTCAAGCATTTGGTCGATGAACGGCAACGGGTAGTGATCCTTCCTGGTTGCCTTGTTCAGCTTCCTGTAATCAATACACATTCTATATCCAATAATAATTCTCTGAGGTATTAGTTCATTCTTATCGTTAGGAACCATACTTGTACCTCCTTTCTTAGGAACACAATGTACCGGGCTTAACCACTTACTATCAGCTATAGGGTAGATAATACCTGCGGCTAGAAGCTTGAGAATCTCAGTTCTTACAACATCCATCATCTTCGGGTTCAACCGTCGTTGATGATCAACAACTGGTTTAGCATCGGGCTCAAGGTTGATAGTATGTTGACAGATAGATGGACTAATCCCCTTAAGGTCATCAAGGGTATAGCCAATTGCACCTCGGTGTTTACGAAGTACTTCCAATAGTCGCTCTTCTTCATATCCTGAAAGGTTAGAGTTGATAATAACAGGATATACTTTCTTTTCATCTAAATAAGCATACTTGAGCGTATCGGGAAGAGGTTTAAGATCGAACACCGGGTCTTCTTTTGGTTTTGATAAAATTCCCAAAGGTTCAATCGGAAGGTTGTGCTTCAGGATAGCAGGTTGTCTCAAGAATATTTCATCTAGTTCATTTCTTTCCTGCATATGCAAATCATTCTTGTGGTCCTCCATATATTGCTGCAAAGGATCATTAGGGGGAATAGCAATAGAAGCAATACTTTCAATAATTTTATCATCACTAGGTAAATCGGTACCACGAGGCTGCTTAGAGAACTTAGAAAAATTAAATTCATATGGCTCACCATTGAATTCAACAGAAACTTTACCTTTCTTGCAATCTATTATAGCTCCACAAGTTCTAAGAAAAGGTCTACCAAAAATAATAGGACAAAAATTGTCCCTCTCTGAACCAAGTACTAGAAAGTCGGTAGGGTATTTTACCTTTCCACATAGGACTTCAACGTCTCTCACAATTCCGATAGGAGAGATAGTTGCTCTGTTTGCAAGATGAATGGTAACATCAACTCCTTCAAGTTCACAAGGTGAAATCTCACCGGTGATCTCTTCATAGAGTGAATAGGGGATAGCACTAGCACTCGATCCCAAATCGCATAGCCCATAATAATTGTGATATCCTATTTTAACAGATACTACTGGAGTACCTGAAATTGGGCCTTTATTCTTGGTTGTGACAAGGTTAGTGGAAACAGCACAAAAATTTACATTGGAATCCAAAACATCATTAGTAACAAGGTCTTTAACCAATGCAACTTGAGGATCGACCTTGATCTGGTCCTCAGGCTCATCAATTCTTCTCTCACTTTTATTTATTATGCCTGTCACAAGAGAGTGCTCCCTTATCCTTGCAGGAAAAGGAGGCTTTTCATATATAACTGCAGGCAAAATAGGGTCAGCAACATGAATATCAACAGGTAACTCTTTGGAAGGTTCATGATGCTGATCTCTCTTCTTTTTAAAAGAATTAACGTGAGAGGCAAAATCCTTACAGAAATCAATCATTAGATGGGAATCAAGACCAATCTTAGAGCAAAAGGTATTGAAGTAATCAGTTTTCATATAGCTCTCAATATAATCATGCTCATAATTTATAGCGGGTTCAATACCTTTATCGATTTCCCAATCTTCGTATTCCTCTGGATCCTTTCAATGAGATCCCACCTTTCTTCAACACTCTTCGTCTGAAATACCCCACTAGAGGAGGCATCCAACATCTCCTTATCCTGACGAGAAAGCCTGGCATAAAAATTTGTAAGTATAATTTCCTTGGGGAGCTCATGAATAGGACATTTGAGCATTAGGGACTTCAATCTCCCCCAAGCTTGAGCAATGCTTTCTCCGTCAAGAGACCTAAAGTTATAGATATAGTTCCTGTCTCGATGAATTTCATGAAGAGGATAAAACTTGGTATAAAAGAGAGACATAAGCTCTTGCCAATCAAGCAAGTGTGAGTTATCGAGAAGCTTATACCAATCTGAAGCTTTATCTATAAGCGATACGGAGAACAATTTCCTCATGACAAACTCCATTGATACACCTGCAAGCTTAAATAATGAACATAGTTGTGACAGATATAGCAAGTGTTCACCGGGATGTCTGTCTCCTGCATAATGATTAGCCAAAACATAATCGATAATACCGGCTGGTATTTTATAGGGCACAATTTCAGTAGGGGGAGGAGCAACCACCACAGGTGTGGGGCGTCTTCCCACAAGCAACGATCCAATAGCAAGGTTGTCCATAAGGACAAAGAGCAGCAACAGCAAAATAAAAACAGAAATATAAAAACTTCCTTACCAGCTTCACTTACCAATAGCGCTACACTCCCCGGCAACGGCGCCAGAAAACGGTACTTGATGACCCACAACCGTAAGGGATCTATTGCAGCGTTTTCGATAAGTAAGAGTGTCGAACCCAACGAGGAGCAGAAGGCATTGACAAGTGATTCTGAGCAAGGAATAACTGCAAGCACTGAAAGATATCTTTTTAGGGGTTTTCTTGATATAAGCAATAGGAAAGTAAAAGCGAGCAAAGTAAAAGGCACTGGAGAGTAACAAGTGGCCCAATCCTTTCTGAGCAAAGGAGAGGCCTAGCAACTGAACTTATAAAGGCTAAAGTGTTCTAGAGGACACACGGGAGAGGTAGTCATGTGCTTTCACCATATTCCATATCGGTACTATGTTATGTGTTGTTAAGTGCTGAGTGGGTGGATCTATGCTAGTACACTCTCTAGACTAAGATGAGTGCACTCTTATGATTAAACACCTTGCAAGCGTCCGCAAATACAATATAGTATTTAAGGCAAAAGCCTAACCATAGCAATACGATCGATGATCCATTGTTCCCTTGTGCAAAAGCGGGCGAACTGGGGTTCAGGTTTCTGTCACTCCGGCAACCCACCGTAGGCATTCTTTGTACACAATGTATTCCCCTAGGTCCTTAATAAGGCGAAGTGTTGAGTGTTCGACTCACACAACACCACTAGGAAAATAACAACACAACTTAAGTATCAAACAACACATATTACTTCAACATCATATGACTACTAACAACAAGACTTTTCCCATGTCCTCAAGAACTAAAGTAACTACTCACAAGACATAAAAGAGATCATGATCAGTGGAGATAAATGGATGATAAACAATCTGGACATAATGATATTTCTCCAACAAAACTCAATAGCATTCACCACAAAGTAGTAATCAACACCGATAGAATAGATAGGATATATAGTACGGATTACAACACAAGTTGCAATGATGAGATGAGATTGGATGAAGATGGAGATGGTGTTGATGTTGGGGATGATGTTGATGATGATCTCGATGATGCCCGTGACGATGGTGATAACGATGGCGATGATCTCCCCTTCCGGGAGGTGATCTCCCCGGCGGAATCTGCCCGCCGGAGATGGCTTTTTCTTCTCTGTAGGTTTCCGCCACGGAGCGGCGGCGGAACTCCGTCAAAACTCTCCTTTTTAGGGTTTTTGGATGACAAGGAGTATATAGGCAAAAGGGGGCAGCCGGAAGTGGGCCAGGGGCTCCAGGCGACCCCCGGCGCGGCCAGGGTGGGGGCCGCGCCAGGTGGCCGCCTGGGCGCCCTGTGGCCCCCCTCTGGTTGCTCTTTTGCGCGCCTTCGTGATCCGTCTGGAAAATACCCTCCGTCGATTTTCAGGTAATTTGGAGGTATTCTTCTTCAGCAACTCAGCGTCCACTTTTTATCGCTGAATCCTGCGTCTGCTGCTTCGGCACCGGAAATTTGCAAACTGTGTAAAATAGGCCAAAACAACATAAGAACATCATCGTAATGTGAAATATATCAATGAATAAGGATGAATTACGATATAAAATAGTGATGCATTTTGGACGTATCAGGCATGAACCCACAATCAAGCATAACGCTCCCTCTTGGAGTTACTACCTACTACTTGGCCAAAGCAATAAACAGCAACGGAGAACATGCAAGAATTACTCAAGAACAAAGATATAAAAGAGGTGAATCAAATATATTACTCAAACACAATCTGAACATAGTCTCATAATCCATCAGATCCCAGCAAACTCAGCAAAGCAACAGCAGAAAGATTACATATGTGCCTCGATCATGTAGGGCAGCTCACGAGGTCTAAACCATGAAGAGCAAAGAGGGGAGGAGAACATCACATAGCTACTGATCATGGACCCATGGTCCAAGGTGGACTACTCACGACTCATCCGGGAAGCGTCCATGGTGGTGGAGAAGCTCCCGGTGGTGGTTCTCCCCTCCGGCAGGGTGCCGGGAAGAGTTCTCCTAATGCTCCCGATCTTGGAAGCGCTGCGGCGGCGGAACAGAGGCGAGATCGCGAAAAAGGGTTCTGTCCTCGAGGGTTTCGGGACGAGAGGGATATATAGGCGAAGGGGGCAGCCAGAGGCGGAGCAAGGGCCCCAGGCGCCCCCCTGGCGCGGCCAGGGGTGGGGCCGCGCCAGGTGGCCGCCTGGGCCTCCCCTTGCTCCCCTCTGGCCCATCTTTGGTTCTTCGCGAAGCTTCCTGTACGCTGATTTTTCCTGTATTTTTCCTGGAATTTTTGGAGCACTTTTAATATGGGGGAAACCTGAAATAGAAAAACAGCAGAAAACAGGAACTGGCACTATGGTGCACTGAGTTAATAGGTTAGTCCAAATATAATCAAAAGTGTATGGAAGTGCATCAATATCATAGCAATATCACACAAAAGAAGCATGGAGCAAGCAGAAATTATAGATACGTTTTGGACGTATCAACATCCCCAAGCTTAATTCCTGCTCGTCCTGGAGTAGGTAAATGATAACAAGCATAATTTATGTGGTGACATGCTACCAACCATATAAGAACTTTTTAAGTAAAGCAATCAAGGCATGTAATTCAATTCAAGTCATAACAAGCAAGAGTCTATATTAGCATTGTAACAAGCAACATAAGAACATAAAGGTGCAAGAGCTCTCGCTGTCAGTGACTCGAATGTCTCCAAATGGTGTTTGCGTGCAAGAAAGGGGATAGGGATATACGAGAGGGTAAAACATAGTTTTTGTATTGTTGAGAACTTAATCTACTAAAGTTTCACACTTGGTCTTCTTTGGAATCTTATCTTGACTCATCCCCAGACCACTAGCCAGGTACAAGTCAAAATGATCCACTCCCTTTCGATATTTTGAGCACTCATGCAATGGATGAGCGTAAGCAAGAAAGTTGACACTTAGGATGGCAAAGAGAGAAAAATGATGAAGGGGGAAGACAAAAAAGGTGTGAAAGGCTCACATCAATGAGGACAATCATAGGCGAGAGAACGTCAAATGATAGATATGATGTGAGGAGTAGGGATTGCCATGCAACGGATGCACATATGAGCTAAGGTAAGCTCTCCAAAGGAACTAGTGGGGGTGCATCCAACTTGCTCGCTCAAGAAGACCTAGAGCTCTTTTGAGGAGGCTCATCATTGGAATATACAAGCCAAGTTCTATAGTGTGAAGGTCCCCACATAGCTATATGCATGAATGATAATCTCTATGGAGTACAAGGTATAAGATGAAGTACGAGTGTGGATCTCTCAAAAGGAATAGTAGTGTGCCCCCTTCTCTCTTTTTATTTCTTTTTCTCTTTTTATTTTTTTATTTTTTGTGGCCTCAATGGCTCTTTATATTTAACTCTCATTTGTCCTCTTTGGGATCTTTTGATTTTGTCCTCTTTGGGATCTTTTCCTCACTTTAGGGGCAACACTCTATGTATTACAAGAAGTATAGAAGATCTTTCACACTTTACAAAAGTACTCAACATAAAGAAAATGAAACTATCATGATGTATGCAAATGTATGCCTCTGCCGGTGTAGCAGGATATGCAATGATACTAGCGCGTCATGTAGCAATGATTAGGGCAAGGCCCAACTAGCATGCGGCTCATCGATCAAGCAAAAGGCATGTATGACATGAATATCAAGTCATGAGAAGATGGATGTTGCATGGCAATGTATCTCGGAAAGGCTATGGAAATGCCTTGATAGGTAGGTATGGTGGCTGTTTTGAGGAAGGATATAATGAGGCTTATGATGACAGAGCGTATCGTGCCAAGGATTTGGATGCACCGGCAAAGTATGCGCCAACTCTCGAGGTGAGAAAGGGCAATGCACGGTACCGAAGAGGCTAGAAAAATATGGCTAGGTGGAAGTGTCAACTTTCGAATACTCACATTAGTCCGAAGAACTCATGCACTTATTATCGGTAACTCTCAATCTAATTAGGAGGTTCACAAAGAGACAAGTACCCCGAGGAGGAGTGTATGGGGGTTTGGTTATCCTTGCGCATCCTCGACTCATGGTACGTGAGTGTACTCTAATATTCGATCGTTCCAAAGATTAGTGATCCATCTAGTAGCTAAAGTTCTCAACTATTTTGTAGGTTTTCGAAAATAAACACGGATTGCCCAAAATACAACATCTATCACTAATAGGCTAAAGCTCTTGACACCCAAAGTTCAGGCATTACTCATGGCAATACCTCAAAACTATTGCAAGTTACTACTAAAATTAAATAGCAACCTCAATTACCTACTTTAAGTTAAGACACACAACTCAGTGCAACAGGAAAACTCTCTTAACAAGATAAACATGAAAACTCAAGAGAGTTCAGCAACCAACTAAACAAAAGCTCTTTAAAAAAAGCATGAAAACTAAGAGCTAAACATGACAGCAGCTATGGAAAGACAAAGAACACACACATCAAAGATAAGCATGAAAATCCTATGTTGTGTTCTAGGTTGAAGTGGAGCGTGTTTCTCTCCCACACAAAGAAAGCTGGGTTCTAACTTGTTATGAACAGCAAGCAAAGCTAAAGAAAACTAAAAAAAGAAACTAAGAGCAAGACGCTCCAAGCATAGAACATAACGCATGAAGTGAAAAATATAGTGGAACGAAAGACGAACTGATAATTGTTGATGGAGAAGGGGATGCATGGGGGCATCCCCAAGCTTAGACGCTTGAGTCTTCTTGAATATTTCTTGGGGGTGCACGGGGGCATCCCCAAGCTTGAGCATTTGACCCTCCTGAATCTTCTTTTATCATCTTCCCTCGCACACTTGAAAACTCCCTTCATACATAACTCATCATAATCTGATTAGCGAGGTTAGTACCCACAATAAAATAATTTTTTCCCTACTGGAAA
This sequence comes from Secale cereale, assembly GCA_902687465.1. Classification (NCBI taxonomy): domain Eukaryota; kingdom Viridiplantae; phylum Streptophyta; class Magnoliopsida; order Poales; family Poaceae; genus Secale; species Secale cereale. Next base: position 639,345,894 of record LR738715.1, read on the forward strand.
TAAAGATAATCTTGAAGAGCTACTGTTTCTCAAGATTGCCAAAAGGTTTTTGCAAAGAAAAAGCAAGCTCAAGGTTTGCAAAACGAAGAAAAGGCAAAACAGGACAGAATCTGTGAAAAACAGACCATCAGGTAGTAAATAATTTTTTCGGGGCACTTCTGCAACTCAAATCAAAAAACTCAGAACAGACGCTCGAAAGCCAATTGTATAGAGCACGCTGTCAAAAAAATTCAGATCAAAAAGATGATCTGGTGATTTTATTCGAATTTTTCTGTCCAAGGACAGAATCTGTTTTCTGGACAGCACGTCACAACTTTTGAACTTTCTTGCAATCGGAGGCTAAACTTGGCACAAAGCTGAAAAGAAAAGATACAATGATGATGCTACTGTAGTAACAAACATCAAGACACAACAAAAGCAAAATAAAACCTAATTTGTTGTGGGCTGCCTCCCAAAAGCGCTTTTTTTATGCCTTTAAGCTAGGCATGATGCAAAAAGGAGGAATCAAAAGTCATCATAATAATCGGAGTTATAAATTGCTTCAAATGGTTCCTCAACAAGTTCATCCTTGTTCCTTCTAGGAAAGGGGTACGTGCCTTTTGACTTCCCGCGTAGGCGGATTTGTCCCTTACCTATATCGATGAAGCCTTTTACGGCTCGGAGGAAGTCCCTTCCAAGCACTATATTTCCTTGGTTTGGCTTCATGATGAAGAAATCAACCATTGCAATCCCTTTAAGGAATGTAACTGGTACGTCTTTTATTCTTCCCTGGATCTCAGAAATATCTCCATTAGCATGTTCATGATAGGATGATAATTTGTCCATGTTAAATTTTAAAGAATCATGAACAATTTTTGGCATAGTAGAAACCATAGATCCAATATCACAATAAGCAAGGAAGTCTTGATTAGAGATGCTAATCCTAACAAAAGGCTCCCAATCATTGTCTATTTCCAAAATATCTCTCTTATTGGGTTTGGGTTTCTCTACCTTCATCAAGTCTAGAGCATCCATTCTCTTCTCAATAGTAGCAAGTCTATCTATGACAGTATCAAAACTATGATCATAAACAAAGTAACTAGATAGACCATGTATAATTTCAAGAGCTCTAGCTTCATCACACTCTAGGAAATCTCCTTCAGCTATAATATCAAGAGAGTGTTTACACCATTTAAAAAGACCATGGTAAAAATTTCTAAGCACAATTTTTATAGGTATCCAAGGCATAATTCTCCTATGTGCATCAGAAATTCTGTCCCATGCCTTCTTCATATTTTCTCCATCCCTTTGATGGAAATCTAGAACTTCTGATTTCCTCAAAGCACCAAGTCCTAACATGCTTGACTAAACAGAAAGGACTACTAACAGAAAAGCAAATAATTTTTTGTGATTTTTGATAAAGGACACTAAAGCAAAAACTGAAAGGTAAACTAACAAGACTAAAAAGCAAAGATAAAAGATAGCGTGCAACTCCCCTATCTTGAAGAGTGGAGTCCCCGGCAACGGCGCCAGAAACTTGCTTGATGGCTTCTCGCCCCTCGTTGGTTACCCCAAGTGGAAGGTTGAGATGTAGCGTAGCGGCAAATTTCCCTTGGCAAAGATACCAAGGATCGAATCCCGTGAGACTCCGAGGGTCGACAAGTAGGTGTCAACGGCGCCAGAAACTTAGCGGTTGACGGGACCTGCACACAGATACATATAACTTTGCTCCCAGCGAGTACAGAGAGGTTGTCAATCCCTCCGGCCTTGTTGTTTACAAAGGATCAAACACAAGAGATAATAATGATAGCTATGACTGCAACTAGGAAATAAAAACAGGAAGTAAATAGAAGGTGTGATCAGCGGTGGTAATATGGACCGGGGTCCCATGATGTTCACTAGTGATGTCACTCTCCCAAAAGACGATAAAACAGCAAAGCGAGGTAAACAAATTACAGCTGGACAATTGACAGGATTTTGTGCGCAAACCAATGCTAACTATGCTGCAAAGAAAGGTAGATGCTCAAAAGCATGGGCGGTACGCCAAGGCAAGTAGACCGAAATCCATCTGCATCTACTACTAATCATCCACCTTGAGATATCTATCCAGAACATCTCGCTGGTATTAAGTTGCGAATCCCACCCAAAGTGTAAACTCAAAGCAACAGACAACTGCATTAAAAGAACTTTGCGTAAAGTAAACAATCCTTACACCCGCAAGTACAAGCACCGTTGTTTTCTCCCTTGTGGCAACAGCACATCCCCTAGACTCATGTTTCTGTCACTCAAGCTAGTCATCAGGGGGCATGAACCCACAATCAAGCATAACGCTCCCTCTTGGAGTTACTACCTACTACTTGGCCAAAGCAATAAACAGCAACGGAGAACATGCAAGAATTACTCAAGAACAAAGATATAAAAGAGGTGAATCAAATATATTACTCAAACACAATCTGAACATAGTCTCATAATCCATCATATCCCATCAAACTCAGCAAAGCAACAGCAGAAAGATTACATATGTGCCTCGATCATGTAGGGCATCTCACGAGGTCTAAACCATGAAGAGCAAAGAGGGGAGGAGAACATCACATAGCTACTGATCATGGACCCATGGTCCAAGGTGGACTACTCACGACTCATCCGAGAAGCGTCCAAGGTGGACTACTCACGACTCATCCGAGAAGCGTCCATGGTGGTGGAGAAGCTCCCGGTGGTGGTTCTCCCCTCCGGCAGGGTGCCGGGAAGAGTTCTCCTGATGCTCCCGATCTTGGAAGCACTGCGGCGGCGGAACAGAGGCGAGATCGCGAAAAAGGGTTCTGTCCTCGAGGGTTTCGGGACGAGAGGGATATATAGGCGAAGGGGGGTAGCCAGAGGCGGAGCAGGGGCCCCAGGCGCCCCCTGGCGCGGCCAGGGGTGGGGCCGCGCCAGGTGGCCGCCTGGGCCTCCCCTGGCTCCCCTCTGGCCCATCTTTGGTTGTTCGCGAAGCTTCCTGTACGCTGATTTTTCCTGTATTTTTCTTGGAATTTTTGGAGCACTTTTAATATGGGGGAAACCTGAAATAGAAAAACAGCAGAAAACAGGAACTGGCACCGTGGTGCACTGAGTTAATAGGTTAGTCCAAATATGATCAAAAGTGTATGGAAGTGCATCAATATCATAGCAATATCACACAAAAGAAGCATGGAGCAAGCAGAAATTATCGATACGTTTTGGACGTATCAGTACACATCAATGTCGTTGCCGGGTTGCTTAGGGCCTTGGATGAGCACTGTCATCATAATGAACTTCCGCTTCATGCACAACCAAGGAGGAAGGTTATACAAACATAGAGTCACAGGCCAGGTGCTATGGTTGCTGCTCTGCTCCTTAAAAGGATTAATGCCATCTGTGCTTAGACCAAACCATACGCTCTTTGCGTCATCTGTAAACTCCTTCTCGTACTTTCTTTCGATTTTTCTCCACTGAGACCCGTCATCGGGTACTCTCAACTTTCCGTCTTTCTTACGGTCTTCTCTGTGCCATCGCATCGCCTTGGCATGCTCTTTGTTTTGGAACAAACGTTTCAACCATGGTATTATAGGAGCATACCACATCACCTTGGCGGGAATCTTCTTCCTGGGGCGCTCGCCCTCGACATCACCAGGGTCATCGCGACTGATCTTATAGTGCAATGCACCGCATACCGGGCAAGCGTTCAAATCCTCATACTCACCGCGGTAGAGGATGCAATCATTAGGGCATGCATGTATCTTCTGCACCTCTAACCCTAGAGGGCACACAACCTTCTTTGCTTCATACGTACTCTCGGGCAATTCGTTGTCCTTTGGAAGCATATCCTTTATCATTACCAGCAACTTTCCAAATCCCTTGTCAGATACACCATTCTCTGCCTTCCATTGCAGCAATTCCAGTGTGGTGCCCAGCTTTTTCTTGTCACCTACGCAATTCGGGTACAACAATTTTTTGTGATTCTCTAACATGCGCTGCAACTTCTTCTTCTCCAAATCACTTGCGCAGTTTCTCTTTGCATCGGCAATGGCCCAACCTAGATCATCAACGGGCTCATCTGATGCCTCTTCTTCAGCTTCTTCCCGCATTGCCGGCTTAGCTTCTTCCCGCATTACCGGCTCAGCTTCTTCCCCCATTGTTGTATTATCGTATTCAGGGAACCCATGGCCAGGATAGCTGTCATCGTCCTCTTCTTCTTCATTGTCTTTCATCATAACCCCTCTTTCTCCGTGCTTGGTCCAAACATTATAGTGGGGCACGAAACCGTACTTAAATAGGTGGACGTGAATGGTTCTTGACTTAGAGTAATTTTGACCATTCTTACAGACAGCACATGGACAAGACATAAAACCATCCGCCCGCTTGTTTGCCTCGGCCGCAAGCAGAAAAGTTTGCACGCCATTAATGAACTAGGAGAGCATCGGTCATCGTACATCCATTGTCGGCTCATCTTCAATACACAGCACCAAAAACACCAACTTAATACAAGTTCATACAACACTTAAATGCAACAAACAAATAGCTCTCTAGCTAAAGCATTTAAATGCAACAACAAATGCGATCAAGATCGCAACTAAGGTAACAATTGATCCAACAGCATAATGATACCAAGCCTCACTATCGATGGCATATTTTCTAAACTTTCTAATCTTCAAGCGCATTTTCTCCATCTTGATCTTGTGATCATCGACGACATCGGCAAGATGCAACTCCAATTCCATCTTCTCGTCCTCCATTCTTTTTAATTTTTCTTTCAAGTACTCGTTTTCTCTTTCAACTAAATTTAACCTCTCCTAGATATGCAAACTAAGTGTTATTTTGGACCTCAAATTGCATATAAATCAAATACTAGCACATATATTTCCTCCCAAATTACTAAACTCACAAATTAATCACTATATAAAGCATTGCAAGAGCTAATCTAGCAATGAGAGATGAAAGGACAAAGTTGCTAACCTATGTGATCATTTGAATGGATGGGGGCCTTCAAATCTTGACAAATTTTAGGCAAAATGTGTGATGAGCTCGAGAGGAAGAGGGGAAGAACAGAGAGGGAGAGGGGAAAGGGGAAGATCATAGCGAGCTCGGGTGGACGAAGGGTTTATGTACGACCACCTTTAGCACCGGTTCATGCCAAGAACCGATACTAAAGGTGCTGGAGGGGCCCCAGACTGACAACATCCTGCCACCACTCTCATTAGTACCGGTTCGTGGCACGAACCGGTGCTAAAGGTTCGCCACGAACCGGTACTAATGAGAGCGGCCCGGCTAGCCGTTGGAACCAGCACTAGTGTGCACATTAGTGCCGGCTCAAATTCAAACCGGCACTAATGTGCTTCACGTTTGACCCTTTTTCTACTAGTGAAAGGTGGTGTTCTATTGCCATGCAAAATTTCAAGTTTAAACACATTACATGATTTGAGCTATGAAAAAAGAAAATCAGCATTGAACAGTGTCAAACAGTAAGTCACTATTCATTACTGAATTTGTCTTGTTCATACTCGCATCCCGTAATATGTTTTAACTTGAAATTTCACATGACAATAGAACATCGTCTTCTTAATCAATTGCGACTTCAGAAAATCTCAGTCAGCCGAGATATAGATGGGCCAGTATTTTAATAAAAGGGCACTTGTCATCTTTAAATTCAAAAGTGGGGGATTTATCACAATTTACTACAATTCATATGCTCTTAAATTGCGGGGACCCAACAACTTTCTATGAACTTTTTAAGAGGTAATAGAGGTATTCAATCTAGACCGCCAATCGATCATAGGCAAGTAAGGCCATATACAATTCCTATATAGAAGTACTAGTAAAAAAGTTTTATTGAAAAGTAGTATTTAAAATGTAATTTTAGAAGTTCTACATTATACACTAAAAATTCATCATATGCTTACATTTATATCGCAAAAACCTTGTACTATCCTTCTTTCTCTTTTGAAATAGTACCATGTACAATCTAGAGAAAGATGTCACCATGTTTCTTTTGTCTCATTTTATTTTTACCATGAGAACAGTTACTCAAATCCTTTGACATGCACATTAATCTCACATGCTCGTTATAGAGATATTATTCTGAAATTTATATAATTCTTATCTTTCTAATAGTACATATTTCTAGATATCACAAGTACCATGTGGTTTGATATTTTCATGATACTTGTGATTTTATTTGAGCAACAAGTTAAATGCATAATGTTCTTATATAATCAGATTTTTTGGGGTACCTGTTGAAACTTGGAACCAAGAAATTTGACGGTAGACCAATGGTTTGTTGCTTGTGCATACATGCTAGTGCATTTTGAAACATGAGGTTCTTATCCAGTGGAGGAGCAAAACAAAAGTTCCCATGTGCGAAATTCAAATCATGACGAAATGAAGGGGCAAAGTACTATTTTGCTTTACATTTAAGACTCCACAAAAATATATTCATAGTTCTATGCAAGGCTGATGGGAGGGGGCGTCGGCCCCCCTTCCACCGACTTGTACAAAGCTCTACCATTTTCTAATCCTTCTGGTTTACTAATTTGTGGTTAGTGTGACATATAGTTGATCTTCATGAATCAGGATATGCCGTAGTATATTTTGAAACACGAGGATTGATGTACGACATGATTTAAAACATGTATTTCTTCTTTCTATTAGATAGAGACTTTTCACATTGAGGGTCTCTAAATTCATTTTGAGGCGGTGATCTCCTTATTTCAAACTATAATGTTCACATGCTATTTTGGGGGTTTCCTCACCTTTACAATTTCCAAAGTTTGTAATAGTGTTGACCTAGATCAATCACTAAAAAAACAAATGTTTCTTCACATTTCAATGATTTTGCTAGATTACTTACTCGAGTCCCATTTGATTTAGCTAAATGAAACTCCGACTAAAAAATGCAACATGCGCTTGGAAAAACATAACAGTGTGTGTAAAAATAATACACATTGCACTTTTCACTAGATTGGTGTTGTGTTTTTCTTAATCGATTGCGACTCTCAACCAATATGCTAAAACATTTAGTGTAAGGTAAACTAATACTCTAGGCAATTTTAACAAAAAAACACAATTATAGGATTAATTAGTAAATGAAAAAAAATGCTCTGATTAGTTACTTAATGGGAAATATGAGTCACATGCCAAGCTCGGCTATTTGGGAAAAAAATATCAAAAGTTTCAATTGTTTAGTCATTATTTGGTTTATTCAATCTCGCATTTGTTTTTTTTCAAGAAAAACTAAATAATTATTCATGCGTTGCAACGGGTGTAAATATTCTGTTGTATATTAGCCCATGATTACCAGACGTGCAGTTTGTGAGTGGTAAAATCCAAAAATATCCACAATGATGTTTTTTCGACATGCATGCTAAAATTCATGATGGAATAAAACTTGTGGAGATTTAAAAAAAATCGATGCTTGAAAAAGAGTGTTTTCTCGTTCACCCCTCCACAAATATTATTCCATCGCGAAAATGTGCATGCATAATTGCATATAGATAAAAAACTTCAAGTTTCTTTCTAAAAAAATCAGATTGTTTTGGAAAAAAATCAATTTTCTCCAGAATTTCTGTTCATCGGGATCATGTGAACTCGAGCTCACGATAGCACTTTCGATGATTACCTTTCATATTAGTGTGATTGTCTAATTAATCATTTATCAAACCATACCCGTGATTTATTATCTACCTTAATGCGTTTAGGGTTTTATTTGGCAACCACCTATTTGGTAAGAGCTTATAATTTTGGCAAAGAAATCATACTTTTATTTGGTAAGTCAATAAAAGGCGGGAGGAAAATGGAGAATGTTGGGCAAAGGATCGAGTAGTAGTAGGAGAGAGAGAAAAACCTTTTTTCTCCAAATTCTTTTGGAGGCGATAGTATCCTAATTTCAACCCGTGCCTTTCACATTTCATTTTCAGGTTTTGCTCTCCTTTACGATTTCCAACAGAAAGCAGGAAATGCCACGTCAGTTGAGCAACCCGGCCAGCATGGTCAACTGAGGACGCTTGGGCTTAAACCTACCTCGTTGACCCGGACAAACCCAAAGCATGAACAGAAACAGAGCAGAACAGAACAGAGCGCTGGCTGGGCCCGACCAACGCCGCCGGCCGCTCCCCTATATAACGCCCGCCCTCCTCCCCCTGCTCCTTTCTCATTTCCAAGCCAACCCAACCCAGCAAACGCTCGAGCAACCCACCACCGGCCACCGCGCTGACCGAAACGCGCGTCGAGGAATCGGACCCCTGTTCTTTTCTCGCGGGTGCCCTTCTGTTTCGATCAAGAAGCGTAAGGAGGAGGAAGGTATGGGGCCGCCGGAGTGCTGGTGGTCGACGTGGAGGGGGCTGGCCTTCGCCGTCACGGCGGCGTGCCTGCTCCTGCACGTGGCGGCGCGGGTGATGGACGCGCTCTGGTGGCGGCCGCGGCGGCTGGAGGCGCACTTCGCGCGGCAGGGCGTGCGCGGCCCGCCGTACCGGTTCCTCGTCGGCTGCGTCCGGGAGATGGTGGCGCTCATGGCGGAGGCCACCTCCAAGCCCATGTCGCCAGCCACCTCCCACAACGCGCTGCCCCGGGTGCTCGCCTTCTACCACTACTGGAGGAAGATCTACGGTATGCATGCGCCGCGTGTTCCTTCCGTTCCCTTGCTGTCAGCAGCTCACGTTCTCCGCCATCAATGGGTGGATTCTTAATGGTGGTTGGGTCTTGTCGTGGCTGCGCAGGGCCGACGTTCTTGATATGGTTCGGGCCGACGCCGCGGCTCACGGTGGCGGACCCCGAGCTGGTCCGCGAGATCTTCCTGACGCGGGCGGAGGCGTTCGACCGCTACGAGGCGCACCCCATCGTCCGGCAGCTTGAGGGAGACGGGCTCGTCAGCCTACACGGCGACAAGTGGGCCCTCCACCGCCGCGTTCTTGCCCCCGCCTTCTACCCCGACAACCTCAACGTACGAATGAAACGCACACGCATCTCTTTGGCCCGCTTGCCTTGGTCAGTGTGCAGCGACTGACACGCCGGCGATGTCTTTTTTGCAGCGGCTGGTGCCACACGTCGGCAGGTCGGTGGCGGCGCTGGCGGAGAGGTGGCGGGCGATGGCGTGCGCAAGCGGCGGCGAGGTCGAGGTGGACGTGGCGGAGTGGTTCCAGGCGGTGGCCGAGGAGGCCATCACGCGCGCCACGTTCGGCCGCAGCTACGCCTCCGGCCGCGTGGTGTTCCGCATGCAGGGCCGCCTCATGGCCTTCGCCTCCGAGGCCTTCCGCAAGGTGCTCGTCCCGGGCTACCGGTACGTGAAATACTCCTACATTAATCCCAACCGAAATTACCGCTCAGAATCAGAGATTCTCCATTAACATCTCCATGCTTGTGTCTCGTACTCACGTGTGCGCCGTCGTCAATTCCATTGATTTGCAGGTTCTTGCCGACCAAGAAGAACCGGATGTCGTGGGGCCTGGACCGGGAGATCAGGCGGGGCCTAGTCCAGCTCATCGGCCGGCGCAGCGACGCCGCCGAGGAGCACGAGGCGGAGATCAAGGAGAAGGGCACCGGCGGCGGCTTCAGGGACCTGCTGGGGCTGATGATCAATGCCCGCGACAAGAAGTCGCAGGCCATGCCGGTGGAGGAGATGGTGGAGGAGTGCAAGACGTTCTTCTTCGCCGGCAAGCAGACGACCACCAACCTGCTGACCTGGGCCACGGTGCTCCTCGCCATGCACCCGGAGTGGCAGGACCGCGCCCGGCAGGAGGTCCTCGCCGTGTGCGGCCCCGGCGAGCTCCCCACCAAGGAGCACCTGCACAAGCTGAAAACGGTACGCCACCCACGCATCACTGTTCCGAAACCGAAAGTACTAGTACCACCGAAAAAAATGATCTTTTCAAACAAAAACGCCCGGAGGGGCATTCCGGTAACTCCGCAGCGACAAAAAAAGACTCACCTTGTTTCTTCTCCCGTGTCGTGTGTTCCAGCTGGGGATGATCCTGAATGAGACGCTGAGGCTGTACCCACCGGCCGTGGCCACCATCCGCAGGGCCAAGGTGGACGTCACCCTCGGCGACCTGGCGATCCCGCGCGACACGGAGCTGCTGATCCCGATCATGGCGATCCACCACGATGCCAGGTTCTGGGGGGCCGACGCGGCGCAGTTCAACCCCGGCCGGTTCGCCGGCGGCGCGGCCCGGGCGGCGACGCACCCGCTGGCGTTCATACCGTTCGGGCTCGGGTCCCGGATGTGCGTCGGCCAGAACCTCGCCCTGCTGGAGGCCAAGCTCACCGTCGCCGTCCTGCTCCAGCGCTTCCAGCTCAGGCCGTCGCCCAAGTACGTGCACGCGCCGACGGTGCTGATGCTGCTCCACCCGCAGTACGGCGCGCCCGTGATCTTCCGCCCCCTGTCGCCGTCCGCTAGCTAGCTAGCCAGCCGGCCAACGAACTCTCTCTAGGCCTCTAGGGCTAGGAATTGACAGAAATGACCCGGCCGTGCTTTGCTGTGTGTACATATGCCTAATGACACGGAACCGCTAACGGAACGGAAAGCAGCTTCGCCATGGATGGCCCTCGCTAACTGACTACTACCAGTAGAGTAGATCATCAGAGCAGAGCAGGGCCTTTAGGATTTGATGGCACGGGACAGGGAGAAGGCCGGGCCCGCGCTGCCCTCCCCTGCTCGGTCGCTTCCATTTGTTCTCTTCTCCTTCGACGGATTCTGGCCGCGTCTGTGTGTACGTACGGAGTACATTCCAGCTGCGTGTTTATTCCGGCTATTCTTTAGTTAGGGCAAGAAAAAGAAAAGGGATGATCAATCCAGAGCAATGAGGGGAACGGAAAAGTTGTATGGGGATGGGAAATTTGTTCGCCGTGGACGTACGCGGTATTCCGGCCTTGTGCTCCTCTCCTTTTTCGTTCGTGTTGTTATTATGGCTGGTTGTGTCGTGTTGACAAATCATGGCAGAATCTCTGGTGGTTGTACGAAGGGAGGGATACGCTTTGTGCAGGCTGTGCTGCTGACGATGCTGTGCAGATTCTAACTGAAGTCCACTGTGCTGCCAGTGTGTCGCCCACTCCACCCTGCCCTCCTCCTCCTGTCTTCTCTTGGTCTTTTTTTTTTT
>LR738715.1:639359408-639379997 GCA_902687465.1 Secale cereale
GGGGGGGGGGGGGGAGCAGATCACCAACCTCGAACTCTCGTAGACGAAGTAGCTTGGCACATTCGCCAACACGGGCAAGGCGACGCACCCATGATGCCATGGCGGTCGAGTACCAAGGGATAAGTGCAATGATCAACTTCTCCTGCAATGCCCATGATGCTTGATTCTTCGCGCCACCCAATATGAAGGTAGCCTCGAGAGCCGAGGAGAAGGAGCACCTTGATGACCCACAAGTATAGGGGATCAATCGTAGTCCTTTCGATAAGTAAGAGTGTTGAACCCAATGAGGAGTAGAAGGAAATGACAAGCGGTTTTTAGCAAGATAATTTCTGCAAGCACTGAAATTGTGACAACAAGTTGTTTAATAACAAGATAATTTGTAACAAACGACAAGTAGCAATAGTAACAATAGGTGCAGTAAGGTAGCCCAATCCTTTTTGTGGCAAAGGACAGACTGGAACAGTCTCTTATAATAAGCAAAGTGTTCGTAAGGACACACGGGAATTTCATCTAGTCACTTTCATCATGCTGGTTTGATTCGCGTTCGCTACTTTTATAATTTGATATGTGGGTGGACCGATGCTTGGGTGTTGTTCTTACTTGAACAAACCTCCCACTTATGATTAACCCCTCTCGCGAGCATCTGCAACTATGACAAAAAATCTAACCATAGCATTAAACATATGGATCCAAATCAGCCCCTTACGGAATAGCGCATAAACTAGGGTTTAAGCTTCTGTCACTCTAGAAATCCATCATCTAATAACTACTCCACAATGCATTCCCTTAGGCCCAAATATGGTGAAGTGTCATGTAGTCGGCGTTCACACAACACTACTAAGGGAATCATATCATACATATCATCAAAATATCGAACGAATATCAAATTCACATGATTACCTATAACAAGACTTCTCTCATGTCCTCAAGAACAAAAGTAACTACTCACAAAGCATGTGCATGTTCAAGATCAGAGGGTTATTAAATAACATAATGGACCTGAACATATTATCTTCCACCAAATAAACCAACTAGCATCAACTACAAGATGTAATCAACACTACTAGCAACCCAGAGGTACCAATATGAAGTTTTGATACAAAGATTGAATACAACAGATGAACTAGGGTTTGATATGAGATGGTGCTGGTGAACATGTTGATGAAGATTGATCCTCCCATGATGAGAGGGTTGTTGGTGATGACGATGGCTTTAACTTCCCCCTCCCGGAGGGAAGTATCCCTGGCGGGATCGCTCTGCCGGAGAGCAAAAGTGCTCCTGCCCAAGTTTTGCCTCGAGACGGAGGTGGCCCTGGGCCCCCACTACCCACCAGGGCGCGCCTGGAGGGGGTGGCGCGCACTGGTGCCTCGTCGACGTTTGGGTGCCCCCTCTAGTGGTTCTTTTCTCCAATATTTATTATATATTCCAAAACAATTCTTTGTAAATTTCCAACCCATTTAGAGATGTGCATAATAGGTATCTCTGACATAGCTTTTTTAGGTCCAGAATTCCAGCTGTCGGTATTCCCCCTCTTTGTGTAAACCTTACAAATTATGAGAGAAAAGGCATTAGAATTACTCCCCAAGGTGTTATAATGAATATAAACGCTATAAATAATAACAAGAAAATATGATGCAAAATGGACGTATCAACTCCCCCAAGCTTAGACCTTGCTTGTCCTCAAGCAAAAATCGATCTCGAGAATCATGTCCACATGTTTAGAGAGAGAGAGAGAGGTGTCGATAAGAACAAAATACGAACATGGTAGCATCGTGATCATTATTATACAACAATGATTATCATCATGTAACTTCCTATGAGCAAGTAACAATTCACTACAATAGCAAACTACAAAGCGTAAACATTCTTGAAAACTAACAAACTATGTTCCTAGTCAACAATGCAATTGCAGTTCATCATATTTTTAAGAAGAGTCACGTGTCGGAGCTGTTAGCAAGTCCACATACTCAACCATCATTTAGTCTTCTATGATTGCTAACACTCAAAGCATAATTCTGGAGCAAAAAGTTTCAGCTGGACATATAGAAAGATAGGGACTTATAGTTTCGTCTCCCAACTTATTCAGCTTAAGAGTGATGTCAACAGTAATAACTCATGATCACTCATATCCAACTGGATATATGTGCCTAGATCTTTCCCCACTGTTGGTGATATAACCCCATGTAACGCCCCGGACACACCCGTCGGTGGTCGTTACTCCTGGCGGGATCTAGACTGGCCCCACATATCAATACTACTCTTTTCTGCGCACTTTGTCCTCACTCGTGCGCACCCGGGACCAACTTCCCGGTCGGTCACCCATCCCGAAACTACTCCAAGATGAGCACGCTTAACTTTGGAGTTCTATCCGAATGGGCTTCCGGAAAAGAAGGAATTCCTTATTGATATGAGTAGTCTATCATCCCTAGTAAGCCAGGCTATCATATACACCCCCACTTAGAGGAACCGACGTCCTCGTCGGGCCACATGAACGTTCCCTCTTGGCACATACGTCTGTGCTTCCAGTCCGGCACATGTGACATGTCGTGTGCCACGACGGGTCACAAACGTCATGCACAACATGACCACACACCTGTCCCGAAACATCCGTGTAACCGCGAGGGTCGGCTCTGATACCAACTTGTCATGCCCCGGACACACCCGCCGGTGGTCGTTACTCCTGGCGGGATCTAGATTGGCCTCATATATCAATACTAGTCTTTTCTGCGCACTTTGTCCTCACTCGTGCGCACCCGAGAGCAACTTCCCGGTCGGTCACCCATCCTGAAACTACTCCAAGCTGAGCATGCTTAACTTTTAAGTTCTTTCCGAATGGACTTCCGGAAAAGAAGGATTTCCTTGTTGATATGAGTAGTCCATCATCCCTAATAAGCTAGGCTATCACACCCCATGATACAACCCACCGTACAGAGTCCGGGTCATGTTATTGGCGACTCTTCGAGCCAGATTTCAAGTGGGCCGAGGCGGTCAAGGCGCAAGACTGGAAGGGCGGCTCACAAGATGAGCCGACTTAAGGACCGGAGCTAGAAGGCGGTGGTGACGGTCCAAAAGCATAATCTGTCATAAGATGTCTTGCTAGAGGAGCAAGGCGATTTAGAATCAGACTCAGTCACGTGGTCATGATACGACCCGGACTCTTGTAAGCTCGGGCCCTCGACCTATATATAAAGGCGAGTCCCCAGGGAAGATAGATTAGGTTACAATCAATCGATACCTAGGTCAAGCGGATACGCTCCCTTGTAATTGATACTCAAGCAATAAGCAGAAAAGCAGGAGTAGGCTTTTACCTCCACCGTGAGGGGCCAAACCTTGGTAAACTCGTGTCTCTCGACCTGCTCAACCCCGATAAGCTAATCACTATTTGTGATGGCCTCACGTCTAAGTCCTCACACTAGTACATCTGCCATGACAAAACCACGAAACCCACCACATGATGTTTGCAAAAGAGAAAAATAATAAGAATAGATAAGAAAACTTTTGACTCATACATAAAAATTAAATACATGAAAGTAAATGATAGGCCCTTAGCAGAGGGAAGTAGAGGTTGTCATGCGCTTTTATTTTTGGATGTACAGTCTCTTAATGCAAAAGAACGTCACATTATATTGCCCCCTATGATAGCAACCATTATTATGCAGTCTGTTGCTTTTATTACTTTGCCATCATAGGTTTGTATAACACTTATTTTCCCTTACAATAAAAGATCATACATATTTAGAAGCAACTTTTATTCCCTTATGCACCGATGACAACTTACTTGAAGGATCTTATTCAATCCATATGTAGGTATGGTGAACTCTCATGACATGGAATTGGGTTTAAGGGTTTTGTATGCACAAGTAGTATCTCTACTTAGTTCGGATTTTTGGCTAGCAAAGATATTTGAGAAAGCACCACATGTTAGAGGATCTATGACAATATAGCTTCTATGTGAATATGAACAAACATAACTCATTATGTTGTCTTCCTTGTCCAACATCAACAATTTGGCATAAAATATTTAGTGGGGGCTCACAATCATAAAAGATGTCCAAGATGATATATTTGCATGTGAATCTTCTCTTCCCTTATTAATTCTTTCATGAATTACACCATTGACCAATGCTATGTTTGTCAATCTTCAATAAATTTTACCACTTATACTCTTTCTCATGTAATGTCATTACTTTCCATAAGATTAGCATATGATATTTTTCATTATTTCCTTAATTTTGGTTGAAACATAAATAGTAAAGAAGCAAAAACTCAAACTAATCTTTATTATACAACTCTCAACTCGATTACATAGATAGATAGATCACGAATTAACACACGAAAGATAGATCACACTAAACTTTTATTTAACTTGATCACGAAAGTACTAAGGATCGAACTAAAACTTATGAAGGTAATGGAAGTGATGGTGATACGATACTCGGGTACCTCCCCCAAGCTTGGCAAAAGCCAAGGGGAGTGCCCATACCTGTGTACTCAAGTCTCCTTTTTTGGTGATGGTGGTGACGAGGAAGAAGTGGGCTGGTCCTCTAGCTTCCATGGCATAGGACCCCATCAAGAGAGGATGCACGAGTCTCCGGACCCCTGAAACTTGCAGCTAAACTCATACCTCTGAATCTTGCCTCATACTCAAAATTTTGGTTTTGAAGATCATAGATTTGGCCTTGTAGAAAATTGATTTGCTCGTTGAAGTTGAAGACGATCTCCTTCAAAGACTGACCATCCACCTTTTGGTCACGAGTGAATTCCATGATCATGCAGTGGTTGGCATTCAGTCCTCGCTCCACCATCCCTTGGCACTTGAAGACCTCCTGCTCCACCGCCTCGAGCCTGGCCTCTACGCTCATCGTCTTCTTGGCACCTTGAACATCCTAGATGTGGAGCACCCCCTCATGCATCTTAATGGCTTGAGGGTGCTTCATCACCTCCAGTAGGTAGGGATTGATGACTTTCTCATAGAACTTGTCTTTGTAGGAGTTTTGTGATAGTCTGGCTTATTAGGGGTGATAGACTACTCATATTAATAAGGGATTCCTTCTTTTCAGGGAGCCTATTCGGACAGAACTCCAAAGTTAAGCTTGCTCAGCTTGGAGTAATTTCAGGATGGGTGACCGGCCGGGAAGTTTCTCCCGGGTGCGCACGAGTGAGGATAAAGTGCACAGAAAAGACTAGTATTGATGTGTGGGGCTAGTCTAGATTCAGCCAGGAGTAACGACCACCGGCGGGTGTGTCCGGTGCTTTACAAGTTGGTATAAGAGCCGACCCTCGCGGTTACACGGATGTTTGCACACAAGTGCGCGGCCGTGTTGTTCATGACGTTTGTGACCCGTTGTGGCCCACGACATGGCACATGTACCGGGTTGAATGCACAGGCATATGTGCCAAGAGGGAACGTTCCTATGGCCCAACAAGGACGCCAGTTCCTCTGACTGGGGGCGTATGTGATAGTCTAGCTTATTAGGGATGATACACTACTCATATCAATAAGGAATTCCTTCTTTTCCGCGAGCCTATTCGGACAGAACTCCAAAGTTAAGCATGCTCAGATTGGAGTAATTTCAGGATGGGTGACCAACCGAGAAGTTGCTTCTGGGTGCGCACGAGTGAGACCAAAGTGTGCAAAAAAGACTAGTATTGACGTGCGGGGCCAGTAAAGATTCTGCCAGGAGTAACGATCACCGACGGGTGTGTCCGGGGCGTTACAAGTTTGGAGGAGCCACAACGATCTAAATCTGTCAAAAAAGGGCATGAAACAAGAACAAAGGATATTTCTATGATGTGGTGGTCAAATCGTTCAGGGGTATATATAGAGAATTTGTATTCTGGGAAATATGTGTACTATAAGAAATCAGAGTCTGGAAGGTGCCCGTGGGGCCCACTACCCACCAAGGCGGTCCCCCTGGTGCCTCGTGGGCACCCAGGTTGCCTTCCCTTGTGTTTCTTATTTTTGTATTTTATATCTAAAACTAACAGAAAATATTTTTGCGGATTTTTCTGGAAGGTCTCTTTTATGTATTCCTCCGGTATCATGGTTTGAATAATATTAGTTTCATCATTAATAGGCATACCTGAAATATAATGCTTAATTCTCTGTCCATTGACCACCTTTGAATTAGTGCCTTCCGGGTAATTGATCTTAATAGCTCGAGGCTGCTACTTCTTGAGCTTGCGTTGATTTTTCCCTTGAAGAGGAAACGGTGATGCAGCAAAGTGGATATAAGTATTTCCCTCCGTTGAGAACCAAGGTATCAATCCAGTAGGAGGTACAAGGAAGTCTCCAATATATGCATCTTCACAAACTAAGAAAACACTTGCACACAACGCGAAAAAGGGGTTGTCAATCCCTTCAACGTCAAGAACAAGAGTGAGATCTGATAGAGATAGATTAAAAAAAGCTAAATAAAGTAAAATCATTGTGAAATTTTTATTCCGTTTGGACTCCGTTTGATATTCCTTTTTGGAAACTCAAAACAAGGGAAAAACATAAACTGTCAATGGACTCTAGGTTAATAAGTTTGGCCAAAAATAATATAAAATAGCATATTAATGCATATAAAACATCCAAAGTTGATAATATAATAGCATGGAACAATAAAAAATTATAGATACGTCGGAGAAGTATCAAGCATCCCCAAGCTTAATTGCCGCTCGTCCTCGAGTAGGTAAATGATAAAAATAGAATTTTTGATGTGGAATGCTACCTAGAATATTTAGCAATGTATTTCTTCTTTATTTGGCATGAATGTTCAGATCCATATGATTCAAAACAAAAGTTCCTTGACATCAGAACAACAATACTTCACGCATACTAGAAAGAAAATTATGAAGCTTCAAAAATAACATGGCTAAAGAAAGTTATCCCTACAAAATCATATAGTCTTATTATGATCCCTCTTCTTAGCACAAAGTATAAATCATGCCCACCCTGGTGTCAACCAAGCAATTGTATTCATACTTTTACATTCTTAAACTTTTTCAACTCTTCACGCAATATATGAGTGTGAGCCATGGACATAGCACTATGGGTGAAACAGAAGGTGGTAGTAGGCAAAAGTAGGGAGAAAGTCTCACATGAACTAGGCAAATCAATGGACTATGGAGATGTCTATCAATCAATATCAATGTGAGTGAGTAGGGATTGCCATGTAACGAATGCACTAGCGCTATAAGTGTATGAAAGCCCAAAAGAAACTAAGTGGGCGTGCATCCAACTTGCTTGCTCATGAAGACCTAGGGCATTTTCGGAAGCCCATCGTTGGAATAAACTAGCCAAGTTCTATAATGAAAATTTCCCACTAGTAATAAATGAAAGTGTCAAAATAGGAGACTCTCTACAATGAAGAACATGGTGCTACTTTGAAGCACAAGTGTGGAAAAGGATAGTAACATTGTCCCTTGTGTCTTTTTCTCTCATTTTTTTGGAGACTCATCTTTTTTTGGAGACTCTTTTATCTTTTGTGGAGACTCTTTTGGCCTCTCTCCTTTTTTTATAACCTCACATGGGACAATGTTCTAATAATTATGATCATCACACTTTTATTTACTTACAACTCAAAATTACAACTCGATGGTAAAATCAAACATGATGACGGAACGGTGGAGTTACATGGCAATATATGAATGGCTATGAAAATGCCATAATAGGTAGGTATGGTGGCTGTTTTGAGGAAAGTTATAAGGTGGGTTTGATGCACCGACGAAAGTTGCGTGGTACTCAACATTAGTCATAAAGGACTCACATACTTATTGCAAAAAGTTTATTAGCCCTCGAAGCAAAGTACTACTACACATGCTCCTAGGGGAGAGGTTTGTACTCCCTCCGTTCCAAAATAGATGACCCAACCTTGTACTAACTTTGTACTAAAATTAGTACAAAGTTCAGTCATCTATTTTGGAACGGAGGGAGTAGGAGTTAACCATCGCGCGCGCCAGACTTTCACCCAAAGGAAGACAATCAGGAATAAATCACGCTCCATCCTCATCACATAACTAGAAGACCGTACATGCATGCTACGGGAATCACAAACCTTAACACCATTTTTTATTCAACCACACAACCTACTACTAGCATGACTCTAATATCACCATCTTAATATCTCAAAACAATTGCAAATAATCAAACTTCTCACAAATTCAATGCTCTTTATGAAAGTTTTTATTATGCCCTCTTTGGATGCCTATCATATTAGGACTAAATTAATAACCCAAGAAAATTACCATGTTGTTTAGATACTCTCAAAATAATATAAGTGAAGCATGAGAGTTCATCAATTTATTCAAAATAAACATCACAGTCGTGCTAAAAAAGATATAAGTGAAGCACTAGAGCAAGTACCCTAGCTCAAAAGATATAAGTGAAGCAGAAAAAACATTCTAATAAATTCACGATTAATATGTATCCCTCTCAAAATGTGTGTACAACAAGGATGATTGTGGCAAACTAAAAAGCAAAGACTCAAATCATATAAGACGCTCCAAGCAAAACACATATCATGTGCTGAATAAAAATATAGCCTTAAGTAAATTTACCGATGGATTGAAGACAAAAGAGGGGATGTCATCCGAGGCTTCTTATTCTCTTCCTTCTGCTTATCCTTTCAGCTTTGACTAGAGGAGCCTCTCAACAATATCCTCATCATTTTCCTCCTGTGAAAATTTCTGAAATTTTTAGTGACTTCAAATAAAATTGAACCAAACTCAACAAGATTGATAGCAACCACTCCCACAAGTGCCTAGAGTCTACATCATGCATTAGAACTACTTGGGACCTCATGCATTAGAACTACTTGGGACCTCATAAATTTGACATGCAAGCTCAAGAATAGGGTCACCTAAGCAGTAAAAGTTTGCAGTAAATAAAGCACTAGAACATAAACTAATTGGACCATTGGAGGAGTCACATACCGAAGAACAATCTCGCAAATAGTTTTATGAATGGAGCTTTGAGCAAGGAGATTGAAAATGGCAGCAAGATGATCTAGAACTCGTGCTTGAGCTGGTTGGTGATTTTTTTGGGAGGAAGAAGGAGTGTGTGGGTGCTGGAGTAAGTGGAGGGGGCCCACATGGGGCCCACGAGGCAGGGGGTGCGCTAAGGGGGGTGGGCGCGCCCTGTACCCTCGTGGGCAGGTGCTGGCTCCCCCTCCTGTATTCTCAGTGCCAAATATTCTCAAATATTCTAGAAAAAACAATATTTCATTTTTGGGGCATTTGGAGAATTTTTATTTTCGAGGTATTTTTTTATTGCACATATAACTCTAAAAACAGACAGAAAATACTGTTTTTGCTTTATTTAATCTAATTAACAGAAATTAAAAGGAGGGTACAGAAGGTTGTGCTTTCTATATTCACCCATCTCATGCTCATTAAAAGGAATCCATTAACAAGGTTGATCAAGTCCTGTTAACAAACTCTTTCCGAATAACATGAAACCGGAGAATTTTGGAATAACACTAGGCTACCTCAATGGGGATATGCATGTCCGCAACAATAAGAATATCATATTTCTTCTTGACAGTAGGAAGAGGAAATTCAACACCTCCAATAGTAATTGTTGAATTTTTTTCCAATAGAATTGATACTATGGACCTGAGGTTGTTTCCTCGGAAAGTGTACCGTATGCTCATTGCCGTGACATTGCCTTTGTTGCAATCAATAACAGCCCCTCCAGTATTCAGAAAGGGTCTACCAAGGATAATAGACATACTATCGTCCTCGGGAATATCAAGTATAACAAAATCCGTTAAAATAGTAACATTTGCACAACAACAGGCACATCCTCACAAATATAGCAGGTATAGCAGTTGATTTATTGGCCATTTGCAAAGATATTTCAGTAGGTGTCGACTTATTGAAATCAAGTCTACGATATAAAGAGAGATGCATAACACTGACACCCGCTCCAAGATCACATAAAGCAGTTTTAACATAGTTTCTTTTAATGGAGCAAGGTATAGTAGGTACTCCAGGATCTCCTAGTTTCTTTGGTATTCCACCCTTAAAAGTGTAATTAGCAAGCATGGTGGAAATTTCAACTTCAGGTATTTTTCTTTTATTTGTGATAATATCTTCCATATACTTAGCATAAGGATTTGTTTTAAGCATATTAGTCAAGCGCATACGCAAAAAGATAGGTCTAATCATTTCAGCAAAGTGCTCAAAATCCTCATCATCCTTTTTCTTGGATGGTTTAGGAGGAAACGGCATGGGTTTCTGAGCCCATGGTTCTCTTTCCTTACGGTGCTTCCTAGCAACAAAGTCTCTCTTATCATAACGTTGATTCTTTGATTGTGGGTTATCAAGATCAACAACACGTTCAATCTCTACATCATTGTCATTGCTAGGTTGAGCATCATCATGAACGTCATCATTAACATCATCGCTAGTTTCATGTTCAT
This sequence comes from Secale cereale, assembly GCA_902687465.1. Taxonomy (NCBI): domain Eukaryota; kingdom Viridiplantae; phylum Streptophyta; class Magnoliopsida; order Poales; family Poaceae; genus Secale; species Secale cereale. The sequence continues at coordinate 639,369,818 of LR738715.1, forward strand.
TACCAGATCGTGTCTCAGCATCAGAGATAGAGATATCATTGGGATTCTCAGGTGTGTCAGCTACAGGTTCACTAGAAGCATGCAAAGTCCTATCATTTTTCTTTTTCTTATTCTTAGAAGAACTAGGTGCATCTACATTAGCTCTCTGAGAATCTTGCTCAATTCTCTTAGGGTGGCCTTTAGGATACATAGGTTTCTGAGTCATTTTACCACCTCTAGTCACAACTCTAATAGCATTATCATTTTTCTTACTATTTAATTCATTGAGCAAATCATTTTATGCTTTAAGTACTTGTTCTACTTGAGTAGTAACCATATAAGCATGTTTACTAATGAGTTTTAGTTCACCTTTAACTCTAGACATATAATCACTCAAGCGTTCCATCATGTAAGCATTACGTTGCAATTGTTTACCAACATAAGCATTGAAGTTTTCTTGTTTTACAATAAAATTGTCAAACTCATCTAAGCATTGGCTAGCAGACTTATAACGAGGAATATCACATTCATCAAATCTATAAAGAGAATTTACCTTTACTACCTGTGTCGGTTAATCATGACCATGTATTTCTTCAATAGGTGGTAAATTCTTAACATCTTCAGCTTTAATACCTTATTCTTTCATAGATTTCTTTGCCTCTTGCATATCTTCAGGACTGAGAAATAAAACACCCCTTTTCTTCGGAGTTGGCTTAGGGGCTGGTTCAGGAAGTGTCCAACTGTTTTCATTACTCAACATATTATTCAATAGTAATTCAGCTTGATCGACAGTTCTTTCCCTGAAAACACAACCAACACAACTATCCAGGTGGTCTCTCGAAGCATCGGTTAGTCCATTATAAAAGATATCAAGTATTTCATTTTTCTTAAGAGGATGATCAGGCAAAGCATTAAGTAATCGGAGAAGCCTCCCCCAAGCTTGTGGGAGACTCTCTTCTTCAATTTGCACAAAATTATATATTCCCCGTAAGGCAGCTTGTTTCTTACGAGCGGGAAAATATTTAGCAGAGAAGTAATAACCAGGATCAAAGAATTAAACCATGTCTTAGCATCACCCTTCAACGAGAACGGAAATAACTTAAGGATGTAATAGTAACGAATTTTTCTTCGTTGGTAAATAGGGTGGCTATATCATTCAACTTAGTAAGATGTGCCACAACAATTTCAGATTCATAGCCATGGAAAGGATCAGATTCAACCAAAGTGATTAACTCAGGATCAACAAAGAAATCATAATCCTTATCAGGAACACAGATAGGTGAAGTAGCAAAAGCAGGGTCATATTTCATTCTATCATTCAAAGACTTTTCTTTCAGCTTAGCTAATAATTTCTTATGATCATATCTATCATTGCAAGCAAGAAAGTCTCTAGCAGTTTCTTCATTCATAACATAACCCTCAGGAGCAACATGCAATTCATATCTAGGAGGGGAATCCTCATCATCCCTTTCATCAATATTATCTGTTTCAATAAATGCATTCTTTCTAACCTTAGCAATTTGTTCATCAAGAAATTCACCTAGTGGCACAGTATTATCAAGCATAGAAGTAGTTTCATCATACATAGCAGAAGTGGTATCATCAAGAACATGTGACATATCAGATTCAATAGCAGGAGTAGGTGTCGCAAGTTTACTCATAACAGAGGGTGAATCAAGTGCAGAGCTAGATGGCAGTTCCTTACTCCCCTCATAGTTGAGGGATAAATCTTGGTTTTTGAGTCTTTCAAGTTCTTCATAGTGATCAACAGATATAAATCCCAAGTGACTTAAAGAATATAGCTATGCTCCCCGGAAATGGCGCCAGAAAATAGTCTAGATATCCAACAAGTGTAGGGGATCGCAATAGTTTTCGAGGGTAAAGTATGCAACCCAAATTTATTGATTCAACACAAGGGGAGACAAAGAATACTCTCAAGTATTAGCAGTTGAGTTGTCAATTCAATCACACCTGGAAAACTTAGTATCTACAGCAAGGTAATTTAGTAGCAAGGTAATATGGAAGTAACGGTAACAGTGGCAATGGTAGCGATAGTAGTTTTGTAGTGATTGTAATAGTAGCAGCGGAAAAGTAAATAAGCAACAAGCAATATGTGAAAAGCTTGTAGGCATTGGATCAGTGATGGATAATTATGTTGGATGAGATTCCTCATGTAATAGTTATAACATAGGGTGACACAGAACTAGCTCCAGTTCATCAATGTAATGTAGGCATGTATTCCGAATATAGTCATACGTGCTTATGGAAAATAACTTGCATGACATCTTTTGTCCTACCCCTCCCGTGGCAGCGGGGTCCGATTGGAAACTAAGGGATATTAAGGCTGTCGGTGTACTAGAGTGGGGGTACCCTAGTATCCCGAACTTGTGCACGGGCAGTTGTAGCACCCCGCGGCAAGGCTTGCCGGGCGACCGCCGAGGCCCTTCGTGGTTCCTTTGGAGCCATTCAAGAACAAAGTATTCAAGCCAAGAAGACAAGGCCCCGGCAAGCAGGAGCTTGTCGGGAAGGCCACTCAAGGCACTAGACCCTGGAAAGAGGAGCTTGCCGGGAAGGCCAACCAAGGCATTTCAAGGAACTTGCCGCGACGCGCCACGCGTCCCGGCAAGGCCCGGTGAGCGACAAGCTCCTGGACGCGACAAGACGACGGCCGCGGCAAGGCGCTTGCCGCGGCAAGCTTCCACTCTGTACCCCCGCTCCAGCGCATCCACCAACATGTCGCTCTGGGATCATTCCAGGCGTACGTGGCAGGAGGCTGTGCAGCGAGCGGTACGCGGTGGCAAATGGCGCTGACAGGATCGCCATTGTGGCGAGCGGAGGCGCCCCTAACGGCACCTTTTTGCACTGTTTGGGCGACTCAGACGGGCATTTAATGCCCTTGTCCCCTGCCGTCAGGGTTATGTACAAAACACTGTACAGGTAGTTGTACCAACTACCATTTCTTTCCACTTTTACCCTTGTCTATGTTGCCACCTGTCGGTGACCCCTTGAGCATATAAAAGGAGGCCCATGCGCAACGTAGAAGGGGATCGATCTCATTCACGCTCGGTCTCGCTAGCCGCTGGTGTGTACTGTAGCACTCCACGCTCCCGAGCCAAGAACTCAATACAAACCAAAGCAGGAGTAGGGTTTTACGCATCCGTGCGGCCCGAACCTGGGTAAACTGCCCGTGTGCCTCGCCTCGATCTGCTCTTCGTGCAATCTCCGCCCCCTGCTGTACCGAAAGGGGCTCCGTCCCCATAGGTGTCCGTGGGTGGATCAGTTTCCCCGACATCTTTGGCGCGCCGGGTAGGGGGTGCGTCGAGGTTGTGTGAACCTGATCCGGCGTCCATACGAGCTAGATCTTCATCATCACCTTCATCAACATGCCGCCGAAGAAGAAGGCTTCGGCGGCGGCCGGCCCGTCCGCGTCAAACCCACCACCGCCGGAGCCAACGGCTGGTGGGGGAGGCGCCGGTGGAAGAAAGGGCGGCGACAAGGAAACTCACGGTGCTGCCAGGTCCAAGGACAAGGCTGCGCTACCCATCGGCGGCGTAGCCGACTCCCACAACGAGCGGGCGCACTCCAAGACCTCGGCGTCCGTGCATGCACCGCGCCCGTCTCAGGAGGTGCGGGACCGGCAACATCCTGGTACGCATGGTACCATACGTTTGCTGGACCCAAATCAAGCTGGTGGATCTTGGAATGCTCAAGGCCAGCATGCACGCCAACATGTTGGCACGAGCGCGGCACGGTCGCCAGGACGGGATGCTGCTCCTTCTAACGCAGTTAGAAGTCCGAGCATATCCCGCTCCTCGCACCGTTCGCCACCGCTACCCACCACTGCAGCAGAAGCGTTGGCGCGAGCCCAACTGCTCCTAGACTACCCTCCAACGGCCGACAAGATCGACGACTGGAGGGCCACCATTCAGAGCCTCATCGGCTTCGCCAACGGCGACACTCCGCAGCAGCCGAATACATCGCAGTCGCGGCAAGTCAGCCAGGCGCAAGCCGGTGGCGACAAGACCGGTGGGGGTGCAACTACCGTGCACTCTCTACCCCGAAGGCCAAGATCGCCGACTAGTCGGATCAACCTCGACAGCGATTCCACCGCGTCGTCGGATCCGCGAGCTCGTCGAGATCAACGCCAAGTTCTTCATGAACGACAACAAGAGGACGCTCGTACTCGCATCGAGTGTCGAAGAGAAGCGCGGCGTCAATCCGACCAGCGCGCTGGGCCCATTGTCGACATGCATGCGCCAGGGGAACCAGGCGACTTGCCGTATTCGGCAGGTTGCCCTGCATTTACTCGTGAGCTGCGGCAAGTCCAGTGGCCCAGTACGAAGAATTTCAAGCCAGGTGTGCCCGAGAAGTACGACGGCAAAACGCATCCATCGGAGTTCCTCAGCATCTACACCATCGCGGTGCAAGCTGCTGGGGGGCGGGACGACAAGATCCTTGCCAACTTCTTCCCGCTGGTGCTCAAGCCCAACGTCAGATCCTGGCTCATGCACTTGCCGGACAACTCCATCTCCTCCTGGGCAGACCTATGCCATCAGTTTGTTGGCGCCTTTAGAGGCGGCCACAAACCCCATGGCCAAGAGAGTGACCTTCACCTGCTCGCCCAGAAGGAGGGAGAGTCCCTACGCAAGTATATCCAGAGGTTCAGCCGTGTACAACACAACATCCCAGACGTCCAACCTGCCGCGGTTATTAGCGCGTTCCATCAGAACGTGCGTAACCGTAGGATGCGGGAGGAGATGGAGATGTGCAAGATCAGGGACGTCAGCGAGCTATATGCCCTGGCCGGCAAGTGTGCACACGCTGAGGAGGGGAGGAAACTCCCCAGAGAGGATGCAGGAGCAGGAGGGTCTGATAGTGAGGATGCTACCCCGGCAAAGAAAAACCGGCGGCGGAACAACAGGAAGAGGAAAAGAAAAGAGGTGCTAGTCGTTGAGCAGTCCGGCAAAGAAGGTGGCGCCAAGCAAGCCAAGGCAGGTAACTCCGGCCAGGAGGCTGCCGCATGCACCAACTGCCAGGCTGTGGTGGCTGCCGACAAGCAGGACGGCACCGACAAGCAGTACTGCAAGATCCACCGCACTAAGGGTCATGACCTCCAGAACTGTAAGAGGGTCGAGCAGCTTGTTGAACAACATAAGGCTGAATACGAGCGGCGCGACAAGGAGACGGCCCAAGGAGGTACGGGGGGATCAGGCAAGAAGAACACCGGCCGGGGAGGACGCCGCGGCAAGGCCAAGCCACGGCAAGGAGACAGACCTCCCCGTGGCCGCGACAAGGATGAAGATGACGACGACGAAGACATGGATGATGTTGAGACTAGCGAGCAGGAGTTCCAGAAAGCCACAGAAATCTTGTGCGTTGACGGCGGTGCTTCTCTGCATACTTCCCACCGCCAACTCAAACAGTGGGTGCGGGAAGTCAATGCAGCAGAACCGCCCGTCGAATCGCGCAAACTTCTGAAATGGTCCAGCATGCCTATCATCTTTGATATTGAGGACCACCCAGATCGCACAACTGCGGTCGGGTGCTTGCCGATGTTGGTTTCACCAACAATCCGCAACCTCAAGGTCACTAAGATGTTAGTTGACGGCGGGGCCGGCTTGAACCTGATCTCCTCCGCTGTGCTCCAGAAACTCCAGATCCCTGACAGCGAGCTCGAAGAGATGGGCACGTTCCAAGGAATCAACCCGGGAAGGAGCAAGCCGAAGGGAAAGATCACGTTGCGAGTGATATTTGGCGGCGAGCTAAACTTCAGGACTGAGTGGGTCACTTTTGACGTTGCTGATTTTCCACTGCCATACAATGGGATACTTGGCCGTCCAGCACTTGCCAAGTTCATGGCAGCCTCTCACTATGCATACAACATGCTCAAGATGCCAGGCCCGATAAGCGTCATATCTGTCCCTGGCGACAAGAAGGATGCTCTTATAAGCGCCGAAAAGATCTACCGGGAAGTAGCAGCCGCAACAGATCGTAAGACACTTGCCGCTGAAGCTCCCGGGGGGAAGAAGAAGGCCAAGTCCGGCGTGAGCTCTGATGCCTACTCCGGCAAGCGCACCTCTTCGGAGTGCCGCGCTACCGTCGAGGACGCACCATCGAGCTCCACCGGCAAGTGTAAGAAGACGATGGCAGCTCCACCAGAGACCAAGAAGGTGTCCGCCAAGGAGGACGGCACTGGTGGTACCTTCACCATCAGTGCCACGCTAGACCCTAAATAGGAAAGCGCGCTCGTTGCTTTCCTGCGGGCGAACATCGACGTGTTTGCATGGCAACCATCTGACATCCCCGGTGTTCCCAGGAAAGTAATTGAGCACCACCTTGCCGTCTGTCCTCACGCGTGACCCGTCAAGCAGAAAGTCAGAAAACAAGCAGTGGAGCGCCAAGAATTCATAGCAGAAGAAATTAAGAAGTTGGAAGCAGCAGGCCTTGTCAGAGGAGTGCTCCATCCCACGTGGTTGGCCAATCCTGTGGTTGTGCGCAAGGCAAACGGGAGATGGAGGCTTTGTATTGACTTCACTGATGTGAATAAAGCTTGTCCCAAAGACCAATTTCCCTTGCCACGCATTGACCAGATTGTTGACTCCACGGCCGGATGTGATTTGCTTTCATTTCTTGATGCATACTCAGGATACCATCAGATTTTCATGGCAGAAGAAGATGAGGAGAAGACCGCATTCATTACTCCATGTGGCACATACTGTTTCATACGGATGCCTTTCGGATTGAAGAATGCTGGTTCAACTTTTGCAAGGGTAGTCCATTATGCTTTTGAGCCACAGATACACAGAAATGTAGATGCCTACATGGATGACATAGTGGTCAAGAGCAAGGACAGGGCAACTTTGATTCAAGATTTAGACGAGACCTTTGCAAACCTGCGCAAGATCCAGCTCAAGCTCAACCCCGAGAAGTGCGTGTTTGGAGTCCCTTCCGGCAAGCTTCTCGGGTTCTTCGTGTCTCAAAGGGGGATTGAAGCCAATCCCGACAAGATCAAGGCCATTGAGCAGATAGAAGCACCGAAGCGTGTCAAGGATGTACGAAGACTTGCCGGTTGCGTGGCAGCTCTCAGCAGGTTCATTTCTAAGTCAGCTGAGCGCGCCCTGCCGTTTTTCAAAATTTTGAAAAAGGCAGGTCCAATGAAATGGACCCCGGAAGCGGAGGCTGCGCTGCAAGACTTGAAGACATACCTGTCCTCCACTCCAATACTTGTCGCACCTAGGCCACAAGAGAAGTTGCTGCTATATTTAGCAGCAACCAATCAAGTGGTTAGTGCTGCGTTAGTAGCGGAGAGGGAGGCAGATGATGAGCCAACAACCGCGGCAAGCACATCCAGCGACAAGCAGGGGGCTTCCCCGACAAGCTCTGGTCCCGACAAGGATGGGTCTGCGCAGGCGAGCGAGGAGATGCAGAAGAAAATGGTGCAGCGCCCAGTCTACTTCGTCAGTTCCCTTCTGCAGGGGTCTAGGTCAAGGTATTCTGGTGTGCAGAAATTGCTTTTCGGCCTCCTTATGGCCTCGAGAAAGCTGCGCCATTACTTCCAAGCACATGAGATTACAGTTGTCACTCGCTTTCCGCTGAAGAGGATACTGCATAATCCAGAAGCAACACGCATGATTGTTGAGTGGGCACTGGAACTGTCAAGCTTTGGCCTCAAGTTTGAAAGCACATCAACCATCCAAAGCAGAGCATTGGCAGAATTTATAGCAGAGTGGACGCCAACACTAGATGAAGAAATTCTAGAGACGAGCATCCCCGTCAAAGAAGCAAGCAAAGAGTGGCTGATGTACTTTGACGGTGCCTTCTCGCTGCAAGGCGCCGGCGCTGGCGTGCTCCTTGTCGCACCCACCAGAGAGCACCTCAAGTACGTCATCCAAATGCACTTTCCCAAGGAGCAAGCAACAAACAATACTGCAGAGTATGAAGGTTTGCTTGCCGGTCTCAGGATCGCGGCAGACCTTGGGATTAAGAAGCTCATTGTCAGGGGTGACTCACAGCTTGTCGTCCACCAAGTGAGCAAGAATTACCAGAGTCCGTTGATGGAAGCATACGTCGATGAAGTGAGCAAGCTTGAAGAGCACTTTGACGGCCTGCAAATGGAGAATGTTCCAAGAGCTCAAAATGACATTGCTGACGGCCTGTCGAAGCGCGCCGCACTTAAGTTACCTGTGGAACCAGGGATCTTTGTGCTCAAGCTGACTCAACCATCTGTAACACCATCAACTAGACAAAGCAAGAAGAGGAAGTTGGTTTCTGGTGATTATTTTCCGGCAGAGCTTCCCGAAGCCGCCGCAAAAAAGGTCCCCAAGATCAACGCCAAGAGTGCTGAGGAGCAGTTTGCTCCTGCAAGCCCTAGGGCTTGTTCAGTTGAAGCAGAGGCTCCCGACAAGTTTTGCTCCGGCAAGATTGCCGAGGAACATCAAGCTCCGGCTGAACCGCAGTTTCTGGCCATAGAAGCGGATGTTCCCGCAGCAGCAGATGTGCCTTTAGTCCTTGTTGTCGAGCCACAAGCTCCAGCATGGGCACAACAGATTGTCCGTTTCCTTCAGACAGGAGAACTTCCCGAAGAGCAAGAAGAAGCGGAAAAAGTAGCCCGGCAGTCAAGTATGTACAAGTTTGTCGACAACACACTATACAGAACAAGACTCAACGGTGTGAAATTGAAGTGTATTTGCCGGGAAGACGGACAGAGGCTGTTGGCGGAGATACATGGAGGCATATGTGGTCACCACATTGGCGCAAGAGCACTTGCCGGCAAGGCATTCCGGCAAGGTTTCTTTTGGCCGACAGCCCTCCAGGATGCAACTGCACAAGTAACCAAGTGTGAAGCGTGCCAGTTCCATTCCAAGCAGATACACCAACCAGCTCAAGCTCTCCAGACGATCCCTTTATCCTGGCCATTTTCGGTCTGGGGGCTCGACATCCTCGGCCCCTTTCCCCGCGCAGTCGGGGGCTTTGAGTACTTGTACGTTGCAATCGACAAGTTCACAAAGTGGCCGGAAGTGGAGGCAGTGAGGAAGGTGACAGCACAGTCAGCGGTCAAGTTCTTCAGGTCAATTGTTTTCCGTTTCGGGATCCCTAACAGGATCATCACCGACAACGATACGCAATTCACGAGCCGCACCTTCATGCAGTACGTCCAAGATCTTGGCGCCAAGGTCTGCTTCGCTTCTGTTGCTCACCCGAGAAGCAACGGTCAAGCAGAGAGGGCAAATGCTGAAGTGCTGCGTGGACTCAAGACCAGAACTTTCGACAGGCTGCACAAGTGCGGAAGAAACTGGATCGAGGAGCTGCCGGTGGTTCTTTGGTCGATCAGGACGACGCCAAATCGAGCCACTGGACAGACACCTTTTGCTCTAGTCTATGGAGCAGAGGCAGTTCTCCCCACTAAACTCGTATACGGGTCACCTCGATTGCTCGCTTATGATGAGCTTGAGCAAGAGCAGCTGCGACAAGACGACGCGCTGTTCCTTGACGACACCTTTTTTGTCTTCCCCCTCTATCATTTTTCTCTCTTTGCCATCCTAAGTGTTGATTTTCTTGCTTACGCTCATCCATTGCATGAGTGCTCAAAATATCGAAAGGGAGTGGATCATTTTGACTTGTACCTGGCTGACGGTCTGGGGATGAGTCAAGATAAGATTCCAAAGAAGACCAAGTGTGAAACTTTAGTAGATTAAGTTCTTAACAATACAAAAACTATGTTTTACTCTCTCATATATCCCTATCCCCTTTCTTGCACGCAAACACCATTTGGAGACATTCGAGTCATGGACAGCGAGAGCTCTTGCACCTTTATGTTCTTATGTTACTTGTTACAATACTAATATAGACACTAGTTTGTTATGACTTGAATTGGATTACATGCCTTGATTACTTTACTTAAAAGTTCTTATATGGTTGGTAGCATGTCACCACAGAACTTATGCTTGTTATCATTTACCTACTCGAGGACGAGCAGGAATTAAGCTTGGGGATGTTGATACGTCCAAAAGGTATCTACAATTTCTGCTTGCTCCATGCCTCTTTTGTGTGATATTGCTATGATATTTATGCACTTCCATACACTTTTGATCATATTTGGACTAACCTATTAACTCAGTGCACCACAGTGCCAGTTCCTGTTTTCTGCTGTTTTTCTATTTCAGGTTTCCCCCATATTAAAAGCCCAGGCGGCCACCCGGCG